>JAPSGF010000004.1:30451818-30764845 GCA_035772895.1 Perdix hodgsoniae
CCCCCTGCCGCCCCGCCGGGCCTCGGCTCGGGCTCCTCCCGCGGCTCCGCGGGGCCGGGCCGGGGCGGAGGGGAGCGGCCGGCGGCCGGCGGTTCGCGGGCGGGCCCTCGACCTCCCGCGGGCCCGATTCCTGCCGGCGGGGCCCGATTCCCCCGGGGACCCCTCCGCGGGACCGCGCGCACGGAGCGCCGGGGGGCGGGCAGGGCTCCCTGCCGTGGGCGCCTCTGCTGGGGCTCGGGATCCCCGGGGCACGGGGTGGGCAGCTGAGGTGCGGGACGCGAGCTGGTGGTGCGCGGTTGAAGCCCTGTTTGGGCGACGTTCTTGTGAGTTCTGGCAGTGTATCACAGCGGAATACAAGTGAATGGGCTGTGATGAAGCTACTTGTCTTAACGCAGAGGGGGAGAGATGCCGCGTACTTCAGTCTCCCGTTAACAAGTGCAGCGTGCAGCCTGAGAATCAGTTGTTTTCAGTAGTTCTCTGAACCGAAACGATTGGCTGTCTGAGAAGAAAACTCATTTTCTTCTTTGCCTTCTATCTGTTTGTCTTCCCCTGGAGAGAAGAAAAAAATATAAAAATAAAAAATAAAGAAAAAAGAAACTTGAATGTGAAGAAAACTTTCATCTTAGCTTAAAGATAGTTTTTCAGAACCCAAGGTGGCCCCCCTCTGAAAGCTAGACCTGAACCTATTTTGCAGAAGTCTGTTAGGAGAGTGACAAAGCAGGCTGTCAGCAGTAGGTTTGCTTATGGTATTCATTTGATTGTGGAGCGCCTTCCAGCCATGCAGCTGAAAGGCTGGTCAGGTGGACCTATTCATCTTTGCATATGCTTCTTTCGTTAATACCTCTATCAATTAACTTAGCATCCAAAAATGCCAGCGGAGGATTACGAAGCAGGCAGCCTGGTGGTGCTGGGCACAGAAGGACAGAGGGACAGGACGTGATCGCAGTGCAGTGCTGAGGGTTTGCAAGGAGTCCTCCTGAGTTCCCAGTACCTGCTTGTTGCTTTGTGATCTGATTGGGATTGTTCTCGTCACTGCACACAGAACCTTGCTCGCTGCAAGCTGAACTTGTGGCTGTCTGAAAATTTAATTCTCATAAAAGAAATCTCAGCTGATGGGAAATGATTTAAATTAAACTTGCATCTGATTTGTCAGGGCATCTGCATGTCTCAAAGATTCTTACAAAGGCAGTTTCTAAAGCATTGGTACTGATCCTTGAGCTTGAAAACACACAAATGCCATTTTGCTTATTTACCAGTGATTATTTTGGGATGGGCTCAAACGACTGCTTTGCAACTCTTGCGGAGTTGGCCCTGAAGTAGCAAACCAATACTCAGCCTGTCTGTGCATGGCTGGCCAAAGGAGCCGCCAGGGCAAGGCACAGCACTAACTCATTTGTCTCGTAAGTATGATATTTTTATACAGAAAGCTGCTCAGCACCAGGTAGTGTCTGCGGTTCTCGAGCCAAATTCTGTGGGAGGTGTTCTGGTTTCTGAGCAGTCCAAGGTCAGGCTGACAGTTTGGATTTGTTTTATGTATTTGCACATATATATATACATACTTATCTGGCTCAGTACTACTGTTCGGGTTTTTTTTTTTTTCTTTAATATATCCTTCATGAAATTTCTGCTATAAGGAAAATATATCTAGCAGACCTCTTTCTTATCAAGTGGAGGACACATTTCTTGGCAACTGTCTTTTTCCCTGATAAAAGCAGAAAACTGGCAGCTTGTTCCCATAAATGGCAGAGCTCCCATTAGAGAAATCAGATGTACTGCTGCTCCCTCACCAAAATCCACTGGTGAATATCAATCCCAAATCAGCCCAATTGCTGACCATGTCCTTCCACTGTATGTGACAATGAGCGCTGTCATATGGATGTGGTCTCCTGGCGTCCCATATGGGTTTGTAAGTCTCCCTGCTTGCTCTCGTAAAGAAGGATGCTCTGACAGCTCTTCCAAATTAAGAGAACCTTCTGGAATAGCAGCTCTCTGAGACTGCTACACAAAATTGCCTGTATTCCAGGAGATTTTAAAGTATATATGCTACAAAATGAACACCCCATTCAAGACAGGGTACGCTATTAGGCGTTACAATTTAGATATGTGTGTCTGAAAGTTATGGATTAGCTTCATTAATAACCAGCACAGAGAGGTCTAGAAATAATTCATTGCTTAGGTACAATGCAGGAGACCCTAGTGGATCACTCCTGTCATTTTCATAGAATCATAGGATGGCTTGGGTTGGAAGTGACCTTGAAGATTGCCTAGTTCCAACCCCTTGCTGTGGGCTGGTTGCTGACCACTAAATCAGGCATCAGATCAGGCTGCCCAGCCCTCATCCAGCCTTGCCTTCAGTACCTCCAGGGATGGGGCATCCACGCTTCTCTGGGCATTTTATTCTGCAGAAACTGTTTTGTTTTTTCCATGGGAAATTAAACTAAAAGCTAAATTTCTCTTTGAGCATTTTTACTTATCCAGGATCTCATTAAAAGAGGAGTTCCTGGTTTATGAACATGAGTGTGTGGCTTGGTGAAGTACTCACAGTGCTCTGTATCTCAAGCTAGCATCAAGCTTTGCGTGACCAAACTGGGAACTGAAATGCTGTATAATGCCAGCAGCTGAACTGAGAAACAGGACTGAACCAAGATGCAATGCTGCACAAAAGCAACTGTGCTGCTTCCAGTTTCAGAGCTGGTTTGACCAGTGAAAACTCAGGCATCTCTGCAGTGCTCTGATGTGTCATATAGCAAGCATGTGGTGGGAACAGAATGACGCAGTAAAAGGCAAGTAAGGCAGAATGGAGCTGTGTAAGCCTTGGAAGAATGCGTGAAGTTTGGAGAAGGAAAAACAGTGCTTTCACTGTCTGTATTTGTACTGAAAATCAAGATCAAGTGAGCTTTTGCCCTTCTGCTTCACTGTTCTGCTCAAGTGATGGGTGTATCAGGAGCCCATTCAAGAGTTGGAGAAAAATAAAGAGTCAGACAGAAATGTGTGAGTGGACAAAGCGAGAGGTTGAATCTCAGCAAAATAAACAAAAATAAAAAATTCAACAGAGAGTGGGATGATAAAGATTGACAGATTTCGAGTTGACTTCACATTGCATGGCTGGTTCATGTATTATTGTGTCTAGGACTTAAAATTGGGTAAGTCTGACTGGGGGAACGATTCCTGTCAGAGAAGCAGCTGTTGATTGTACTTCTTTGCTGTCAAAATACAGAAAAATTGCTGAATGAGATTTCAGCTGCTCAGTGAAAAGGAATTTCTAGACAACTGCCAGATTTGGCTGTGTTCCCCAAACCCAGATACAGGATGCATAGCACTGACTATTCACTTTCAGATAACAGAACTGTGTGAAACATCCTCTGGAATGGCTTTAATCATGAGACAACATAGAAACTAATTACATCTTGAGAACATTCTGATAACTCTGTGTTGAAAATAGTGAATGAGAAGATACTTTATGTACTGCAAAGGATTTCGGAGTTCTTACTGGAACATAGAATTGCAAAATCATAATTAAACTAGTATGCTACTAAAATAGAAAGCATTACAATTGAGATGCCATTCTTTTACTTAAAAGAGTTTGATGAGTACAGTCTAAAATTAGCTTTTAAACTTTATTCCATAATAAATGTTTACAGTTTATATAGGATTCACAGAAGACTGGTTACAAGCCACTTTTTAACAGTTGTTGCTTCCTCATATGACAAATAATGAGATTTTGTGTGTGTGTGTGTGTGTCAATTTGTCTGAACAATCTTATACAGAAAGTAGTGATGTAAAAATATGGCTACAGAATTCAAAGGATCAACCTCTGCTTTTCAGCAGAGGCTCTCAAAACAGGGAGCTCAGTGCTGTAGTTAGCTTCTGCTTGCATGCTGAAAGAATATAAGGAATTTGCTTTTTTAGTGCCAAGTGTGAACAGTGATATAGGGAACCCTTCAAACCACTGCTATCATCATTGGTTTCAGGGGGAGCAACCATAATTCAAGTTTAGATGTACCGAGCCAAAAATAAGGGACCTTCAGGAGATGCTTGGCACAGGTTTAATGGAATGAACACAAGTTAGTTGTTGGAAATATGCAAGTCAAGATCGGAACAGAATTAACTCATGGAGATTGATTCATACAAAGCTGAAGGTGTAGAGGGGAAAGTTGGTAGTACATTTGGAAGGGAAAATAGAAGGAGAGAAACCACAAGAAGACAGCAATGTGAGACTCACAGGAAATAAAGATTTATAACAAAACATTAATTATCCTTCAGAAACAAAGACAGGAAGAAATATAGTCCATAGAGTGTAGAAATGAAATAGCTGCAGTATGGTAGAAATCTCTGGATGGAGGTTCTAGAGAGAAAACTGCATTTCTTTTTGCTTTTATTTACAAGGGTGACATTTCAAGGAAGAACTCCAGGAGTCTCAACTATTCATTAGTAATGCATAGCAGTGTATATTATATTAGAGCTAATCAAGTGAAAACCAATGAGGGAAGGAGATGTAAAAAAAAAATAAAAAATTGTGAGTCTCTTAGCCACAGTTTAAGAGAGTAAAATTTGCTTCAAAAAGTCTAGTGCTGAGAGACTACAGGAAATATAATTGCATTGTCATTGCTATTCAGAAAATTAAGGTGTATCAAACCTAAATACCTAATTCAAGTAGTAGTTAATAACCACACTTTCACCTAACAAGTTCATTTTTTGTCCTTTTGATAGAGCAGCAAAATGGGAATGAATTCTTGTTCCATGGCAACAATGGTGCTTTCAGAGCAAGTTGAACAGTAGTACGACCGTAAGCACCCTATTTTCAGGGTATTGCTAGTCTCTTCCTCAGAGTTTCTGAAAATAAGTTTCTGCAGGTCATTCTCCGACTGTGTCACCAGAAGGACCTGGTGCTTGTGCCTCTGGGCCCACAGGGAAATGTCCCCGTTGGGTCAGTGGCACCTGCGGCCAGATTCTGCCGGCAATAACCATCACTAATTCTGTGGGCAGGTCACATGGTAAATTTCTTCTGCATTGGAGCCTTCTGGCTTGGCTGCTGAAAGGATGTTCCACAGCGTAACAGATCCCACCTTAACATGAAGTATTTTGTCATGTTCAAATCTCATTCTGCTTTTTCCTAGGCTTCACTTAGCAGTGGCTAAGTGGGCAGTAGCCCATTATCCTTCTCAGGATATGGTGAATATTTACGTTCCCACCGGTCATCACTTTTCATCATTGTGTTGAGCTGCAGGAGTTGAGGGCTACCATTTCTTCCCACTTGGTAACCTGATTGTTTTAAAATTCTTTGTAATTTGTCTGTGTTATTGATACGGAACAAAATGTCGCATTGAGGTATAGCCCTGCCAGATGGGGGGAGACCACAGTATGCACTGATGGGTCAATCTGTGTGGACGAGTCATGTGCCCCCAGCTTTTTATTTGATTTTCTGCAATATCAAGTGATTGCTTCATGAACCACTGTCCATCCATTACCACCTCCAAGACATCTTGGAGTATTTTCTCTCTGCTGTATTTGCTTGCATTTTTCTGAGCTCGGTGTTAGCTTATTTTTGCCAGCCATATACCTAATTTATCTGGATCATTTTTGTGCTTTCTCAGTGCCAATTGCTTTTCTTAATTTAGCTATCATTACTAAGTTTAATTACTGGATTGCTTGGTTTTGCTTCTGAAATACAACTGAAAATTCAGACCAAACATAAAAACAACAGTTAAAATATTCAGCTAGATGCTTTTCACCAACTGTGCTTTTCTCAGTTCTGTATTATGCCCAGGGAAGCTGTGGATGCCCCATCCCTGGAGGTGCTCAAGGCCAGGTTGGATGGGGCCCTGAGCAGCTGAGCAGGTGGGGGGCAGCCCTGCTGACAGCAGGTGTTGGAACTAGATGATCTTCAACGTTCCCTCCAACGTAAGCCATTCTATGAGGCTGTGTTGCTGTTTTATCATTTTTTGCCTACACAGTATCTTTCCCAGATTTCTATCTGATTATATAATATGAGATCTGCTCATGCTTTATGAGTTACTTTTTTTTTTTTTAGATAACCTTATGTAGATAGTTCTGAGATCTAGGGAGTCCAGCAATAGAATAAATCCAAACTGACTCTTCTGCAGGATGAGATTGATGGTTGAAATGAGCTCTCCATTCATAATAAGCTGGGAAAGATGAGAGAGGTACAGTGTGATAAACATGAAGAAAAGAGAGGAAACAAAATTTTCAGGGCTTAACCACGTTTTGCTCAGTTCTTTGCTCTGTTTGTCAAGGTCTTGTACTGTAATGTAGGCCCTAAGGCCAGAGCTTAAAGAATTTCAGTCCTGTACTGGTGTGTTACAGAGCTGGTAGAAGAGATCACTGCAGCTGTTACTGGGAAAAAAAAAGAAAGAAAAATAAAAGATATTGAAGTAAAGCATAGGCCTTGGGTAATTAATTTCTATAACTCTATTAGTGTAAATGTTTTAAGAGCTGATGGTAACCATCTGCATACCTTTGTTGGCCTGTCTTAAACTTTTTACAAAATTTTCTCAAAATGAACTTTCTAATTTAGGGGAATAAAAGGATAATTTGTAGGTAACCTCAAGCCTATGGTACTGTTGTTTTTAAAATATGCTAATGTAGGTTTCTACAAGCAAACAGTTGTGAATTATTTTTTTATTTAAATTTTCACATTTCTATTCCACATTTCACATTCGCTATTTTTTCTCCTTGGCTACTCCAAATGAGTTAACTGCTGAAGAGGAAAGCTCTAAGGCCCATTTGTTTTTCAAAGTGTCTATAAAGCATCAGAAATGCTTGCCAAAACCAAATGTCATCCAAATACTATTGCTTACAAATGCAAGTCTTCTGCAGATTGTTCTTCAAAGTTTTGCTATTGTGCTGTTCTTCAGGTAGTTCTAATGCAAGATTAATTTTGCAGCTAACAGTTAAAATGGAGGAAAAGTCCTTGTCCTTTACCATGTCTGCTACAAAGTATTGTTTTTCATGATTTCATTGTAAGTCTCATGCAATCTGGGATGTTAAATGCCACGTCTCTTAGAAAAATGAATATAAACACACAGTTTTAGGTGGTGCCAGATCTTCGTAAACTGAATGTCTACAAAATCAGGCTGGAAAATGTGAACCCCAGATCCAAGAAAGCTATAAAGCACATTAAACTAGTCCATGAATTCAGTTTTTTAAATTCACACATTACTTCTTGATGATTGAAATAGTACTATGGAAAATATATTTTTGCAAGGAAGCAAAAGGGATCCAGGCAATGTGACAGCTTTTACTATTGTCTAAATAAAACAGTAGTTCTTTTTCTGCCCCTTTGTGATTACCCTGACATTGGCTTTAAGCTTTTCCTTATATTTCAGTCTAAGCAGATGGAGCTGAAATGGGCCATACCTTGGCTCTTCCTACCGTGATTGTTACTCAGAGCAACGTAACCAGCAGCAGGTGCCTTTCTTCACTGCTGCTACAGACCTAAAGCTGTCATTAACCTCTCAGAGATTCTGCAGGAGGGGTTCTGCAAATTACAGTACCTGTTGATGCAGTTTACATACACAGTCTGTCACGTTCAGGTGTTTCTAGATGTGTCTATGTCTTTGCAGGCTTCTGCTGTGTAGTGTGGTTTGCATTAACAGATCTCTTTCTAAATGCTAGCAAAACTGCCCAACTATACACAAGCCAGACACCTAAAAAACCATATTCTGCCTCTGCTAATTAATACTAACTGTTGCTAAAATCAGATCAAATTGATGCTCATTTACAAGCTGACGTTCATCCATCCCGTGCACTGGTAGAGAGTCCCAGGAATAAAGTCATGCAACTACTTAACTAGAAGGTGACCTGCAGATACCCAAGGGAGAACAAAAACATGGTTTTAATTCTGCCAAGAGCAACATTGAACTATCCAGTGTCAGCTCCACACACCTGGGGGCTTATGGTGGTATCAAGGCAACTTTGTATGAGTGAAAGAATTAAGTAAAGAGGTGTCGAAGTATTAGAAGATTGATAATTAACAGATGCATCTGCACTACTTATTAATGTGTGGTTGAAGAGATCTAGGAGCTAACACTGATGGGAATAACTTACTGGGATGTACACTGAATTAATGTCTCTCCCAGGACTGCTGCTGGTGAATATCTCTTTGGAAATCCAGCACATTCTCAGCAATGTGAACCAAGCCACAGTCCTTTCAGTGCTGTGCACTATGAGCCTCATTTAACACAGGGTATACATTCAAAACTGGAAAGATATTTCTGCAAAGATATGTTCCAACCAGTCCTTCCATACAGCCCCAACCTAAACACTGTTTTCATTGCTATCAGTTCAAATTATCTCTTCTGTAATTTGCACAGGGACCTAAGTGAGCTTGAGAGAGAAGGGGAAAATCAAAATGACCATGGTGTATGACAGGATCACCCATTCTTGTTTTCTATGAAGTGTATGAAATGTTTTATAGGTTTTATCCCGCAGTCCATTGCTGCTGCTTCTGCAACAGCCAGAGGATGTTTCCCCACTCTACAAGCCAGCTCCACGCAGCCTTTTTTTCCTGGCTCACTCTATTATTCTACTCACAGTGGTGATGGAAAAAACCTTCCTGCAAACTGGCAGCTGTGGTTGAATGCAGCAGTGTTCTTTAATGGAAAGCAGTAATAAAAAAATAGAAAGATTCATGGAGCATACCCTAGCAAAGCGTGACTTACTGTAACGGTCATTAGAGTCATTTCCATTTCTGTGTTTTAGATATTAAGACATAATATGCTGCTCTTAGTCATCCTGTTGGTGGAGATTAATAAAATATAGCTCTTGAATTGCTAAAAGTTGCAGTGCATTTCTGAGTTCCTGTGGTACAGAAAGTGTCTCACTATTACTGCAACTTGAAAGTTGCCTATCTGGCAACTTTGTTTATGACAAGACACGAGAAGGCTTTGTTTGTGCAGAAGTGTATCTTCCTTTCTGAAGTAAGACCTTTCCTCCATGCTGGTAGCTGAACTGCATGGTATTCATGAAGTCGCAGCATGCTGAAAAGGATTTATAGCAGTTAATTTCTTCTCTATCTTCTGAGTTCTAGACTCTATCCTTACACTCATTTCTATTTTGGATAGAGTTTACAGCTAGTTAATAATTAACTGTCCACTTGCTTTCCTTGGGGAAACAGTTCTTTTATAAAGTTTCACAATATGCTGAAATCTACCGTCTCAGAGATTCAGCTGCATGATGCATCCTTGAGATAAAAGTCATTACTTTGCAGCTATGAAAGTAGGGAATTACATTATATCTTTCCAAACTGTATTTTCCTCTATCATATTCACATGCAACAGGTTCAGTTCCTTTATGGGAGTGAAAGCCTCCAAAGAATTAGATCAGAATAATGGATGACCAGGCAAAGTGACTGCCAGGCTGCATAAGGACAGGCTGGGGTATGTGTGTGTGTTTGGAGAGCAAGCAAGGAAAGCACATGGGAGCGTCACAGGAAAGTATGTGTACAACAGTCACAAAAAGTGGAGTGCTGTAGGGATACACAGAAGTGAATCCATGATAAACAAGCTTTAAAATCTTCATGGATTTGCCTTGATATTACTACATCATTTTATTTGTGGAAAACAGTGCTACACATCAGTTGTAGGACCTTGTGCCATTGGCAGCTTTCACTGCTCTCTGAACACCAATGACAGAACAACAGGTACATTTCTGCTTTTTTTTCCTCTGTGACAAAGCTATGTGCAATGTTTGCCTAATTTTTCACTGCAGTCAGACTCGTGTAGAATGCCTGCAAAAATGCTGGATTTAAATACAAGCCAAGTGCACCAGTGAACTGCAATTTTACTGACAAAATTGCCATGCCTTAGTGCTATGCCTGAGAATTTAAGATACGTACAGGTGTTCCTTATCGTCTGTCTTTGCTATGACAGACAATGCACCTTTGGCAGCCTCAACTACTTGGTGGCTGTAAAGCTGTTCCTTTGTTCTCAGAGATACAGTGAAGATGAAAACATACCCAGCACCCAAAATAGAGAGCAAACAGCCCCTTTTGTTGTCACTTGGCTGCTGCTGCACTCCACCACCGCCATGTGCCATTATGCTGCCACTTGTCCTGCTGGCACATGTCAGGACAAGCCGTCTGCAATCAAGGCAGCAGATGGTTCTTTGGGTCGCCTAGAGCCAGAGTTGGCATGGACACATCGTTCATGACACTGCCGAGAACAACAAGTTGGCATGGACATAATAACAAATCTCTGGATAATGAAGGCATCCCGTACCCTGTTAAGCCATTCACTCAGAGCAGTTGTCCTCAAGTTTGTGAATAACTTTTTTTTTTCCTTCTCAGTGTGCTTTCCTGTTTCATATCTGATGGTACATATGCAGTCAGTCTATAGCCCATTCATTTAAATCCAATTAAAGGAAACTTTGGGGAATATTTCAGGTTTTGACTATGGCTGTGGACAGAGCAGCACGAGTTGCCTTGAAAACATCTGTGACTGCTGGGCCAGTGATAGAATTGCCCAGAACACTGAATTAATGGCCAGCTCATTTCTTTCTGTCCCGCCAAGCTCAAAAGAGGGAAAGCAAACATTTCTGAACAGTGTTTGACACAACTGTTAAAGCAAGTCCCCCCAAATGTTTCAGGATGCAGAAATTTCAGGAGCACACTGCTACGCATATTCCATTTCCAGTATGATATTTCCAGTAAAAAGGAGTGAAGAAGAGGAAATGACAGACCTTCCTTCCATGTGTTGAACTCCACATCACACACACAAATATTTCCAGGAAATTTTTCCTTGTTGTAGACCATTTCATGCCTTAATGTTCACAGTATGTTGTCTGAGAGTGCTCCACAAATGCTAAGCAGAGCAAGGCAATGAATTATGATAGTTTGCATTACAGAACACATGCTCTGTCAGCCAGATTGCTCATTGTGGCCAAGTGTGGATACAGAGTGCTGATACTGAGTGCTGCACTTACATTAATCATGCAAACTTTCCAATCAGTCCTCCATGCCTTAAATGATCTGCAGTTAATATCAAATGACTTTCAGAATGCGTTTTCAGTTCAACTCTGAGGGAAGGCCAGTTGTCAGAACTCAGATATGGCACAAGAGTGTCTTCTCAGAGAGGAAGGAGAAGGACAGCAGAGATGATGTTCAGTGGTTTTCTTTTCAAGGCCAGTGCTTCCTTTATTCCTGCTGTGTTAAGGTCCTCTTTGTAGTGGAGTTGGTGGTCAAGAACAGAAGGGTTACAAAAGAAGAGTGGTGATGGATCTAAATGAGTATGGCTAGCAGTATTTCTTATTCAAGGAGCAGAAATTTCTTTCTTCTACACCTTTTCCTGTTCAATTCATCTTTTGTTATCTGCTACTTGTAGGCAGACCAAGTACTGCAGCCTATGCTGTGCCTTTGAAAGAGCTGTCTGACAGATCTCATGCATCTCTACCAGTTTACTGGCCATTATATCTGGAGATGGGTAAGAAGGAAGTAAAAAATCCTTCTTTGCCTCTTGAAATACAGTTTCCTTAAATTGCCAGTCCTTAGCTTTTAAAAACACCAAGTTTTTAGCAAAATAATGTGTGTTGCATTACTTCTCCCTCCAACTTTTCATCCTTTAGGAAACGCTGCTTCTAGCTTGCATTTGCAACACAAAAACCGCAGGCATACTCTTTGCAAGGGAGAGGTGAGGTTGTCATGACTTCATGGGGAAAACACCAAGGAAGACAGACTGAAAAAATGCTGAAGACACATCACAAAGATTCCATGAGAGTGAGCAGCAGCAGCAGTACCAGCTACAGCACCTCTGTACCTAAACCTAAGCACTGAAATAGATTCATTTAACCCTTCAACTCTGATGCTGTTTCATCATGTGTAAATGTGCATGCTACAATTTTGGGGAATGTTTAAAAAAACCTGATCTTTGAACTGGAGACATCCCAGGTTTTACTGCTTAGTAGAAAAGGGAAAGAATACTGTGCTTTAGAAGGATAGGATCACCAAGGTTGGAAAAGACATCCATTATCATCCAGTCCAACTGTTCGCATATCTACCAATACTTCCCACTAATTTCAGGAGTCTAATGACTCCTGAAAACACTACTGTGAAAAGAGGAACGACACGTGACTGGATCTTGCAGGATATTTTATAAGCCAAAATAGCTTTGTCATTACACTTGTGAGGTTGCAGCACTGCCTGAGCATAATTGAGACTTTGAGAAGTGTCTGCTGAAGGTCACATCTCACTTCCATACTCAAGTACCACTGCTGCTTTTTGGGTTTGTTTGTGGTAAAAGTAAGATTATGTGCTGAAAAATTCATCTTTCCAAACACAGGGAGGAAAAAAGGAAGAACAGAGGGTGAGAGCCCCCATAATGTAACAGAGAAAATAGAGCTCCCGCCAAGGGTTGTCCCAGGCATACCATCAGTCCCTCGTCTGGGTATGACACCCTCCTGACAAATCAGTGGGAGAAGTGCTTGTATGTGTGTCTGTGTGCAGCCAGGGTGCAGCGAGGGCAGAGCTGGGGGGTGGGGCTTGGCTGCCTCGCCTTGGCTGGCTTGGGCGGCTCCCGCCAATAAACCCAAACTGTGGAGAGAAATAAGCCTTTCCTTTATGAACTATATGTCTCTTACTGTGCCAAAGATTCACTGGATGATATTCTCCAGTTCTGTAGTTTGTTTTTAATATGTGATAAGCTCCATCAAATGTTGGGGATTGGTCTCCATTAACAGGAAAAGTTTTTGCGTGTGTAAAGTGTTGTCAGTAAACAGAACATATCTTAAAATCCACGAACTTCACAGTATTATGAGCAAATTTTATCCAAGCTATAATGTCGCTAAGCTGGATAAGTGTATCCTGAGTTCTTTAAAAATAGTGTTGAAGCTTTTACACAAGTGAATAACGAAAGCAACATATTCTACAAGTATCACTGTCTGTTTTGTTATGCACAGTTCTGTATTCCTCTAGGTAAAACCACGAACCAAAATCTCTGACCCAGCTGTGCTGGGCCACCTTCTCGTGAGAGCAGCAAACAGGTCCTGACTCATGTTGTTTGCTGATGCAATGACTTCACATCAACGTGGGAGAAGGTGAAAGGTGGCAGGAAGAGGCAGCCCAGAGATTGCAGTGCCTCTGAGACCGTGTCAACAGTTGAGCACCTGAGCTCAGACACACAATAGTTGCGGGACTTGGCCATGCTTGTTCTAGTTTTCCTTTTTTGTTTTAATTGCTGTTTGTGGCGAAGCTTTATTTATGCCCTTTGAACAATGGCATTTCGTTAAGCAGCAAATGGAAACATGACTCTATTCCTTTCTTATCTTCTTTGGGCCCTAACTGCCTTTAAATTAATGACGATGCTCAAATTGGCTGTGGCAGAGTAGCACCAGCCTCTCACAAAGAAAGATGGATGTGAGATCAGCAATTTGGAAAAGGAGAATTAGCCATCCATCATCTGTTAGACCCTCAGCGCGCCCATAGCATTCAGCATAACAAGAGGAAGTACTTATGCAGTAAATATCATAGGCGATTTGCTCTGAGATATCTAAAGATGACTGGAGAACAACTAATTAGTTCTGCATTTCTCAGGCCATGAGGCACAGTGCTCTGGTGAGGAGCGCTGCTAATCAGGCATGAGGCATTTCCCGCCTCAGACTCAGATGACACACGTTGTGATGAAACTTGAAGATCCTTAAGCAAGTGAGCTCTCTGGGGAAATGAAGCACAACTGAAAGGTTCAGAAGGCACTGAATTTACTCATTTGAGACTATTTATTAATGTTTATAATCCCCTACATCAAATAGTAGCAATAATGTTAAGGACAGAAGTATGAGGTGTGCCCTCTGTCAGAATCCTGGATCTTCTGGCTTCTCTAAATTAACACAGCACGAAAAATGATATGTAGCAGTCACTTTTTTTTTTCTGCCTTCCCAGGAAATAGAAACAATTTGGTAATATTTAACTAACTATTAGTGAAATTAGTGAAATAAAGTCTGTTTGTAATCTGATGCACTATTATTTTATATACTGTTTTTCCAGGCCCAAAGATAACTACTACTAGTCTATTCTGTGGTACTAAATGGAATTGTATAATTGTGATTAAGATAGTTCCTCCAAAAAATTATGTTGCAACCAAATCCACTGATGAAATTTTATCTGTGCTGTCGACAGCTTCATTTACTCCTGCATTCATTCTCCTGCTGCTTAACAAGCCTGGACATATCAAAGCAGAAGAAACTAGCTTGGGTTTAGCATGGTTAGGCATCCAGTGCGGAGGAACCCAAAGCATGTTAGGATTTGTGTTCTGTTGTTCATGTTGAGAACCGGCTCAGACTTCATCCTTGCACAATGTTGTCTAGGTTTGTATGATCAAAGCATTTCATGTCTAGATGGGAACACTGTTACTGAAAGAAGCGATCTAACCAGAGTGTGACCTATCCATGCTTAACCCTGGAGTCTGAATAGAGTCTGAGCTGTGGATCTCTATCCTTTCCAAAATCTCTACGTAAGAAGCTGCTGTGATCAGCAGCAATATTTCACATGAGAACTTCTCAATCCATTTTACTGCAGTGGCATATATTAACTTAAATAATACTAACAAAGCATCTTTATATTACATCAAACAAAGTAATGTCTTAAAACGTTAACTTGAACTATTCAAAGTCATTTCTAAAATGGAGCTTCTGAGTGAGATGTGAGGAAATCTCAGGGCAGACCAGAACGGTGGAAGCATGCACAAAGGCTGTGCAGAGCACAGGGCAGAGAACAGCAATCTATTGCACCAGGGCAGATGGATCAGAAGAGGTCAGCCCCCACAGCCATTGCCAGGAAGCATGTAGAAAACCCAGATGATCTGGTCTGAGACAGTTTAATGTAAATGTATTTTTATGCAGTAAATAATTAATTCCATATGCTTCCTTCTTCATACTGTTTTCCTTGCCTTTGCTAAATCGTGTCTCAGTTTTAAAAGCAAACAGAGTGAAGCTAAATGTCAGAAGAGTTTATTTCCAGATGAGTGATGCAATTATTAACAAGCAAGTAATCAGGCCCTTCATAATATAAAATTCAGAGCATACCTTTAACATTTTCACTGGAAGTATAAAAAGTGCAATTAAATCAATGCACTTCCCTAATAGGGTTCTTACATCAAAATTCTGCATGGCTTAAACTAACTCATAATGATTTCATTCAGTTTTTTAATTTACATTTGATCACCGCTATCTGTTTCTACAGCAAATCAGTAATGCTCATTAGTGAAACTGGTTATCTATTATGAAGACTGTCATATCTTGTTAACAAAACTTTTCAAGGAAATCTAAATGTATGATAAATTTCGGAGGCAAAATTACATAAAGGTGTCATGAAATAATATACAGACCAATTTAAGTAAGCCTAAATGTTGAATATCCTCAAATACATTTCATACTCAAGAAGAGCAGGCATATTTTTGTTTCAGGTTCATAGGCAGCCTTCTCCACCCTCTGAGTAAAAATTTTCTTTCTACTATCTAACCTAAATCTCTCCTCTTTTATTTTAAAGACATTCTCCCTTGTCAGACCATGAAACTTCCTACAAAACAACAGTCTGATTTGATCTCATTCTGCTCTTTCTTCCCAATGTTTCTCAAGAAGAGTTTTTCATCGAAAGATTTGATTGTAAATCTGAACAGATAAACTGAAGATGAAAAAAATAAAATAGACAAAATGTCTGTGAGACATTTCAGAAAGAAAAGCGCTTTCTTGTTTTCCAAATGAAAAAAAAAATGTTTTTGAAATATATTGTTTCCAAACAGGCAGGCTTAGAAACTACAGTTTAAAAAAAGAAACGATTGCGACTGATGAAGGACCTTGACCTTGCTCTGATTGCTCTTTAGAAAGGTTTGACTGTTGGTGTTACAGAGACTGAAACCTGATTTTCCCATTGGAATACTTTGTCAGTAGAGGGGTAAATACTGTGGCTCTTTGTATCTGGACTATCTTTTCCTGCTGGCAGCCACCTCGTATGCTGTCTCCAGTAATACCTTTGTCTTTTTGTGTTTGCCTTTGAAAAAATCCTATGCTCAGATTTACTGCTGCTGTAGGGACACGGTAGGAATATTTATTGATAGATGTCTGGGAGCTGTAGTTACAGCAGGTCTAATAATTTAAGCTGTTGGTCAGGATACTGTAAGTATATATTTGAAGTGAACTTGGACAGAGGAACTTCTCATTGACCACATTGGGAGGAAGCTACCATAATTTCTGTTGTGCTCAGCTTCTCTAGCAATCAATGTGTCACTGATAGGTAGTTTGATGGAGTATATAAAGCAGGGATCCATTAGGTCCCTTTTTGATGAGTATAGTCAACATTTGCTTGTGGAAGGAAGAGCTGAACAAACAGCAATTAAACCCTGCTTCAAGAAATGCTTGCAGGAAAGGAAAGTATGGCACTGTTTAGATAATTATCTTGAATCTTCCACTAATAAAAGGTTAATGAGAGGCCATTTTCTCTTGTTCTGTCTTAATGTATTTCAGCAAGGGAATAGTGAATATGGCTTGAAATTGGAATTGCAACAATATTTAGGAGTGATTATAAATAAAATGATTAAAAGGCATCATACGGAACCTATTATTGACTCTGTTATTGATACTGCTAAACCAAAAGTGTAGGAAATTCACTTGCAGTAACCCACAGAAGTGATTATGCGTGTTCTTTAGTGACCATCTTCCTACCTTTCTAATGTCTTTTGTATATGTGATGTGATGGCTGGGCCCTAACTATAATTCCTCCATGTTGGTGAGCCTCTTATCAGAAAAAAAAAAAAAAAACTATTTTGGCTGGAGCATCACCTCAATCCTGATGCTGTTATTTACCCTATGTGGAATTATAGACTCATGAGCACTGGTGAAAGAAAAGACAGAGGGACAAAGGAGCCCCAACACTACTGCTAGTAGGTTGGAGGAGCATGCTGGGGGCCACAATGGAATGTGATGCAGGCATGAGGCAGCAGTGTGGTGAAGAGCAGTTTGACAATGCTCTCAGCCATATGGTCTGATTTTTGGGTGGCCTTCTGTGGGGGTCTGGGGTTGGACTCGATCCTTACAGGTCTCTTGGGATATTCTATGATTCTGTGAGACACAGAGAGGTCTGCTTGCTCTGCAGCACATATGTGGTGCTATAGATAGTATGCAACATGAAGCTTGATGGCCATAGTAACTGTTTTGAATGGTGTTAGGAATCACTGCTGCACCTCTGTACTCCCAGCTGAGAAAAATGCAAAGATAGCTTAAGTTACTTCAGTTCCCTGATGCCTGCTGGATCATCACATTCTTTATTATGCCTGAAAGGTACATAGCACAGCTTATCTCCTATGTCAAGGAGAAAGGGATATAAATGTAAAGCAGACTGGTTGTAATTCAGTGAGGATAGCATTTGCCCTGGAAAAGGCAATTCTGATTTGTTTAGATGCTCTTCTAACTAATTCCTAAACTTGAATGGTGAGTGACCCGTGCAGCTGAAGCAAATCACTCCTCCTGACATGGTAGTGGAGCTGCAGAATGATGGCCTTCAGGGCACAGTGCAGGAAATAATGGTTTTTTAGAGCAGCTGACTGACTAGTTGTGGATATTTCTCTTGGTTTTGTTTGTGCCAACAGCAAATCTCATTTGTGACTTAATCTTTTTACTCGATGCCTAGCTGCCTCAGCAGTCCACTTTATGAACAAGCATCTGAAATATATACATTGTCTGTTGTTTGCAATTAATCACCCATGATTATGCTGTGTAATTATCTATCCTATATAATTTAATATCAGTGATGGATGAATATTAAAGTTACTTCTGCCATCTGCATATTTTATTTGCCAACTGCTATTCAGAGAGCAGCTTTTTAAGGAATTTTCTGAGCAGAGCAAGATAGCCATCTGCTAACGTTGACCATGCACGTATTTTAAGAAGTGTTGATAGGATTATATAATGGAACTGGAAATAGGGAACATGATAAATGCATTTGAAGATTTTGCTACCAATCTATTGATCAATAGAAAGTTAAGTAATTTCATACTGTTTTCAATTTCTTCGTCGTCAGGATTTCCCATTTCTCAGGAAAGGGATCAGTCAGGATTTTTCTCTGGCATTTCACTCATCAGCACATAAAGAACAGCAGAGAAAGACGGAGTCGTTTCTTGAACAATCTAAGCTGAGAAGGCCACTTGTTTCTTCTGGGTGTTACAAACTACAGCTGCTCCAAAGAATGCACTGTATCTTTTTAATGTAGTCATGAGTCATGTTGGTTTGATCTTACTGTACACATCTCTTTCATTAACAGAATCTGTGATTCAAGCATAGCTTTCCATGGGTAATTACGTGCACACATTTTAACCAGCTATCCTTTTCATGGCAGCATCTTACTCTATGTTCACGTTTTGTTTTTCTTTCTTTGTGTGGATAATAAAATGCTGTAATCTCATGAACCAGTTGCTTTTCCTGAAGACATACTATATCTTTATAAATAAAGTCTGCAAAGCACCAATAAAAAGATTTAAGAAGCTACGCTCAAGAGCATGGCTTGGAATGTTAAAGTACATCATTATTTTTCCTTTACAGTGTATTAAAACGTCATTATTTTCCTTTCACTGGATTTGATCAATCTTCATGTGGTATAACATACATGCAGCTGATATAATATGCTACAGATGGGACAAGTAACAAACAACAGCCCAATTGTACAGCCCAATTGTAACCTTCTATGTATGTGTAGTTTGTCCTTTCACCATTAGAGTTGCTAATCTGCCAGGAACTGAGACCTAAACCAAATGGAGCAAAGTCACATAAATAAATGAAAAACCGTGTTTGATTTTGAAACTCAGTTGAGCTGAAATAGCTCTGATTTAGGGAAAAGAAAAGACTTACTAAAGCCTTCAGGAAAGTGAACAGCATGGCTAAACAACTTCAGTATGTTGTACCCCATTCTGAGTGCATATAGAAACAAGATTTGATTCCTAGTGATACTTCTGTTCCCAATTCTAATACCAACATTCCAGTTGGTCTCTGATTTTCAGCACAAATGCTCTGCATTTTATGAGACTACCTAAAATAACAGATGCACACACAATGCAATGTGGAGATAAGCAAGGTACCCTGTCTGAATGTTGGTATTGTCACCATGTTTAAGGAAGATACATTTAAAAGAAAAACAAGAAGGAAGTAAATAAATGCACCAGAAGGTTGTCAAGGGGAACAGAAATAAGGAAGAAAGCACACAATTTTATAAGAAGTATTTATATTACTGACACTGTCTTCTAGTTGTCCATTTCTCTCTTGAAGTCAAAGAATATAAGAAAATCAAGACTAAGAGGATGACAAAAACATATTTTTGTAGCATTTTAAAAAAGCCTAGTGTGGACCTAAAAACTACTGATGTCTGAGAAATGAGAGGCCAGAGCCACAAGAGTACTTCTTGTAACAGGACAAGACTGCTTAGCATGAGTTGGAAAAGATTTTTCAGTGAACTTCTTCTGTATCTTCCTAATGGACTGGGACTTACATGGGAAGACTGCTAGTAGATCAGAGCAGTTTTAGATAACAAGAGGCACAGTTCAGTCCAAAAATAGTAATGATTATTGGTTGTTGCCTCAGGAACTGTGGTGGTGAAAATAGACGTGCCTAAAGACTTCTGCACAAGTGAAAAGTGGTTGAGTACCAACAACTCCCTGAATTGAGATCTCTAAGTTCTCCTTCATCCTTGCATTCAGCCTGAAGGTGCTTATGTAGATCTTAAAAACAGGATTGAAAGAATCCATCCTGTTAAGAAAGAGGCCACCTAGACCAGGCAGCACAACTATTAAGGGATGGGAAAACCACTGACATTGCTTTGGGGATGACTTTTAGGTGGGCCATGCATTGAGGTGTGAGGAGGTCAGCCTGATTTGCAGCTCCTACTGACTCATAGGTGCGGAGAGGACCAGGGGACTGTATGAGAGTCTTAAGGACAGAAAATTAGGCACCCACAGATTCTAATAGAACAAATATTCTTTGGTGTGGAAAAAAAATGACTGAAGCAAAATTTGTTGTCAGTTGTTGTCAATGCTGTTGACTGAGTTTTGATATAGAGCATCTAAAACTCCCATGGATTTTAGACCTACAACCCCATCTCTTTACTACTTTGTGCTTCTGTAATCGTTTCAATTTTGGCTAAGTGTTTTAATAACTTCTAGCAGTTCCTCGGAGCCAAAGCAGCTGGTTCTTATAAATTAAAGATAGTATAAAATTGAAAGAACACAGCTAGGTCAAGAAAATTCTTTACTGGTTTGCATGCTTTAGACCCCAGAGATGCATTGTGACACATGTCCACTGATGTATCTGCTTATTTTAATACTGGAGCCTGCCTTGAAAAAACAACAAACCCAAACTAAACCAGCTCTGCACTACCAGTTGAGCAGCCTGAGCTTTTAAAGAAGGAGAGTTTTGCTTTGTTTTTGTTTTATTTCTATTCACGAGCCCATCAGTGTTCCCCTAAGGATTTTCAGTTTGGTTTCATTGTAGTAACATCTCAGGGTTATTTGTATAGACAGGAAAAAAAAAAAAAAAGAAGCCAGCTGGTGTGTCAGCAGAAAAGTTAAGTTTAATGATGGCTGAATGTAATTTCAGGTAATCACTTACACTGAAGCAAATTAACCCGACCTCAGGCATGGCTGTTACATTTTCAATCTGTCTTAACCCCTCTCCTGAATCCACAAGAAGTACCCTTCATCCCATGCCACAAACATACTGGCTCCCTCCAGCTTCTATGGTGAGCTCATCCCCAAAAATAAATGATCAGAGAGCTGATCCTATTAAAAATAAGAAGCAAATAATTTTCTACCGGTACTTTGAACAAATTCCTCATATCCAACAAGTGGTTTGCAAGCCCAGTGCAGCTATGGCTGGTTGGCACTTAAACTGCTGTGAAAAATGTATGCTGTCTTCTGAAGTCAGTCCCAGGTCTTTTTGACCTGCTGCAATGATGAGCCATGTCACCGTATTCAAGCTGGTGAGAATTCTGGTTTTATAATACCTGGTCTTGTTGAAGCAAATGAAGTTAATTGCTCATGTCTGTAAAATTAAGCAAGTAGCTGCTTGATCAGGCCTCACTGGGGAAAAGCAGTCAGCTGTATGAAGCAGATGGAAAAAAAGACTTCTTCCTCTCATCTTGTTCAGTGTCAGAAATCTTACAGAGTACTTCTAACAGCTGTGTATAAAAATGTTTCAGGAACAACATCCAAGATTGTGTACTTTTTTGTTAATCAGCTTAGAAGATGCATTCTGATAATGCAAGATGTAGTCAGTTGCTTTTTGCTATAGTAAAGAGAGTGCATATAACAGCCATGCCTATGTCATGAAGACTTTCATGATCTGGTGGAAGAAATACCTAAAAACTCCATGGAAACTCAGATCACTCTAAGATATTTTCCTCAGACACAGCAGAGGTGGATACCATGTACTATTTAGCATTATAAGCCACATCTGAAGAGTCAAGTAAAAAAAATCCGTAATCTGCAAGTGTGGTGTAGATGGAAACAACCACCATAAACCTGTATAAGCACACGAACACTTTAAAAAGGGACTTGGCCAGTGTGACAGGTAGAAAGTGATGGATGTTCTGGGAAATGATGGGACTATACCAGCAGTTTTCTATTTTCTCTATTGCTTTAATGAAATATTTTTATTTGCAGAGGACTTATCCCTAAACTTAGGTTCCAGCTGTGAGAGAGATGGACAAGCTGGCTGAAGCCAGTGGAACTCTCCTGGTAAAGAACAAGAACGGGAAAAATGGACCTCAAAGAATATATGTGCAGCCAGCTAACGGAGATTAAATCTGCACTACTGGAGTTTTAAGGAATTCTAACAAAGAGAAAGTTTTCAATAGACTTTGAACAGATTTTGAGTCTATAACTTGCTTAAAGATCCTGATTTCTAGCAACTGTTACTAGGGTTTGGTATTGGGTTCAGGTTCCTGCCTCCTTTATTACCTCAGGCCATGTTAGCAAGTTACATGCATCATGACTTCAGCAGAATTTTAGAAGATTTATGCAGCAATCTCATGTAAGATAGCCAGAAATAACCACTACATTGATCTGTGGAAGGATTGTTCTTACTTTCTCCTTTTATTTTGTTATTGAACTGTGTCCTGAAGGATATAGTTTTATGGACTTGTTTATGAATGTAACATATGTAACAAATGCTTGGTAAATAACAAGATTATGTGCTTGAAAGTACTCAGCCTCCGTGCAAGTCAGCCTGCAAGGTGAACTTAGCTCTACTGCCTGCACAAGGCATGCACCCTCCTAGCCAGAATACTGCACACCAACATCACTCATCAGAATGAGCTAATTGTGCATATGTCATACATGGGACCAGAAACTTCAGTGTTGCTGCATGCTTGTTGTCCTTCACAGGCAAATTGGGATCAGTCTTCCCTGGAAGTACATGGCAGTATGGAGCAGTGTTGAGTGCAATGTGGAAACCAGAGCCAACTTCAGGGTTCTGCAGCAGGACCAAAGAACTAGCATGGGCTGATGAGGCTCCAGAGACTTGTACTCCGTGCAGCAGCTGTCCCCACATGCACCCATTCTGTCCCCAGGTGATAATGTTCCATTGTCAATCTCCAATAAACTACACAAGGATAAATTCTGCATATCAAAATCTGTGAAGTTGCTAACAAAGAGCTCAAGAGTTTAGTCATTCTCTCTGCCATCAACAATTTACCCTACCTTAGTACTTGAAAAAAGAAATAGGGTATTAATCCTGCAAGAAGTCTGTTTAAACATCTACGTTACTTCCCACTCATGCATCTAGAAGAAATCCAGCTTTCTGCCGGATCATATGTATTCACATTCTCTCTGAGATTCTTAACCTGCATGCAGATTCATCCCCTACTTCTTAAAGCAATCCGTTCACTTTGATACTGTTACTAACATGATTTTTGAGAAATACTTGTAGAAACTTCAGTTCTCTGACTCCTCCAGAAGGTTCCATAGCTTGGGCTGACTGTACCCCAGCTGTGTGCACAGCAGGTCATGAACTCCAGAACAAATAGATACAGATGGCGGAGAACATGGCCCACAGTTTTGGTGGCCTCAGTAAACTTGTGGTCCTTGAGTGTTTTCTTATCAGTGTTTCAGTTTTATACTATGTATTATTTCTTATTGGACGATCTGAAAAATGTGAATATATTTCAGAGTGATTCAGCTATAACTCTAAATACAAAAACATGACAAACCCATAATTAACGCCCTCAAAAACATTTCTTCGTACATTTCTTACAAGGATACACGTAAGATCTTGTCCTTATTGGTAGGTCTGAAACACCATTACAGCTCAGAAACACATACATTTTAATTATTTTGTCTGAATTACTTTTTAAATTTTCAGTGCAGTGAGTCAGCCATTACTACATCTGATGACAATCCATTTCTGTTGCAATGTTTCACACATCCTTGATCTTTACCAAAACACATCTGGGGTGAAAGACTAGATTTACTAACATTAACTTACTAAACAGTTCGCATGAATGCCTAAAGGCTTGCAATGAGAGCCCAAATGAGTCATATCTTTGGTCATAATGTGAGAAGATTGCATTCAGAAGACCAAATCTTCGTGCACTTCAGTTTAATCATGGGGTTGACTTGTAGCTACAAGCTCATCTGTGAAAGTATTTGGATTTTGTAACATTTTGCAAACCAAGTATCACAAAGACTTATTAAAGAAATAACATCTGGCACATTAAGAAATCTATGCCAGTCTTTGTAACAGGGGAAAAAAAAAAAAAAAAAAAAAAAGCATCCTTTACTCCTCCAATAAGGTCTGGATTAGGAATCATTGTGCCACAGCAGAATCAAAGCCAGGATACAAGACTGATCACAATTATAAAGCTACATGCTGTGGGCACTAGGATATAAGATTTCTCTCACCTCAGAGGTTCTTACTAGGAGCACTTCCAGCCAGAGGCACTGAGTCACCACACACTGCATGTGTGTAATCAATGCTCCCAGCTGCTGTCCTTGCCTAAATACTACCTGGGTAGCTTGTACAGAATGGCACATCCTCCTCCTGTTCAGTATGAGACGTGTGGAGATAATGGAAAATAGAATGCGTGGCTGAAGTGTCTTCAGTTCATAGGCCAAAAACACCTGAATGCCACAACTGCAGACAATAACACGTCCGAAAGATAATTATGCATTATCATCTCATAATTATGTAATTTGGCTTCTAACACTTCTTCAACACTTTGCAATTTGCACTTTCAACAATTTGCAATTTCTGTATTTCCTATATATTTCTTCACTTTTGTTCCATTTTTTTTCTCCTTATAAGGTAGTAAAAGGAGATAGTTTGTAATGAAGCAAAATAATGTGCATGATTCCTACCAATCTGTGATCCAAAGATTTTTACAACAAACCTCTTGTATCTTATCTGTACTGTATTAGAATGTATTAGATATATTGAGATGAATTTGAAATATCTGACTACAGGATGTGTCTGAATAAAAGGCATATTAGAATAAAAATAATTAGATGACTAATAATGATAAATCAATTAAGCTATTTGAATTTCTAATTGTCAAGAAAATTGTTAAGATGACTAATGTACAGGAGTATTATTGTTGGATGATTTACCATGTTCTTTTACTCACACAACAAATACATAGACTTGTGGCACGTTACCTTATACCTGTACAGAAAGGAAGTGGGAGGAGTGGGTAAGAATCTTGGACATGCATCTCAGCTGTAAGAAATAATATAAATAAACTGCAGAAAGAAGACAAGTTTTAGACATTCAAAAATATTTTTAAAGTGAGTTTTTGTTGATGAATCCAGATGTCAAACTAGATATATTCCTGAGTCATACACATCAAAGCTATTTAAAATAGCTGCCAGTCATACCTACATATTCTATTACCCAAACACTTGGAATATATGAATAGTTCAGACCTTTTCTTAGTTTCCTGAAAATTCCAAATATGTTTATTCCGGCCTTATAGCAGGTATGACTTGGAGCCAGCTTGGTTGAGGGGAGGATGCCTCACTGAGCCTCAATACAATGAGGATGTGTACCAAAGGTGGAAGTGGGGCCAGGCTACCCAGGAGGAGCGCAGGGGTAATGCTCAGGTGTGCAGAGAAAAAGTAATGCTCAGATGGATTTGAAGTTGGTGAGAAGTGTAAAAAGCAAAAATGGCTTCTAGGGGTACATCAGAAGCAAAATGAAGATTAACAAAAATGTGACCAGCTACTGAATGGAGTGGGTGAAAAAACATGGAAAACAAGGTACCTTCTGTGCGTCAGTCTTTAGTAGCTAGGTATTTCTTCAGGCATCTTGAAGTCTTCATGCTGACTGATTGAGTATGGGAAAGAGAAGTACTGCCTGTAGCAAAAGAACACTGTATATGTGCTTAAGCACATTGGATATAAACAAAGCCATAGGTTTAGACAGTGTGCTGAGAGAACTGGCTAGCAATATCATGAGACCAGTATTCATTGCCTTTCAAAGGCCATGATAATCAGTGACTGGAAAAAGGCCTCTTGAAAAGGGCAAGAAGGAAGATTTGGGGAAAACTGGAGAGTGGCCCCAACTCATTTCCTGGATGTTATGGAGAAAATTATCTTGGAAGCTATTTCCAAGCACATAAACTGCAAGAAGGTGATTGGGAATGACCTGCATGGATTTTCCAATAGGAAATCATGTCTGACCAGCTTGATTGCCTTCTAAAGGCAAAAGGCTGGCCCTTTGGAAAACAGGGAGAGCAGTGAATGTCATTGACTTGACTTTATCAAGACTTTTGGCACATTTTACTCCAACAACCTAAATAGCAAATTGAGAAGGTTTTGTACCAGATGGGTAGACAGTAAGATGAGTGTAAAACTGAAATCAAGAGATTTGTACTCTGATTGGTGGCTAGTTTTGAATGATGCTCTTCATGGACTGATACTGAGGTCAAAACTGTCTGAAATGGTCTCTGATGATGTTGATGGTGAGGTAGAACACACCTTCCAGGAGAAAGAGGAGGAGAAGGAGGAGGAGGCTGAGGGGAGACCTAATTGCTCTCTTCCAATACCTGAAAGGTGCTTACAGCAAGAGTGGTGCTGGTCTCTTCTCACTGGTGACAGGTGACAGGATGAGGGGAAATGGCCTTAAGTTGTACCAGGGGAAGTTTAGATTGGATATGAGGAAAAACTTCTTTACAAAAGGTTTGTTAAGCTCTGGAATAGGCTTCCCAGGGGTGTGGTTGAGTTACCATCCCTGGATGTGTTTAAAAAACATTTGGATATTTTTATCATGCTCAGGGACATGACTTAGTGGAGGGTTGTTACAGTTAGGGTAGTATGGTTAGGCTGTGGTTGGACTCGATGATCTTTAGGGTCTTTTCCAACCTAAGTGATTCTGTGATTCCTCTAATGTGCAGAAAGAAACAAATTGGAGGGAATAGTCAATATGCTGAAGGGCAGGGCTGACTATGAAAGAGGCACTGATAGGCTGGAGAAATCCATATGAACCAAAACATCATGATGTTCACTGAAAACAAAGGTAAAGTCTTGCACCTAGGATACTAAAATATCATGCAATTATACAGTCTAAGAACTTAGTGGGTGGAAAGCAGATTTGCAGACAGGGACCTCACAAACAAGTAGTTGGACAGGAATCAGCATTTCACCTTTCCTGTGAACAGTCCTTGTTCCAAGACAGATATTGGCATACCTGGAGTGAATCCACTGGGGAGCTATTAAGATAGTCAAACTTCTAGAGGCCTGCTGTACAGAGAAGCTGAGGAAGCTGGAGGGAGCTGGGATTTTTTGGCTCAAATGTGAGAAGCTAGGAAGCTCACCCAAGAGCATGATAGAACATGATAGAGCACTGGAATAGAGGCCCATAGCAGCTGTGGACAGTCTCTGTGGACAATGCCTGCCCTTAGAGAAATTCAAAACTTGACTGTACAAACTCCTGAGCAACCTGATTCAGCCTGTGAGCTGGGTCTGCTTTGAACAGGGAGCTTGGCTCACTAGCCTCCAGAGGTCCCTCTAATTATCCTGTGATTCTGTAGTACTCTAAAATTCTTATTTTGGATTTTACTGGCTTCAGCTTTCCATATGATTATCTTTAATTTGTGCTAGAAAATCTACATAAGCCTTGGATGGTGTGATTCACATGACATACTTGCATGAAATCTTCAGCTTTATGTTAAAAATACATTAAAAAAACAGACTCTGGAGGTACCTACTCATTTGTCAAGAAGCACTCCATAAATCTAACAACAGTTTCCTCTGTGAAGAATGGGAAATCTCTGCCTTTCAAGATATGGCACGTTCTTTATCTCAGGAAAGCAGTGGTTGACAGCCCTGGGGCTAACATGGGTCTTGGGCACAGAGTAAGGTGTTGGGAGACCCAAAGGGGTGTTCATGTAGAGTCAGGGTTGGTGGTGGCCCTAGGGCCATGAAGCCTTCCTTTATGGCACCAATTTTACATTATAGTCTATTCAAACTATGCTAAAGCTTTTCTTGCTGAAAATATTTTCCTCTGGGAAAACTTCAAAATCTTCTCAAAAGCACTGACCACTCACTATCTTCTACCAAGGTTATTCCTTACCACTACATGATTTGTATTCTTCTTTTATAGAAATCTTGTTTATTTAAATGTTTGAGATAGTATCTCTCTTTCAAGACTACACATGCAAATGTTGCATATCTCAACACATGCCATGTAGTAATTTTCTGGTGCTCTCATTGTGTGAATGAATATTATGTACAGTACAGCAAGCTGCAACAGTGGTTACTAAGAAAAATAGCTATTTTTGTTTGAATATTTATATTAACTGGAGAGTCAATTTAGCAAGCTGATATACACAAGCCTTTAGCTTATACAACTCAAACAGAAATGACTCACATGACACCCACTCTTTTAAGAGAAAAAGAAAGATATGATAAAAAGATAATGCATTCTTGAAAAGCTACTTAAAATCAGAAACTATTAAACTGTTGAGCTGGAAGCTTTGCACAAGTAGAGTTATTTGGATTTATTTGTAACAGAATTTCAATCTAAAAATGTAAACCTAGCTCACTTGAATGCAGTTTAAAAGAAGAAAGTTTACTGAAAAGTTGATCCTTGTGGTTTCTCTCGCTTTCTTATATCATAGGTAAAATATGCAGTCAATGAAGAATATACAGATGACAAAGTTTATAGGTTATCTGTGGCATAGCTAATAGTACATGTATTTCCATAAAAGAATTTATCTGTCCTTCTAAGGGACATGTTTTGGTGGGGATGGTGGTGATGGGCTGACAATTGGACTAGATGATCTTAGTGTTTTTTTCCCCCAACATTAGTGATTCTACAATTCTATTGTTCTATAAAGTGTTTTGGGTATTTATGTTAAAATGGAGCTCTTCTTTTTATCGAGGGAACAAAGAGATCAGAAGAGGCCACAGGACCAATAATTGAATTTCTGTCCCATCCTCAGCTTTACAGCTTTTGTTCTACCACCTCCCCATGATGTCTGGATTTGATAGGCCACTTCAAGGACAGACACTCTCAAGGGTATTAGCATCAGCACTGACTTTCTACAGAAGGATATGGAAAAGAGGGAACTGTATATTCCTGCAGCGCTGTTCCTCCTAATGTATAATTTCCTTCAATAATAAAACAGTCTTTTTAAGTAAGAAGTTTATGTTGGTTATGTTGTTTTTTTTTTTCCAATCACAGTAGTTTTTATATCCAGCAAGTAGATTGACCTGACAAAACCAGAGATACAACTGAAGTTCCAGACAATGGCAGCAGCCATTTTGGCTTACTGCTTTTATTTCTCTGGGACATATATGTATTTTAGCTCTTCATAGATAATCTGTGTGCTAATGAGACAGCCCACTTTGCCACACATTAATCCCAGCAAATGAACTTAATTCTAGTCCAAGTATGGAAAGACAGCTCTGCAGTTTTTTCATCGAGAGTCATTAAACCTGCCTGTCCATACATCTCAAAAGGCAGCAGTCATAGAATGGTACACTGTGCAAATACTAGGTTGGAAATATTATTTTTGTATTAACATTAATTTCTGTATTAACTAAAGAAAAGCTAATCATAAGCATTTCTCAATGCATTTTCTCTTCTTTAGTTTTTCCATTTCCAGATTCTCTAACTTTCTAATCAATACTACCTAAGCAAAGAATGCACAGTGAGAGTTGCTTAGGAAATACCAATGTCAATTTTATTTCACCTAGTGGCCAAGACACTTTTAGTCTCAGTGATAACATAAACATATCGCCCAAAGATACATTTAATCATTTAGATACTAACAAGACAAAAAATGTTGCTAAGCCTGCTGTAATTCAAATATATTGTATATTTGGTGAGCACTGATTTTTTTTTTTAATTATTTAAATCATTCAACATGTATGTATTTCTATGAATTTCAGTATATTTTAAATAAGAAAGCAGGGAGCTGCCACAGGAGACCCATACAGGAGAAAAATGTAAGAAAACTTGTTCATCAATACTTGTTTAAATTGCCAACAGGACTGGCACACTTCTGCTAGAGAGAAGAACAGTGACTGAAGACACATAAAAAAAAAAAACCAACAGTCTGTATTTCAGAGCTGCAGGATGCCACTGTAGAGTGACAGCCTCAGCCCTGGCCCAGGGATGTTACGAGAGGCAGTGGGCCAAGGGAGAAGTGCAGCACTCTGCAATTTGAGAGTGAGACTTCCGTCCTTTGCAACTACATAAGAATTGCACTTCCACAGTGTGGGAATTAGATGTCTGGAAATACTTTAGTCATTAGGCGGTGCTGACAGGAAACTTTGACACTTTGAACTCTCCTGAGTGCTACTATCTCCCCAGAGTGTACTTTATTTAATCCCTTGCTCTGTCAGGGCAAGTCTTCTAAAGACACATGGCTGTGTTCCCGGTAGGTAGCTAGTTATGCTGCACAAAGGAGCAAGGGAATATTCAACCAATGCAGTGAGTTCAAATAATAGCTCCTTTAGTGTGGAATCACCTCATTGAATGAACTTGTACATCTTGACTATGACTCATAGGCCTCTTGTACTTCATGCATAAATCATCCTTTCATGGTTTCACTAAGTCACCATGTGAAGGGAAACAAAAATTGGAAGTTGATAGGCTTTTCACAGAGATAACACCCAGGTTTTATAGGCTCTTTTCCACCAATGGTAGGGCACACTTTGCATACAACTGCACTGGCTGACCTTATCACTCCTATTCATCCTCCTGGCAACAGTTTGCAGGGAGAAGAACAACAGGACAGTTTACTCCTAATGAAGCCAATATTCCAGGCTAATATTTCAAGAAACAGTTAGCCTGTTCTATTTTTAATCCTTTCTTTATATCCACACAGAACGAGAAACATTTCTTTGAACTTAAAAACTTATACTCTGATCTAATCTAGTGCCCCTGGGCCTTGCCCAAGATTGTGAAATGACACCTCCCTTCTCCGCACCCCTGGTGCTATATCACATATTGGCAGTGCTTTCTCCTGCTCTGAGCTTGTCTCTATGTCTGCATGACTCAGCTGTAATTACTCTGGATTTTTATATGAGGGCTTTAGCACGTGAATCAGTCATGACTTAACAGATGATTTGTCTGTTTCTTATACATGGCTTTAATGAGCTATTGTTTCCCATTGTCCTGTGTTTATAAGACAAAATACATCTAACTTCACCTACACAAATCCATCAGCACTGTCAACACAACTGTCCTGTTCACGTTTGTTTGTCTCTTGGTGAAACAAATCTCTTTTTTTTACTTTTATTGTACACCGAAATGTTGTTCTGGTGTGTTACTACCTTATCTTTTTATATGGAATTTGTATTTAAATGTCATTTGTATAGTGCAAGTGAAAGAAAAGTTGCACAATGAGAAAATAAATATTATCTCTATGGGAATACCACAATAATGGTCAGAAAATAGATAACAGATATGGCCATATTATCTCTTAAGAAGAGGAGTATATTTGACACACGGTGCAGAAGGCCTTAGCTCAGCTGCATACATCATTCCTTGCCATACATACTATGAAAGTCTCCTAAGAAGAGGTGTCAGGAAGAAGGATCCTTGGGCTCATGCCAAACTAGGCTGGATGGGGCCAATTCTTTCATGGCACCTGGTTTTTCAGTGGCATCATCTCAAAGTCCAGATATAAGATAAAGGGATAAGGGCAATCTTTACAAAGGCTTTGTTCAGCAGCAAGGAAGGGGGGCATTTGGAGGGATGATGTTGTTTTTCCCAATAAATCATTATGTGTGATGAGACCTGCTTTCCTGGAAGTGACTGAACATCGACCTACCAATGGGAAATAGCAAAGGAATCCCTTGCTTTGCTTTGGCAGCACACAGGGCTTTTGCTCTACTTAGTAAACTTAACATCAACTCAAGAGTTCTCACACTTTTACCCTTCTAATTCTTTCCTCCATTCTAATGGAGCACAGGGGGGAAGTTTGTGCAAGTGAATTGGAGGTGCTGAGCTGCCTTGTGGGGTTAAGAGACACCAAGGGGACTTAGACAAATTTTGAATTGACGCAGCAGAGTTATCTAGCCGACCAGAATTCCCACAAAGAGGCTTATGGGGAAAGAAGGTGGGAGAATTCCTGCAGCTTACAGTTAACAAATATCCTATCATTAAAATGTCTCTTCACATACCACTTCTTAGCTATACTAATTTTCTTATAGACTTGAACTTTAAAATTCTTACTCATGTGGAAGCCTTTTCTTGATTCTTATTATTCTTGTCACCTACTTTTACATTCTTTTCATTTCTGCTTGTTTAAAACACACTCATTTTATTCAGAAATATATCCCCATGTTGTTGACAATGTGAAGTTCTTGCCATCGGGTTTGCTAAAAGAAAAAGAGAAGTAGGTCAATAATTATTTAAATGAGAATACAGATTTCTTTAGGTAAATTAATTTCAATAAAATGCCAAGCAAAATGGTAATTTGCCACTGCAGAAGACATATAAAACAAGTTATCTATGAATCCTGTAATAACGAAGGCAGCAATTTAATAAACCTGTCTCCAAGACACCATCTCAGCATTTGTATTCAAATTAACCAATCTCTAGATATTATGGATTAACTTTGCAATAATATACTTTAAAAGTAAGCTTGAAAAAATGTCCCTATTTTTGGAATATAAATGTAGGCTGTGGGTATTCTCATCACAGTTGACAGAAAACAATCTCAACCTCTTGTCTTAGGTAAAAACAGTAATGTTAAATTCATTAGAATACTAGCAGTGTCATCATCTCCCTAATCACTTGTTTTCCAATGTTGGTGCTCCATTTGTTTTTGGCTCAAGCAGGTAATCCCTCTCCTTCTTTGGGTAAGAAGTGTGCATTATACTCCCTCATTTATTCAGTGCATATCAAGATTATAAATGCCAGCTTCACAGGGAATAAGATTGGTAAGAGCAAAAAGATGCTCCAAGACTCAGCTGACAAAACAGACATTTTTTTCAGTTTTTCTTTTTACCATATGATCTCCATAAGGATTTCTCTCAATATGAAAGCAAATAAATCCCTTCACACTTTGCACAGATTCCCAGGTTGTTCAAGTCCCCAGTCAACAGTGGTCCCTTTGAAGTGAATATTTGGGATATGCAATGAGCTGAAACAGAAAAGGTAAGTTACATGGGATCTAGAGTGTCAACCAAATTTCCATTCTAAAAATGTAGAGGAACATTCTTCCAAAGATAAGGAGAACATTGCTCTGATGGATGACTACTATAGTCTATCAACAACATAATGTGACAGCCTACCTTCATTGAAAGGAGAAAAGCAGCAGTACTGGGAGTTGTAAATCTAAAATGTCAGTATGATAAAGGGAGCTTTAGAATGTAATTGAATTGCAAGATGGAAAAAGGACAGGCAGCAACAGAATGGCTGTCAGTCTTCTGAACAGATCCTGGATGTAAGGCTGAATGTTACACCGTGCATAAGTGTGGTATTCTAAACAACACTGAACAACTTTCCTCACAATATAGATTTTCAGAAAACTCTAAAGAAGGGATATAGAATGGACTCTGAAAACCTTTTTACTCTGTGAATTTAAAATCTCAGATCCTTTATGCCAGCAGTAAGTTAACAGACGAGGAGGCCCAATGGAGAAGCGGGGCTACGACAAAGGATAAGTAAGTCTGTACTACTTTGTCACACTGATTCAAACACTACAAATTAACTGCAGTCTTGTTAACAAAAATCTTAAATACACTTTCTATGTGATGTAAATAAAGAGAAAATATCATATGGTCCTCAGTCTGTCTTCCACATATCTCTGTTGTGAATTTTACAGATGCATACCTTTTTAGTACCTCACTGTTCAGAAAACTACCACTCAACTGTTTGTGATTCTCATAAAAACAAAAAGCAGAACAATCTGTACGGTACGACTTCTCAAAATACTGCAGGCTCTACAGGCACCTAAGAATTCAGCAGTTTTGAAAACTCTCTGTGGTAATGGTTTCATTTTCAGTCAGAAAGCATTGTGTATGTGCAGAGATCATAAGCATCTCTAGAAATGCCCAAAAGGCAAACTTGACTGAACAGATATAAAGCTCTACTTGAGTTGGCAAGGGCATTAGATGTTATCTTCTAGGAGCCTGCAGAGTAAATTCAGGCACTAACATATAGCTTAATATCTAAAAACTGATGGAGGAAAGATATTATTAGATTTTCTAATTATGCTTTTTAATAGACAGAAGTAGCTTACAAGCTGATTTTTATTACATATATTCAACTATTGCAATGTTGGTACTGCTGTATACAGGAGTGCAAGGCAAAACAAGCTCTGCAAATACACATAGCCATCTTAGGAATACAGTATATAGAATCTATCATATTTACTCCTCCTTTCTTTACTGCATAAGTGAAGGGCTTCACTTTAAAAAAAATTCAGTATTTGGTAAGATTACAAATGAATGGGTGGAAATTAGAAATTAAAATCAGGACATATTTCTTATTTATTTTTTTAAATATTTTTCCTTAAATATCATAAGTAAAGGAATTTAAATTAAATGATTTTTTTTTCAAACCCAGAAAGAAATTACTCTCAAAGGACAATAACAATAAACAAGAACAATAAATTTCCTTTTCATAGGACATTCGTGCTTACATTTCAGCAAATAGAGTTAGCAATCAAGACTTTTTACAATTCCTTAGCATGGATATTTAATGTGGCCTCACCTGGTTAATGAAAAGGGCAATCACATAGAGTTTGCACTACCACAGTTGTATTCATCCAGAAAAAGCAAAACTATTAGGTATAAACTGTTGCTTTCAGGACCATCTGAAGTGTGATTAAAGTATATTCCTGTTTCAGTTAAATGGAGAACTGCTGGTGAGAAAATCAGCATATGATATTAGACAAGTAATATAATTTATTTTTTGTATTATACATCTGGTGATTCATATATAGTCATCAATGTTCACTATGAACAATGGATATTTATTTCTGAATTCCTCACATGGTAATTTTGTTCTTTGTCTTTCAAAGTTATGGTTATTGCCTTACATTGCATGCTGAGCTTAGATTTTGTCACCAAAACAGATGATGGAATCTCCAACGTGAACATCAAAAAAATGAGAAATAACCAATATTTGGCCTCAGTTTCTGATTTGAGTAGAGAGATGAAGGCAGGTCTATGAAATATGTTCAGTAATTCATTGGACACAGAACAGTAACTTCTTTGATTTCTTTCTTTTACACATATATGTATACATATTTATAGAAGGAAAAAAATAGGCTAAAATTCTAGTCCTGCTAAAGACTGGATGCTAAAGACTGGAGGTGTTCAACAGATTTCAGTAAAGGCAGAATTTAATCCAAAGGCATTGTAACTGAGAATAGAATCAGTCAGGCCCCAGACTAGGGTAAGCTGAAATTCTGACTACAGACCAAGGTTAGATATATCCTGGGGAACTGGAGAACATTTCCAGGCTTATAAGTTCAGTTACATCCTCCGATTTCTTATGCCTTACCACCATGACAGATTGGGATCTCAGCACTCACCATGCTTTCCCTCACCTCCCCAATCATTATTTATCATGCAAATCCTCAGGTTTTTTTCATGTGAAACTTACCTCTAAGGGCTAGAAGGCAGTAGTGGCCTTTCCAAATGAGGGGCTGTGAATTAGCTAGTGTGTACTATGTGCATTGGCATGTTAGAGTATCTGAATTAAACACAGCACTGCCAACTGACAGAGGGAAGGGATTGTCTTGCTCCGCCAGTACAGCCTCACTTTGAGCACTTTGTGGAGGTTTGGATACTTTAATATAAGAAGGCTATAAAACTATTAGAGAACATACAGAGGAGGGCTATGAATATGGTGAAGGATCTAGAAGGCAAGACAGCTGAGGTCCCTGGGTTTGTTAAGCCCAGAGCAGAGGAGGCTGAGGGGAGGCCTCGTGCTGGCCTGCAGGTCCTTGTTATTCACCAGAGGGTGGTGGGCATGGAACAGGCTGCCTAGGGCAGTCGACACGGCCCTGAGCTGCCAGAGTTCATGGAGTGTTTGGACAACATTCTCAGACATAGGGTTTGATTACTGAATGATGCTGTGTGGAGCCAGGGGTTAGACTCAGTGATCTCTGTGGCTTCTTTCCAACTTGGAATATTCTATTTTTCTAAGCCAGAGGGTCAGGGCAGAGTGTTTGTCATGGTTTTATGATTTATGGTCATCAGTATTCCACACCATAACATCATGTAATGCATTGGGGGTGGGGTTTGATTTCTGCCGAATGTTCGTCCGTCGGAGAAGAACTACATTTCCCCAGGAGACTTTGCGGTCAGCAAGGGGATATAACTCCAAGCAAGGTCACCTGATCCTCCTTCTTCGCCTGCTCTTCGCTGTCTGCGCTTCGCCGTCTGCGCTTCGCCGCCTGCGCTTCGCCGTCTGTACTTCAGTCACCAACTGGACTGCACTTCTCACCCCAGCATTGTGGTGAGGTCTATACAATTCAAACAGACTCTCTCTCTCTCTCTCTCTCTCTCTACTATATTTAGTAAAATCATTTGTTCCACCTCAGATCAGTGCTGTTGTTTTCAAGTATTTTGGGGTCCCCTGCTTCCCCTTTCCCAGAGGCGCGGATCCGCAGATCCCTCCGCCCTGCTGGTCACGGAACTGGGCCGGACCAGCCCATAAACCGTTGACAGTGTTGTATCAGCCAAGCAGTTGGTTTGGGTTAGTATCTCTGGCTCTATACGAGATCTCAGCATGAACTTATTTAATAAAACAGTCAGTAAGCAATATGTGAACCACTTATTTGCTATGTTTTCTTGACAGTAGCACCCAATTTTTCCTGTGATCTGAAGTTCCACTATCACTAGAGTAAGAAAAACATGAAAAATAATGCTACTCTTTCACCATATGCACTTAACTAAATCTGAACAGGAATTGGTCTCTCCCTGTATAGTCATCTGAACATGATTGCTTAATGAGGCTGTTTTGTAACACTACTTTTTCTAGCAACTAAAACTCACTTTCTAACCACAAACCAGAGGATGACAAAATAGACTTATAGTACTGCATGATGTATGTAATGCAGACTTGTAAAATTTTGCATATAACAACAGAGAAAACGACAACTACATATTCAAAGAAGCCTGTGATAATCTGACAGTCAAGAGTAAAAGGCAAAAACTGCAGAGTATTTTGTAACAACTGTCACCAGAGGCAATCTGAACTTTGACTCATGCTTTGCTACCTATACCATGCAGCATTTGGCTGCATTGGTTTTGATCTAATGCACTATGATTTCCCTTAACATACCCACCTCCAGGTGCACTGTTTAGTCCACACTGAATAGTGAGTATGCCTTTTTACCCTTCCTTTCATACAAATCATTATCTGCTGACCAATTTGAGAACCTACGGGAAATGCGTCTAATGAAAGCTGTCAGGAACTCTACATTCATTAATTAACACACAATGTATAGGTGTTCAGTATAGATATCCACATTTTCTTGGGCCTTTACAACTCCTACTTGCATCCTCTTCATCATCAGATACTGTAAAGACCAACGTATCACCTTATCATATATCATATGTTCAAGATTAATTAATACATAGTATTAATTCCATGATAGTCAGGGGCTACAAGCTTCAGCCCCACTCTCATGGGCAGTAAGGTGAGTTTTACTGTCCCTATGAGGACAGGCTGAGAGAGCTGGAGCTCTTCAGCCTGGGAAAGAGAAGGCTCTGAGAAGACCTTATGGTGGCCTTCCAGTACCTGAAGGAGGTCTACAGGAAAGCTGGGGAGGGACTTTTTATAAGGGCATGTAGTGACAGGACAAGGGGAAGTGGATTTAAACTGGAAGAGGGCAGATTTAGACTAGGTATTAGGAATAAAATCTTTACTGTGAGGGTGGTGAGACACTGGAACAGGTTGCCCAGAGAGGTTGTGGATGCCCCTCCCTGGAAGTATTCAAGGCCAGGCTGGACAATGCTTCTACCAACCGGGTCTAGAGGGAGGTGTCCCTGCCTATAGCAGGGGGTTTGGAACTAAATGATCTTCCAACCCAAATCCATTCCATGATTCATTCTATGATACTTACATCTTCATCACCTTTTAGCTGTAATGGTCTCTATGATGGGAATTCACATTTAATTACTCAGGGATCTCTTCAAGTCCTATATTCTCAGAATTGCACTGTTAAAAAGCTGCAACTAGAAGACTATATTATAGAGAATTGCAAAGCATTCTGGATGGCCCACTCATTGTAAAGTGCCATCACTTTATGAACCACCCTAGGAAAATAGAGGCCATAATAAAACATGCTACATTTTCTGAAATTGTTACAGACAAAATAGACAAGAAAGAATAAATCCTACAAGTAGTGAGACTGTATGAAAACATCCCCCTAGTTCCATGATCTTCTTTTCCATCTTCATGTGGGATGTATCTAATGGCCCACAGTTGGGAGTGCCTGCTGGGCTGGACTGCCTTGCTCCTGGACCCAGTGCCAGGTGAAGTCCTGCACGGAGGCTGGAGGAACAAAATATGTGATAGAAAAAAAGAGGAGAATCTTGAGAGAACTGAGTGAGGCTGAGCAGTGAGACTATAATAAAGGAGTAAAGAAAAATGTATGAGTTTAAAATCTGGATTAAAAGATACTCCTTTTTCAGCATGACACAATGGTATGTAAACAAATGCCTGTGATTAAAGCTAACCTAACACCACATAGCTTCTGTGGGAAGAATTCAATGATCTGCGTGTCATTTATTTTCTAATGAAAAAAAACCCACAGTGAATGTCTAAAATTATTTTTGCAGCAACAGTAAACATGCTTACCATCCCACAACTTCTCCTCTCTACTTAACAGGTATACAGGCTGAAGAAAATATGAGCTGCTGAAATTGAATTGCCCCGTCTTCCAAAAAGCAGTGTACATGCAACGGTCAAATTCTTTGATTCATTTATCTAATTCACTATTGCTCAAAGTCACTATTTTTCAGTTCATAAAGTTTATTCACTTGTCGGAAGGCACAGCTAAGCTTTAAGAGCATTACTTTACTGTGCTTTCCTCCTCAGAGATGGGTTTTGTTAGGATGACTTTTGTTTGAGGTAGGTATTATTGAGAGATCACCAAACTTTTTAACAAATAAGGTCAGTATCTTTTTCAACAGTGCTGAAATTTATGCCATATTTTGTCATAAAAAATTAAGATTTTCACAAAACTTTTTTTTCCTGTTCTTTCCCCCCTGAAAGATATAACATCCAGTAACCAGTAGAAAGTGTTTAAGCTTTGCAAGTTTTTTTTTTGTTATTTTTTTTTTTTCTTTTTCAGTGATACAAACATACGTCTAACAGCAGTTTTAGAGTGGTGCTGATATTCCTGGTTAGGCTTGGGGCACTCAAGAGTACCTCATGCCTCATGGACTATAACGCTTTAAAAGATACGGTGGAAAATATGTGTGAAAACTTAATAGAATATCCATGTAGAGGGATCTGAATATAAAATATCAAGTTGGTACTCGGTTTTTTCCCTCCTTGGGAAATGAAAATTTTAAGATAGTATAGAAGCTTGATCTGGGGGTAGATGATTTAATAATATGGAAAAAGAAGCTGAAATGCTGAGCTTGTTTAGATGCCCAATGACAGGTATCCTGTGGTTGCAGATATTAAATAGTATTTGGCACACAGCTCTTTCTGAAAAAGAGAATTGCAAAGATGTTAGAGAGTTCAAAAGACACATATATAGGGAAAGAATATCAATAATTAATAAAAAAGATTAAGAAAGTTATTAAAATAGTCTTGGCAGAGTGAATATTGTATGAACTCCACTTTCAAACTCATCCTTATGAATCAAACATACATGTGTACTTAACCTTCCCTTTGCAACACGAGTCCAGATCCTGCATGTTGTTCAGTCACATGATAAAAGAACAAGAAAAATGTTCACTAAGTCTCAAGAAGCATTCGGACAATGCCCTCAGCCATTGTATTTGATTTTGGATGATCCTGTGTGGAGACAGGAGTTAGACTCAATGATCCTTGAGGGTCTCTTCCAACACAAGATATTCTATGATTCAGTGTATATTTCTGACTTTAACAATCTTTCAGACTATTCAGGAAGTAAGCATCTTCAACATGGGAGACAGGAGTCCTGACAACTTGTAGCAAGGAAGTAGTCATTTGTGCTGTCACTGCATTATTCAACCTCTTCACAACATACATGACCATGTTATGGATTTGAAAACTATTATTCTCTCAACACAAGTTGTCATGACTCATAGCTTCTGTGTTGAATTTACTACTGATACACTGTCTGATCTTCCCTGTTGTTGTCATCTGTCAAACTAAGATAAAAATTCACTCCCCTGACACACTATTTTACTGTTGTTATTTATTTTCATTTGTAAAATTAAATTTAAATGGTTTATGTTGTAAGGAAGAAAGATTATGCTATTTATGGTCTTTTTCTTGTGCTTAATGTCAACAGTAGCCAATGGTCTGAAAACCAGTGGTAAAAACATAGCAGTATGTGATGGATACCAAATGCTTTCAGAATAGTGAACCCATTATCAGATCAGGTGGGATGTATATGAAAATTGCTAAAAATTTGGATGAATTTTCTGCTTTGCCCATCCATATGAAGGCAGCAAAGAATTTTAATACTCCATAGCAGATTTTAAATTGCAGGTGATTTGTTTTGCTACATTTTATTACCGATAAAGAAAGTGGAAGTGATGTAATGGTGTTAGTTAAAAGCTAGTAAGCATCCCCTCTGGAAAGACCCTGTGGAGTTTAATAGGTAAGAAATCAATAAAGAAGTCTTTTGTCAGGAAGAGATAAAATACTGAAATTGATAGAGCTGTCTCTTAGGCTATCTCTTCACAGAATCACATGATTGCAGAAGTTGGAAGGGACCTCAAGAGATCATCAAATCCAATGCCCCTGTTAAAGCAGGTACCCTACAGTAGGTTGCACAGGTAGGCATCCAGACAAGTCGTGAATATTCATCTCTATAGACGGATACTCTACAACTCCTCTGGGCAACCTGTTCCAGCACTCCGTGACTGTTTCTGTGAAAAAATGCATATGCATGTTAGTACAGAATGCCCTAATGAAGAATACAGAATGCCTCTTCTGAAGAAGAGCCTGGCCTCAACCATTTGTCTCCAGAGCACTTTCCTTTAGACTTCATAAACATTTATCAGATCCCCTCTCAGTCTTTGGTTTCCCAGGCTGAATAAACCCAACTTCTTCAGCTTTTCCTCATGTGGGAGATGCTCCAGCCCCTTTATCATCTTTGTGGCCCTCTGCTGGACTCCTTCTAGGAGATCCCTGACTTTTTTGAACTGGAGAACCCAGAACTGGACACGTTATTCTAAATGTGACCTCACCAGGACAGAGTTGAGCGGGGGGATCACCTCCCTTGACCTGCTGACCATGTCTTTTTAATTCACCCCAGGATACCATTGGCCTTCTTGACCACAAGGTCACACTGCTGGCTCGTGGCCAACCTGACGTCCACCAGGACCCCCACATCCTTCTCTGCAGAGCTTCTCTCAGCAGGACATCCCCTAACCTGTACTGATGCATGCAGCTATTCCTTCCCAGGTGCAAGACTCTACATTTTCCCTTCTTAAACCTCATCAGTTTCCTCTCTGCCCAACTCTCCAGTCTGTCCAGGTCTTGCTGAAAGGTAACACAGCCTTCATGTCTGTCAGCCAATCCTTTCAGCTTTGTATCGTCAACAAACTTGCTGAGAGTGGACTCTATCCATTTATCCAGATTGTTGATGAAGATGTTGAACAAGACCAGACCCAGAACCAAACCCCTGGGGAACACCGCTGGTTTCAGGCCTCCCACCAGACTCTGCACCACTGATGACAACCCTCTGAGCACCAGTCAGTCAGTTTTCAATCCACTTCACTGTTCACTCATCTATCCCATATTTTCTAAATTTCATAACAAGAATGTTGTGGGAGACAGTGTCAAATGCCTTACAGAAGTCAAGATGCACAACATTCACTGCTCTACCCCAATCTACCTAGCCAGTGATGACATAGAAGGATATCAGGTTAGTCAAGCATGATTTCCGCTTGGTGAATCTGTGCTGACTACTCCTGATAACCTTCTCTTCCAATTGCTTGGAGATGGCATCCAGAACAAGTTGTTCCATCACCTTTCCATGGATGGAGGTGAACCTGTCTTCTTCTTAAAGGATTCTAGTGAGTTCTGCAGTAGAGATACATATTTTTAGAAATTTAATATTAAAAATTATAACTATTCTGATTAAACTTCATACATAAGCATTGTAATTGGGGATCAGAACATATGTACTATAAATTACATGCGGTTTCTTCCTTTGATATAATTTTTTATCTTTGTTTTTCAATATACTCATGACATGAGTATGTAATGCTTTGTATATACATTGTTTTGTCTGTTTACAACACTGTGTAATTAATTTGAACCCAAAATACCCACTGAAAATAAATAGTATGAATTCCAGTTATACAAATTTGGAAACTGAACATAGATAAGCTAAATGAACCATCTCAAAAAAGCCAGAGAATTATACCAGGAACAGAATTCAGGCATGCCTCAATTCTAATCCATATTTAAACCACTACAACTCCTATGTTTGGAGGAGCAGTAAAAGGAAAAACAGTATTAAAAACACTACCTATAACCAGTAGACAGGAAGCATATAGGGTATCCTTTGTGGCTTTTACATCTGCTGATTGACCAATATTTTGTCCTTAAAAAAGCTAAGAATATGTATTTTATATTTTCTGATACTAAGAGAAAGTTTAAAAGAAAAGAAAGACCTAACCATCTGACACATCAATACAGAAGGAATAAATATGCACTAAATGTACTTACAAATACAAATTATACCTGATGATAAGACACTTCTGGAGAAGCATCTCTTTTGGCTCATGTTTCTTTTCTCCTTTTCTGTGGTGTGTTGCTTTTGCTTATTTCTAGCATGCCCTTGCAGAAAAAAACAACAAAAATAGCATATATTTATGGCCACTGACTAATGCTTAATGTGCTTCTGTATGCATTGTTTATTTCAGCTGATTATTTTTTTTTTTCAGATAAGTATTATAAAGTTTATTGAAGCATTTATTACTGAGGCCATTTCCAGCTGCCTGTTTGTATAGGAGAGGTCACTGTTCATATGGACATTGTTATCCATTTTAGTTCTTATCCTCAGCATGATAAGGGTGGGCGAGATGACTTTTACATGAAGATTGTTAAATTTTTATGAAAAATTAGCAAAGTTCTTACTGTATTGCCTAGACTAACAATTGAAAAACATGTATTTCCTTCTGTTATGTGGGACATTCATCCAGCATCATTTCATGCATTCTATTGCAGGTGAAGTTCAGATGTATCCTCTTCTGAAATGCATAAATACTGATGTTCTGGAGAGATAAAATTATGAAGCTCTCATTTGGTTAATCTGAAAACAGGCATTATTCCCCTGTCTGCTTTTCTGTATAGAAGTTTTATATGTGCATGGTGAGGTGCAGTGGTTTCCATGGCAACTATAGGTTTGCGGAGTATTCAAGAAGCTGCAAGTTAAAATTAGCTCAGATGGTCATGCATAGATGATAAGGGCCTGGGGCTGTGCAAACTATTTTTGTGGAATTTAGTGGAATCCAAAACCAATCTATTGTATTGCCTGAAAGAAGGAGTTAGATCTGCAGTGAATGTAAAAAGATATAGAAATACATAGGCAGATTTGGGGGATCTAAAATGGATTGGCAGTTAAAAGATATTTTAAAACAAAAGACATGCTGAAGAATGGCTGAAAATTCAGTCTGATTAATTGGAGCCAACAGAAGTTAAATGGCTCAGGTGCATCCTTGCTGTCGTTAAGTTAAACTACTCTAACTATCATTCCTGTTTACTCCTGAATATTTTTCCCTTGCCTGGACACTGTTCTCACCCATGGTCTGTTAGATGCTTACTCATTCATAGCTATAGAACTATATATTTGGAAAAGACCTCAAAGAGAACACAGACTTTTGTCCCCCAGGTCTCCATTTAGAGTACAAACACAGCAGGAAGGCAGGAGGCTTCAGATAACATTTCTGTTTTAATGATTCTTTCTCGTAATACAGTTTTAATTGTGAGAATTGGAGTAACACTGTAGCTTGTTCAAGCTGAGCTACTTTCCCAATTAAGAGTATTTAAAGTTAGAGTTAAATTAAATTTATAGAATGGAATCATTTGTAATTACATGCCTTTGTCTTATTTTCCATGTTTTTGTTGTGCATCTTAACACAGGACAAAGTCTCATGCTCTGAAGACATTATATCCTGAGGAAATAGAGATAGGATGTTTGGATGTTTCTCTGAAACAGCTCGGGAAATATAAAATAACTTAAAAGTCATGATCTATTGCAGACAGAAAGGTGTTGTTTTCTGTCTGGTCACTGCTTTAGGAGGTTCAACTTACAGAACAGTTACATTTAATCACCTGTTTTCTATCCAAACAACATATATATACATGTATATAAAATAAGAGTTTTAAAAAGAAGATGGAATATGTCACCCTCCATTTCTGCTAATGAAAATTGTCTTTTAAGAAGTCAGCTAGCTGATTGAAGATATAACATTGCAGAGATGGAAATGCATGAAATACTGCAAGGAAAGATGTTTGTTGTCCTGTTAATTTTGCTCTGTTAATTTTGATAACACATGTATTCTGAAAGTGGAGTTCACTCACTACACTTTTTTTCTTCCACAGTGATGATTTCTTTATTGCTTCAAAAATGTGTTTGGGGATCACTGAAATCACACAATTGACTCCATCAAAATAAAACTACCCAGAATTCAGGGTGCATACCAGAGTCAGTATGGACTCTGGTATTGAATATTAAATCACAGGCTTGACTACTGTCTTTTATCAATCCAGCAAGAGACTGACATCTCACTGTGAAAAGAACAAGCTGTAGCAAAAGCTGCATCATGCTCACGAGCTGCTAGATCAGAAAAACAGAAACATATTAAGATGTTTTCTTAACATATTAAGAAAAAGGAGGCAAACAGAACAGAAGCCAACCATTACCCAAATCAGTTGATGCATCTTCATGCCTATGCAATGTACTATGTAGATTTACCTCTGAGATACCATACTTTATGCTCAGAAAAGGATAAGAAGAAGGATAAAAGTCTTTAGGACAAAGACAATTGCACATGATAAAAATGTTTGAAAAGTCCATGTAAAAGGGAAGCATGTTAGGACTTCTATTCTTGTAACATGATGAAAGAACAAGAAGACAATTCACTGCTTAATTTCCCCCTTTCCAGGGGGAAATGCAACTGAAAGGAAAACAGCACCTATCCAGTCAGTGCCTTCCTATACCTTGTCTGTAGATTTCCTCACACTCTGTTATGAGTGATAAGGAATTGTAACCAGGCAAACAGTTAACAATAGGCCATCACCAGTAAGAGTAGGTATTATTTTTCATCCTTCCAAAGTTATCTGCTTGCAGAAACAGGAGGAAAGGACATAAATCCTGACCAAACCTCCATCTGCTCCATTAGCTCTGTAGGACAGCACAGCTACACACTGACATTCTGTTTCTATACCTAAAGCATAAATATATAGCATTTTTTTTCCATCTTATGCCATGTTGTTCATATGGCACACAGAAACAAAAACAAAATTTTTTGAGAAGAACTAAGATGCTGCAGCAAAAAGCTGCGTGGTTCAGTGAGTTGTTTGATAAACAGTAATTGGAGAAAATGTGTCATTATATTAGCTGTGCACTTGTGTAGTAATTTTTTTCAATTTTAAGTGAGCATTCTTAGGAAAAGATTGCTTTTGCACCAAGTGTTATTTTCAACACGCTATAACTTGGCCAGACCTAAACTGATTCTCATCAGCAAACTGATATACTTCTCCTCTGTGAAGGCTATTTTGCTAAGAATCAATTTTCTAGCTAAGTACTTACTATTTAAAAGTAAAAATATGTCCTTATAATTCCTACCTCTCTGTGTCTCTCTCTAACCCTCTCTCTCACACACACACGCTTTCACACACTTCTCTCCGTTAAGATCCATAACTTCTTTATTTGGAGCTAAAGGTCCAGACAAAGACCAGCAGGTAAAAATTTCTGGAACAAGTATCCGGAAAAATGAAGATTCTGGCAGGAGAATATGTTTACATCTAGAATATTATAAGTCAAAATAGCACATCATTATATGCATTCTGCCTGTGATTAGTTCAACTATTAAAACTACAATTAATTAACCTTCATTAGATCAATAGAAGTTCAGAATATTATATACATAGGTTGCTCCAAAAGTAATGCCTTATATTTTTTTCCATGTAAATTATGAATCACAGTAACAATGCTACTTTTTGATAGAGCAAACTCTCATCTACAGAACTCTATTTTTCAACATAGTAATCATTGTAAACTATGAATTTTTGCTAGCTATAAGAGCGAGCCCACATGCTATGTGTGTAAAAATCTGCATGTGTGGAACGTAGCTTGTCTTTCAGGTCATTGTTACCGCTGCTGAAACACATCACCACTACCTCACCAGCATCTACTGCTTAGTCTTCATCACTGTCCAGAAAGCATCAATGAATATCAATGAGTGCCATTTTTCCCCATGGAGGAATTCAGTGACACACCTTTCCTTCATACGCACTTCCATGTCAGGCGCCATGTTTGTCACACTGCCCCTCTGCTGCCATCTCTCATACGGCAACAACATATAATGGAATATTGGTAGGAAGGTTCAGCCTTTACTGCCTTACCACTAACATCCACCTCTGATATTGTGGGCCAAGATGAGAAAATAGGAGGCATTACTTTCGGAGCAACCAGAAGTAGAGCAGGAGAGTATCCCATACAAAATAAATCAGATGTTATTTAAGATCATTTTACTTAATATATTCTGTCTGCATCAGCAAGCAAAGCACATGAGGATCTTTTTGTAATATTCTATAACAGGAAGCAAATGACAGAACAAACCCTAAAATTAGGCCAATTAAATCTGTATCTTAAAGGGTGGTCTTGAGCATACGCAAGCTGTAGAGCTGCAAGTACTGTCTACCTTAATAATAATAATAATGATGACTTAAGAAGAAATAGAATGTGACCTGTAACAAAGAAAACGTGCATGATGTAGGTAGGGAAAGTTTCCATGGGAACACCATCACGAATTCTAAAATATCTCTGTCTTCAGTGAGAAAAATTTTGGTAGACCTAAGCTTCCCTCATGGTGCAGTGCTTTTGACAGTTAATGTGCTCACTGAACACGTGGCTGCCCAAGCCCTGCTGGTAATAAACCCAGTTGTGATAAACCCAGTTGTCTACTATCTTTATCTTCTAGCAAATCTTTCAGTGTTTGCTGTGCAAGCAGCAGATGGGATGCACACAAGCAGAGCAGACACACCCAAAGAACTCCTTTCCTGTTCAGGGGGCTTTCATATCCAGTATCAACAAGCTATTTTGAAGCGTATATTCCTGGGGCAAATTCTAGCTATGTTTACACATTGGAAAATCAGGAATACTTAAATTGTATTCTATGGACATAGAGGAGACTAACTTAGGAAGAGAATAAGAGATAAACAGTGAAATGTCCAGATACATTCTTTGAAATACATGCATCTGTTGTAAATTGCCCTGTTCCGTCCAGAAATTGGTATTTCTTCACCAAGTGACTGCAGCAAGAGCAATGCAAAAATTAAGAATACATGTCTTCCTGGCTGGGTTTCAAGACCTTTATTCTGTTTTGTTGACTTTTATAACTCTGGACAGTTTTATGTTCCTTGATGTTCTGTCTTCCCATGCTTTGCAGGCTGTGCCCTTGAGTGTCCTTCTACCCCCTAGCTATTCTTTTTATCTTTCTCATCACCCCTCAGAGTTTCATTTTTGTCCCCTAAACTATTTTTAGGCCATGAACATACTGTGGAACATGCTTTTCTAAGACAGCAATCCTAAAATATACTTCTTTCCATTGAGGGGAAATCTCCTTTACAATCTGTGTAGCACAGACATCTTAAACTCAAAGTGGTCTACTTGTTTGTGAGAAATGCTCTTTCTCCAGAGCTCCATTCTCTAGTATGAATCACTTTCTAGGGATCATATTCATTTTGTTTTCTCTTACTTCTCTCATATTTTTGCTCTTCTGTCTCTAAAATGTGTTTCTTTGAAGTCTACCATATCCTTATCTCATCATCCTTGTGGTTCTGCTGTTTCAATCTATTAATCTTTTAGATACTAAATTATATGCCTCATCACCATCTTTCCCAGATGCTGAAGTTGCATGTTTTTCTTCAAGAACACCCAAACTCTTTTGAGTCACATCATACAGCTGCTTATTGAAATGTATCTGAAGTTAAATCTCCTCCTTGTTCTTCAGGTTTTAAACAACGAAGTCTACAAACTGCCATGATGCTAAAATGAGTCAGTATGATGAAGTCCCTCCTAGACAAGCCATTCCTTCTGGGTAGTTTCCTTCACATGTCTCAAACAGGACTCTGAGGGCTTTATGGAGTCAGGCTATCCCTGCCCTGCCACCCCCTGCTCTACCCCTGGCCAAGGACCCCACTTCACCCCAGGAGTGTCATCCCCTGCCCCAGCAAGGCTTCAGCTCTCCATATCTCTACTCTGCCCAGCTCAGCCACGGGCTCTGCCCAGCCAGGCCCACCCATAGGCTTATATCCCAGCCTGCCCTTGTCCTATCCCTGTTCCCACGGAGTTGCTCAATGCCTGTGGCTGTCCTGGTTCCTCTGGCTGTTCGGCTCCTGGCTGAGGTACTGAGACAGGACATGTTGACAAGCTTTTCTCTGCAGCCCAGGGGAGCACCCGCTGCTGCCAGCCCTGGCCTCTGGGAGTTGCCAGCCTTAGCTGCTGCATACAGACTCCTCAGAGGCCCATGCTCCCTTAATAGTGCCAAGAGATCATCCTACCCAAATCAGATCTCTGAGTTTGAAACACGTTAAAAATTCAACACCATCAATCTTCTTCTTCATTTTTAGTTGTAGTCTTCAGGAAAAGGAGTTACTTTTTATGTTATTTCTACTTATCTTAAATGATGAGTATAAAATTTATATGAACCCTGAATGTTTAAAGAATAACATTACTTTGCTCTTTCCTACTGGTGTGGAGATGAGCAGATTCCCTACTGGATGGATTCTCCTCTCTCTGGAGTCCAGAGTCACTCTGTCTGCAACCTGTCCTTACTGCTCTCTGTCAAGCCATGCCACCCAAGACAGCAGTATTCAATATCCAGTATTCAGTACATATCAGTACTGCCACTTCTCTTCCAGCAGTCCAGATAAGTGTAAATCTCACATGAATCCTGTAATGCTGAATATTCTTTCAAATATCTTTTAAAACCTGTAGGGTAATTGGTAATGTTATAAGAAATAATATTGACTGAATTTGTATAGAATCTATTGAAGGTTTCTGTATGACTTCAAGGATAAAAAGTCAAGGTGGTTCACTGCTCAAGGGATTCATTTCATATGCCTACACTGCACAGTGCAGACATAAAAACATTTCCTGTCCTAAATGCCATGTGTCTACTCTGCCTGGACATCCATCATCATTGTCAGCAGTCAAAAAATGATTTTTAGGAAGCACTGGAGAAAACTCATACCCATGCTAGTCCTGAGTACATATTTATCTGTAGCATAGATGTGCCACTTCACCGCTTTGCTAGGCTGCCCCATACATTCTGCATGCCCTTGTGACAACTGCTATGGGGCTGAAAAGAGGGCTTAGGTCTTTTCTACAAGAACTCGTGGTATATTCTACTGCATGGCAGGTGAGTTTTGTTGACAGCTTGAGCACAAAGCTGTCACAGATTGTTTAAATGCTATGTAGCCTAAGAGCCACAGGCAGCAACCCCCTGTCTTGGTAAGAGAGTCCAGGGCAAGGAAAGGGTTGATCAATACCACTGAGCATCCACTGCTTTTGAACTATCATAGAGTGAGTACTTCACCTACACAACCCCCTGTGAGATCCAACATAAAAATAAGACAACCCTGAAATGCACCTAGGGGAATTTTTTATCGATTCAGCCTAGTTCTAACAACTGCTGCACTATGGATCCTTTAATTTCAGCAGTTCAGTTAAATCCATATTTACCCAGGAAGAAAAATACTATGGATCACTATTTCACAATACTGGACATGCTTCAGATATCAACATGTTATCCCACCAAATAAGTAATGATGGACACAATGTCCATACATTCCAACATTTAGTGCTGATAGAGTAAATAATAATAAATACAGATATAATTTAGTGAAGAAAACGTAATTCCAACTCCTTTTTGCTACTTGTAATAACATGCTAGACATGTTGTAACATGCATTTGAATCTGTATACAGCGTGGTAGGTGGTTATTAATTTTCTGACTTGCAGCATTTGCAGTATTTTAATGGTGTCTTTGCTATTGGATACATATTTCTACCCAAGTAATTTATTTTTCTAAATATAAGAGAGATTTCTAAATTATTGCTGTTTGGGAACATGTGATAATTTATGGACTTGTCTATATCTGGCTTTTATCCAGATCAATATACCTGGTTTAAGAGAACACTCACAAGGAAGAAAACCTGCTAAAGCTGCAGTTTCTTAACCTTGGTTGCAAAAGGGAAAGACATGGTTAGTAACTGAACATTCTTTCTTTTATTTAACATATATATTTTTTTACATTTTTAGTAGCTGATTGAATAAACTTTTAGGATGAATTCAACAAACATTATAGAGAAGTTCTAGATGTTCTACCTCACCTAATTCATGTGTTCTATCAAGCCCACTTCAGAGATTTTTCTTTTTTCCACACTACTTTAATGTATTTGTACAAAATGTAACAGGAGATGAATATCAGAGGCAAATTCCAGAGTAAATGCAAAAAATATATATAATGACTGAAATGTCCAGAAAGCTTCAAAAAGTGATATGAACTAAACGAAATTTCTAAACATATACAAAATTAACATTTTACTTTTAGGACTTTGCTTCTGGAACAGAATTCAGGTTTCAGAATTAGTCAACTGCACTTCCTAGGGCTGAAGGAGAGGCTTGCATACTTTAATGCCTACTCCCCAAAATACCACGTGCTACCTGGGGAACCAATAGGGAGTGGTAACACAGGAGTACATTTAAAACCCTTATCTAGAGCCAAAGAACCTGACTCAAGGCTTCAGGAAGTTGCCTCCCTGCCTCTCTGATTCAGAACATGGAGTCCACCCCAAAGATTAGATATTTATACCTTATCTTTGAAAGAATAATCAGGGCACAACCTTTTCAAATCAATAATCAGGATGGTTACTGGTAATGGTACTGCCACACCTGGTTTGTGTGTATCAACAGGCACGTGTGTTCAGCTGCCATGTGATCAAGCTTCCGTTCCTATTTGTGCTGGGACTGACTGAGACTCATGTTGTTCAAGGTGTGCTCCTGGCTACAGTGCATGAAGGGTGATGCAAGATTCATCAGGTCATATGGAGAGCACGCAATAAAGAAACATGATTTAAACATGAGGCTTGGGAACTAAACCCCAAAGGAATGGATCTAGTTTCTGATAAGGCTGGGGAGCGGCAGTCAGTCTGTTCAGTTCATGATCAGTCACCTCATTATTGCAGTTGCATTAGGCTTTAGGTAGTTTTACAGTTATAGTAAGAGGAATAATCTTTGGCAAAGTGAATGAAAGCTCAGTAGAATGCAGAGTGTAAAGTAAAAACACAAATAAGTTGTTGGCTTATTAAAAATATAGGATCACAATGTGGAAGTTCCTGAAATATCTCTGTATAATTAAAACGTTTTGACACGTCTTATTAATTCTCCCAGTCAAAGGGGCAGAGAGTGCAGAACATTCTGTGGGGCCATTTACAATAGATGAATAACAAGCACTGTAACTCGGGAACATAAAGCTAATTAATATTTGATAGAACAAAGTGGTTTAATATTTCTACAGTACAATTATTTTTAAAAAAGGTGTCTGTCTTGATGATAATGCTAAAGTGCTTGAAAGCAAAACTTTAAAAATCCTTCTTCTTCAATATCTCACCAATGTAACTAAAGACAGAAATAGCTCTTCTGACATTGAGTGTCTTAACAACCTGCATACTACATGAAGATGGAAAGGGCCAATAATTCATTTGTCTATGCATACATACATCTTGCATTATCAATATTAAATAGTACTAATACGTGGTTAGATATCGTTTAATCTATAATGAATGAACAGTATAGCAGGAGAATCTGTGAGCATTGGTGATTGCAAAACTCCACCTATCGGACAGAAAAGTTACTTCAATAATCACTTTGCCACAGACATTATAATTGTACTCTGTTAACCTTGGAGAAAGATTAGCCAGTTTAGATTGTTTCCTTCAAATCAAGCTCTGCATTTCCTGGAGTGAGTTATGCCAGCACTGCAAGTGAAATACACTGTGCAGATGAATCTCACTTATCTGACATAACTGTATATATATGAAGAGTTCTCCAGTATAAAAATGTCATGAGAAATCCCACACTCGGTCATTATTATGCCAGGAAATGGTTCTCGAATGTAGATTTGAACTTAACCTTAAAAAAAGTTTCCCATATGTGGCATTAACTGGACTACTGAAGAAGCTTTAAAGACAGAGCCTGAAAATAGGAAAGTTTTATTAAAAAAAGAATTGAAATTTCACAGAACTGGAGACAGTGTGCATCAAATTTGTGCTGCGTTACCTTGAAAATTATATTTGATGCCCTAGAGTACTCTTCCCAATTACATCAAAGAATATGACGTTCCCTGAGAAATGTTCCAGGTATAGGAGATGGACTGAGTGACAGCACATTTAGAAAATGTTCTCTTGTATTCATAACACTGGTATTCTTTTGGTCTGGGACTACTACCTAGTTTAGCATGAATACTGTAGATAAACATATATGCATATTTACAAAGTGTCTGTGGAAGAAAGTAATCAAATAATGGAACCAGTTGTCCAGAGAGGCAAAGGGATCTCCATCCTTTGGAGATAATAATACCTTGCTGGATTTTGAGCTACACGTTCCAATCTGCAGGCTGGTCTTCCTCTGAGCAATGGGTTGGACCTGATAATCTTCAGAAATCCCTGCAAACCAGAACTATTATATGAAACTCTGCTATACCAATGTGAACAAGATATTTGTGCTATTAGGCCAAGCAAGTGAGCTTTGGAAGATTTGGCTTTAGAGAACTCATTATTAAAATGGTCCTACAAATTCTTAAATCTAAATATTCTTAAGAGTAGCACTCAAACATTGCTATCAGTCCTCTGATTTTCCTCAAAATCACTAGTGCTGGGGAAGAAGCTGCCTGCTCCTTCCCCACCACCTGGTTTCATCCTTAGCCTGGGAAGATCTTTGTTAGGAAATACACTGTAGTTTGTTTTTCATGCTTGATTAATCTTAGGTTTTCCTACAAGCCTTCCAGAAGGGATAGTGATTTTATGGTTGGATGCTTGCCTGCCAAGGGCTGCCCTGTGATCAAATCATTTTGCATGGACTAGCAGACACTGGATAGCAACAACTTTTGTTCAGCTTTGCATAAGGTGTGACTCAGAGAAATGAGCTGGAAGTGGCAGAAGTCCTTTCCCACTGTTAATCCTCCATACTTCTGCCTGCCCTTGAACACGTCTGGAACTCTGAGCTATTTAAATTATGCTGTAAATCTTTTCAGTAGCTGGCTGGTTACCAGAGTGGCTGCAGTCCGTATAACTTGGATTAGATTACATATATTGTGAAGAAATGTGTCATTCAGAGCACTGAAGTTAGATTACGTAGTTCCCAATTTTTTTTTGCATAGCTCCCATTGATGAGAACTCTACATAAAAGGGACATTCCTAGTTGAATTTCATTGTGAATCATTTGGCTCTTGGTTTGCCAGCTGAAATATCAGGCAAATTTTCATTATCACCTTCCTAAATGTCTGTTATTGAAAATTACTTTTTTTGGTTAAGATTGGCTTTACGAAAATATCTCAAAAAGGCATAGTTGTCTGCATTTACAAATATTATGGATTTATAAGGACATAATTATATAAATAAGGACAAAAATATGGATTTATAAGGACATAATTTATAAGGACATACATTCGGGAATTGACTGTAAAGTGCTTAGTTTTAGGAAATGAGTATAAGTACCATTATAGCACTAAGCAAGGGGGTAAACAAAATAGTTCTGAGACTCCCAACACAACAAGGACATTGAGCTATTGGAACAGGTCCAAAGGAAGGCCATGAAGATGATCAAAGCACCTCTCCTACAGGAACAGCCTGTGAGATTTGGAACTCTTCAGAAGAGAAGGCTCTGGGGAGACCTTATAGTGGCCTTCCAGTACCTGAAGGGGGCCTACAGGAAAGCTGGGAAGGAACTTTTTTATAAGGGTAGGTAGTGACAGGATGAAGGAAATGACTTAAAATTGGAAAAGGTAGGTTTAGACTAGATATTAGGAAGAAAATCTTTACAGTGAAGGTGGTAGAACAGGTTGCCCAGTGAGGTTGTAGATGATCCCTCCCTAGAAGCTTTCAAGGCCAGGTAGGATGAGGCTTTGAGCAACCTGGTCTGGAGGAAAATGTCCCTGCATACAGCAGGGGGTTGGATCTAGATAATCTTAAGGGTTCCTTCCAACCCCAAACCAGTCCATGATTCTACTGTTCTATGATTTATCTTCAGATGAATTACTACAGTTGCTATTAAAAAAAATACATTATTTAGCACAACATGCAAAAGTTAACCAAAAGAGATCCAGAAAAATGGATTGGATAATGCAGCAGTTCATTTTATGTGAAGCTCACTGGTGGAATTAAAAAAAAGAAAAAAATATGGTAGTAACAAAGGTTTCATGGGCAACCCAACTATAGAACATACAAAAATAAATGAGAAGGCAGCAAAACAAGTTCTGTGACATTTACAGGAGTGACTAATTTGCAAATGACAACAGGAAATTTCTAATCATGTCTGATGAGATACACTTCAGAGCGTTGCATCAAAAGCATGAGAGACAGAAACTGACGCTGCTAGATAATCAGCGTAAATTTATTTATAGGCACATTACATTCCTTCTTAAATGAGCTACAGTAAAACATTTACCACTTTTTTTTAGACTACCCTTAAAAAAATAAATCAAGATGATAAACAGTATCCTGTTCACCCTCTATTTTTGTGGTTTTGTTTCCTAAAAACAGTTCTCATAGTTCACAAGTTTTCCAGAAGAAATATTCCACTGAGGATATTTTTTCTTTTATGAATTCAGTCTTGCCACACATTCCTCTTTATCTCCCTGAGTACTTGATTCTTGCAGCACAGATATTTACTTACAGCTATACAAACTGGACAGAAACTAACTACTAAGTCACTTGCTTCTGATAGTGCAGGCCCTTCTCACATTTTTTCTCAAGAACAAGATAGTGGAGAATGAGGCCCAAAAACTGAGTTCTAGCACAGGTACTGAGATGTTCATAAGCTGCAGCACTGGAAATTCTGTTTGAATGAGCAGAAATTGTCACCAAGATAGCAGCTAAGCCCTTGTGCAGCTGCTCTAAGAAGTTCTGGAGCATCTGACCTTGGAAACACTCAGATCTCAGTCAGCAAGGCCCTGAGCAACTACTCCAACTTTGAAAGAGATACTGCTTTGGGTAGAAATTGGAACAAGTGATCTTCACATGTTCTCCCCAGTCTAAATTTTCTATGCTTTCTATGCTTTTTGGGTTCTTTTTGAATGTACAGTCTAGTATCTGATCTCTGAGATTCCTCTACATTTGGAAGAACAAAACTTCCATCCCAGCATCCTGCATCTTGGAGAAATTTAGAAACAGATGAAGGAGACTCCCTTCCTTATTAGACCATGGCTAGTTTGGTTTGCATTAGTGCTGCTTGATCTGAGTCTCCTCATACTTGTTCTGACAGTACAAGGAGATACTTTGTGAATTTTCAATATTGCAGAGTATTTTAAGTATTAAAATGGAAGTTCACCTGTATCAGCTCAAACCAAAAGTCCATCTGACACAGTATACTTTCTTTGGTATAGGTATTAATAGTAGATGCCTAGAAAAGCATGCTTAGAATGAGTAAATTGTAACTCTTCTCCAAAGTTCTTTCCAACCTGCCATGACATTTAGTCCAGTGTCTTTGCAAGTTGGAGGTGGTCCCTACTGGATTTTTTCTCCATTCTGTCATGCCTCTTCTTTACACTTTACTACCTTTCAGCACTTACAATGTCCACCACTCATCTATATACTGTATGGAGAAATGCAGCCGATTGTTTTGAATCTTCTGGGTTCTGTTGGTAACCTTAACCTTAGTCTTTCAACACCCGTTCTCTATTTGTTTTTTTTCACGACATTCAGAATTGATTATGCATTTATTATCTCTCCCCTTTTTTTAATAAAAGTTGAAGGGCCCTCATCTATTTAAAGAATTACAGAATGAGAGAGAGATAGGACTCACAGCATCTCAGGATGGTTGGAGTTAGAAGTAACCTCTGGATCCATCTGGCTGGACTCCAGCTCCAGCAGGGACACCCAGAGCAAGGGGCCAAAGACCATGTCCAGGTAGCTTTTGAAGATCTCCAAGGATGAGATTCCACAGCCCATGGGCAGCCTCCACCTGTGCTCCATCAACTGCACAGCACAGAAATGCTTCCTACAGGTCAGAGGGAACTTCCTGAATTCCAGTTTGTTCCCATTGCCTCTTGTCCTGGCACTGGGCACCATCAAGCAGAGCCTGGCTCCACCTTCTATGCACCTTCCCTTAGGGTATTCCATTAATAAGACCCTAGCTAGGGCCTCCTCCATGATGAAATTCTTATTCATATTGAAAGCAGCTCAAACCTTTGATCATTCTTGTTGACTATGGTTTATACAGCAGCAGTATGAAATTTTCTGCCTTGTTCACTTTTATTTTCCTTATTGCTCCTAATATTCAGTTTGCATTTTTGCCTGCAGCTAAGCTGACCTATCTTTCTAAAAGAAGCTACCATGAATTAAGGACTCTTTTATTAATATCATTTATTTATTTATTTATTTATGTATATATATTGATGATTATTTCCTGCTAATTTACAGGGATTATCATCTGATATTTTATCAAACACTTGCAAGATATTTTGATACTTCCCCAGAACTTCACAGCCTTAGATTTCATCTTCATTTCTCTGATAACTTCCTCATTTATGCAGGTGTTACATCATTATTCACAGTTTTTCCATATTAGGTAAGAATACATTGAACAATGAAGGCCTTTGTACCTATCTCTATGGGATCTGACCAATAAACCTCTCTCTGGTTTGAAAATGAGTGTTAATTCTACCCCTTGTTTCTACTCCACAGCTGCTATTTTGTCAGCATGTTGCTCAGAAGGACACTGTCAGTCATGACATAGTGGTGGACTCACTGAAAGGAAAAGTGAGGACAAGTTTTGCTCTTAGTTCCATCTGAATAAAATTCTGGTCAGAACATATTTTTGCAACCCATTCAATAACCATGGGTAAGTGGAACTGTGAAATGAGTACAAAAGTTATATAGACTCTTTTATAAATAATTACTCACAGACTGATGGAATTATACTTCACAATGTTTTGTTATTGTGTGTCATAGTTATGTGTTTTATGTTTCTCATAGGAGAGCAAATAACTGTTAAATTTTGGCACAGTTGGCACAGTTTGTAATCTGCCCTAACATGATACATGTCCAGATGATACTAGAAGAAATGTGAACTTATGCAGTGATGCTCTAAGTCTGAAAAAATCTTGAAATATCTTTGGGAAAGGTCATGGACTTTGGGAACATCCACTCTAGACAAAAAATTGCTACAGAAACCTCACAGTCTTTAATACTGTAAAATTTGGCATTTTTTTTACACCAGCTGTTACAGAAATCAAAATGTGTGCCATAGAATTTACTTCTTCATAGTCAGCAAAACTAGAGAAGTGATCATCCCTCTGTGTGTAGCACTGGTGAGGTTGCACCTCAAGTACTGTGTTCAATTCTGGGTTCCTCAATACAAGAAGGACATTGAGGACCTAGAGTGTGTTCAGAAAAGGGCAAAAAAGCTGTGAGGGATCTGGAGCACAAGTCTTATGGGGAGGGGCTGAAGAAACTGGGTTTTTTTATTCTGGAATAGAGGAGCCTCAGGAAAGACCTGACGTTGGTGTCATTCTCTTCTCCTGGGTAACTAGAGATAGGACTAGAGTTAGTGGCCTCAAGTTGATCCAGGGAGGATCAGATTGGATAATAGGAAAAATTTCTTCTTAGGAAGAGAGGTGATGAATTGAAACAGGCTGCCAAGGGAGGGGATGGAGTCACTGCCCCTGGAGGTTTTCAAGAAGTGTGTAGATATAGCACTGAGGGACACAGTTTAGTGCACATGGACTAGATGATCTTAGTGGTCTTTTCTGACCTTAATGATTCTATAATTCAAGGAGTATGTGGAAATGAGTATTCCTCTATTTTCCTGACCTGTCAAAACCTCTCATGTCTCTGCATGAAATAACCATATAATATTTACTTTAATAAATATTTTCTATGAACTTTATTGTTGCACCTATGGTTGTTTAAGAGAGGGAAAACCCTCTGTAAATCAATTTAAATTTTGTTTGTGCTGTTAGCAAGGACATGGCTTATCTCAAAGAAAATGTAATGATAACAAAATAAATAATTTTTCCTGTAGCATTTTGAGGTAAATATTAATGGAACTAGGTTCTCCCATGTGAACAACCAAAAACAATTCTAGTTTTAAGATCTGTAACTTGTTATCAGATAACATAAGTTTGTCTGGAAAAGAATCTGAAAGTATTGAGAGTCATACTGTTATTTTCCAGCCTTGTAGAAACATGAAGGAACTTGTCTTCTATAATCTAAAATGTTGTGGTGGTGGGATAATATTTAAGTAATTTGCAGTAACAGGAAGAGCTAATAATGTAAAACAATATTATTGAAACTTATTAAATGTGATTGAAAATACATCCAACATACATACATAATACATGTACTTATATATATGCACATCCAGTTGGGTAGAAATGTGAATTTTGGAAAACAGCTCTTAGTAATAATATTTGCTATTACAGATTCAAAATTATTCACATTTTATGCTAAGCTAAGTAATGAAATCCTACATCCATTTCTGATCTTATTTCGATTGTTGAGAATCAGTAAAATTAGTGTGATTATTAGTACATCAATGTTGTTTGAGTTCAGAACCATGATTTCTGCTGAAACACGTCTATTGCAATATTAGCATGCTTCTGCTTGATATCTGCTTAACTTTACTTTTTATTTTCTCTGCAATTCCTCTAGAAAATAAATTTTGCTATATTTAAGATAATTGGAATTACTGGCTGTAACATTAGGGGATAATGGCTGTCTGGCACCCCTGGAGACAAAGTACAAATCTTTTGACCTAGAAAGAAATCAAAATAGGAAAGATACCTTAATCTTGACTTTCATCCAAAGGTTTGGGAACAGTTAATCTTAAGTATAGGAAGAACCTCTGTGGCAAAGGGACATGGAGCGGTCATGCAAGTTTGCCTGGCCTGATGTCTACACCATCTCTGTTTGTGCTCCATGAAGACTCCGCAGGGATTTGATGAATTTTAGAAATGGGGCTGGGAAAGCCTGGTTGTTCACAAACTGGTTACAGTGATGTTGTAATGATGTTAGGTTGGAAAGATGACTTGTACCAAGGAGATGAGAATCTGACCCAATGTGCTTCCAGGTTTCTCTAAGCGACTTCTCCTGGAAAGAAATTTTTGGTCTTTATGAAAAATGAAATCTGTCAACTTGGAAAGAAAAGCTGTTTTTCTTCCCATGCCAAAACTCATAAAATTTTGGACAGAAAAATACATTTTTATGATGAAGGTAAGAATTTATTGGATAATAAATTACTTGTTAAATTGCAATGATGTGTTGGAGCCTGACAAGGATTACAGTTCTGCTGTCAGTTCAATTACCCTAGTCTTGTGGATGGTGGTTTAATTATTTGTTGTTGGTTTAATTAAAAGGCGCTTAAGTCAGTGCAAGTTTTGCCCCTGATGTCAATGAGATCAGTCACAGGTCTAAGTTGTCTTAACTCTTAGAGTGATTAATAAGAAATAGGTCTTTCAGAAACACCATCAATCATAGCCACACACAGTTAATCTTCAGGTATCAGTGCCAAACACACTTCAGCAATGAACTCACATGAGATAAATGAGTAGTATGTGCTTATATCAGAGTCTGCTAAAAAAAGTAAGAGAAGAGGCAGCAGTGACCATTGTGCTGTATGTAAGAATGATGAAGACTGAAATGTATAAAATAGATTTTATTATAAACTGAATAGACAATGTGGCCTGAAGATGCTGAAATGAAATGGAAAGAATGAAGGCACAAATGAAAAGAGAACTGACCATGTGGTACAGAAGTAACATTCCATGGAGCATGAGATAAATAAGAAGTGACTTCCCTCTAGCCTTCCCACTGCCCCCTCCCTCCAGCTGTGTTTAGAGGAGTAGGGGTAAGCTTGGGGCCAGCAGACACTACTTCCTTGTGAGACTGCTAACTGGGGCAGAGGCCTCACTATAACAAAGCAGATCAGACTTTGGTTCTTCCAATTCCCAAAGACCATTTGTGAGCTGTCAGTATCTGCACGTATGCCTAAAATACTTTTCAGAGGAAGAACAAATTTTCCTAGTCCCTCCTAAAAATCCTTCTTGAAAGTACAGGCCAGTGACACTGAGCTCTTTCGAGCCTAGACAAACAATGAAACACTAGAAGATGGTTTAACTTAGCCATCCTAAATTGCACTCAGTCTGAGCCTGAACTGAGGAACCTTTTTCTCCGTCACATTTAACAGCACCTTCTGAGCCAAATGTTGGTTTCTGTGGTTTGTACTGGATTGAAACTTCTGAAAATCTAACAACATCCAACTCACTAGAAGCTTTTTCATCGCAGAAAGCAAAGCTTTATACCCGCAGAAGCTAGGTCCACCTGATGTATTTGCTGTTTCCCTGAAATCCAACCACAGTCTTACTAGACAGCTGTACAAATGCATATTCACCAACACAAGCTACAGGTAAGAACAAGAATATGGGATCAGGTATATGAATATAAGAATGTGAAGTCAGGTACGTAAACCTTACATGGCTTGTCCTCAGGTGATATTTGAACAAGGTCACCATACCTTAGCTAAACCACAGAGGTGTTTCGGAAAATCACATTTTATGTTGTTTAATTAATCTACTTCCAAGGGTTTACTAGCTACTGTTTAGAGGATGATTTCCTAAGTGAGTGCCTAAACAGCAACTTCTTGTGCCCTAGGATTTTCTGGGGGAAAAAAAACAAAAACAAAAACAAAAACAAAAACAAACAAACAAACAAACAAAAACAACAACAAAAAAAAAACACAGCGTATTAGCCTAATTCGTTAAAAGACAAAATTGCTGTCTATATATCATATATTTATATATATATCATCTAAATGGGAATGCTAGTCAGATAAGGACTGTCTCTTTGACATTCAGTTTACATTTACATTAAATGTTTAATTAGTTTTTACTAGATCATGGTGCTATTAAATCACAAAACAAGTTCAGCCCGCAAGAATTCCACAAATGAAATGCAAATGAAAATAAATCATAAATTGTTCAGAAACTATGTGTTCTCTGAATTTCCCTTCTCTTTGGAAGGTATAATGTGTGTGTGAATAACAACTGTATAACAGGAGTCTTCTTAGTAATGCCTGTGTGTATTCCCTAAAGAGGTCCAAGTTTAAGCAGTAAAAATCCTTTTAAATAATTGATTTTATTCAGAAGAATCAACTAGGACGCTACCAGCTAGGCTTCTCCTGAGACCATCTGATGGATAAATCAACAAGAAATGAAAATATCTTCTTCATAGGACTGTTCTCTTCTTGCGAAAGTTTTTAGCTTTAACACACACTGAAGCCACCAGTTTCCTCAAAATCCCTTGGCACATGTTATTCTTTTATCTGCCTCACTGAACAGCAGCCCCTGCCATTTGGTGACTGGCATCGCTTAACTCACATTTTCTTAATCTTTCTACCCTGACACTGGCACAAGCAGCAACCCTTTCTTTGCTCTCTTGGCTTCTTATATTCAGCTGGCTCCAGAGATCCGCCCTCAGACCCCATCAGGATACATACGTGTGTCCAGCCCCCACCTCCTTCCCTTTGCAAGATTAAAACCAACCCAGCAGACTGCACCTCCCTCCCCGCTGAGTCCTGCGTGGGGCAGCAGGAGCGTTCTGCACCCATTCACACTCTCGTTAACAGGACTTATGACAGGGAACCAGAGAGTGTGAATATATACTCCAAATATTCCCATGTGAGAAGAGAAGAAAACCAGCAGTGAAGATGAAAAGCAACTGGTAAGAGAACAAGTGGGATTTAGAGAAATCTGTAAATAAGAGATTAGAACAGTTAAAGCTGTCCTTGCCAGTTGGCTTCTTTGTTGCTTGTATATATATGTTGTACTGTATGAAAGAAATTATAAAGAAAGAGTCTTGCAGACATGTTTTGTTTTAAGGACAAAGATAAAGCATCCTCATAAATTGTCTCGTAATGTCTGCTGGCAAATCCTTAACTCGTGATTTTATACACTTAGTATGCATGACTGAGGATAAAGTCAGTAACAGGATCTGTCAGAAACTGTACATTCACTACATTCACACTGGAGTTCTCTTTCTGTTTACAGGAAAATTACAGCTTTCTTGTATATGTGTAGTTTTCTGGGGTCTTTCATCTCGGCTACCATCCAGCATCAATCAAGTAAGGACATATTTCATCTTTCTGTAATTCTGACTGTCAGAATTATTCTGAACTTCTTCAAAATTAAAATCCTGTCTAACTATCTAACACAGAAAGACAGAACTGTTTCTGTGTATGTATGTATTAGTCTACATATACATATAGAAAGAGGGAAAAAACAACACAATGTGTATTATTTTAATTATGCAATTAGATGTATTTTCAAGGTAAGAATTAAAATCTGCATATAGGTGATAGATACATGACATAGAACTCCCCTCATCTTTCAGTGCTTCTAATTAGATATTATTCTGCTACATGTGGCAACAAATTGGTTCCACTGTTTCCTGGGCATAAAATATAAATGGCTGGATGTCAGCCATATGTTCCATCAAAGAATATAGAATGAGGCTATTTCTAAGGTGTAACATGTCAACATGAAAGTTCTCTTTAAGTTTGTGTTTTTAGAAGGAAACCCACATTTATTTCAGTGTTGAACTCTTGTAGCACACAAGAGGCTCTCTGTAGGTTAGAAACGCATATCCTTCCAGTTTGAATTCTTCCCCATCCAGACTAACATTTTCCAGATTGACCTTATACTGGACTTGTGCAGAACTCTTAAATTATTTGAATAAATGTTTATTTTTAATTCCTTCTTCCTTAAACTGGGGAAATCCTATGAATCTTCTTATTCATTGCACAGCTTTTTAGCAGATAATATTCAGACAAATGATATTTTAAAATTTGCTTTCCTCTAACAAAATTTCTTTTACCTTTTTTTCTTGGACCAATAAAAAAATGTCAGTAAATCCTTCTTCCCCCACCCTGTATTTCATGAATGACTATTCTCTGATCTAACATGGCCCAAGAGAAGGTGGGAATGCCTGAAATACCAGAGAGGATGGAAAAAGTGCCAGCAGTTTCTTTTCTTAACACACTCTTCAGTTGGCAAAAACCTTGTTTAAGTTTCCTTGGGACTGGGGAGAGTATTGATTTAAGCACTGATGTTTTTTTTCAACATTTGCTTAAACCACCACAAGTTCCAGACCAGAAACTTCTTACACTGCAAGCCTTATGCTGGTACAACTATTCCTCCATAGCTCTGATAGAAAAGAAGCATTATAAATTATCACCTAAAGGATTGGAAAAAAAAAAAATAGGGTCAAGCTCTCATTTGTAGTTTGGAGCTATCTAGAAACAGATATTTACTTTCTTTAACTTCTGACTTTACTGCATGTATTTTAAATTTATTGTTGTATACATAAACATTTATTATTATTTATAATTCTGTTTAATTAATATTCTTACAGTTGCTTCACTTAAATTTTTAAGGTGGTCCCAAGCAATGTCTGACAAATTCATCCCCTTTTTTTCAGGATTGCCAGTCATTCTGGGTGCTCGTCAGAGAACTGATCTCTGCCCAACAATCAGGATTGGCCAGGATGACTTACCAGGCAAGAACCATATGACTTTTTAAGGAAATAGCCGCTGTTTAGAAACAGTTTGTTTAGGTTATGTTCAGATCTGTCACTGTTCAATGCTCCAATTAAATTAAAAGTTATACTTCAGACATATATATTATTTATATATATATATATATATATATATTTTTTTTTTTTCTTGCAGGCTTTGACCTGATTTCTCAGTTCCAGATAGAAAAAGCTGCTTCTCAAGGAATTGTCCAGAGAGTAGTGGGCTCCACTGCTCTACAAGTGGCTTATAAATTGGGACCCAATGTAGACTTCAGGATTCCAACCAGGTAATGCTTTTTGCTGTTTGACTTTAAAAGATACACATTTCAAAATTTTATTTTGTATTGGAGAGATCCTCCCTGCAGCTGGATGACTTCATTTGCAAAGTTTCCAGAAATGGAAAAATGTGCTTTTTTTTTTTTTTAATTTTGTTATGTTTTGTTGATGCTATCAGACTAGGCTGATTCCATAACAGCAATTTCAGAGACTTCTACTTTCCTCTAAAAGCAAAAACAAAACAAGACAAAACAAAATAAGAGGATAGTATGGAAAATTCTCTCAAAATACTGAAAGAAAGAATCTTTTTGATCATGTAGGAATTGCAAAAGGTAGGAAACTTTGTTTTGTTGGTGGTTTTTTGTTTGTTTGTTTGTTTTTGTTTTTGTTTTTGTTTTACTGGTTCATTTTGGCTGATCTATGATCATTTAATATATAAAGGATAACAAGCATTACTTAGCATGTCACAAAATAAATAAATAAATAAATAAATAAATAAATAAATAAATAAGTAATGGGGATTTAGGAATCAAACTGTGTTTGTTCTTTATGAGTCAGACTTGAAGTAAGAGAAGGAATAGATAGTACAACAGCATAGAGAAGTCTTTGCCAAACTCAGACAAGACTGGATTCTGGTCCAGCATTTTATGTAATTAAGAATGCCTTTAATTAGCAATTAACTGGCAAGGCCCTTAATTGGACTGCTGTTTCAGCTAGGAATAATTGGAGTGCAACATATTTCTGCAGCTATCACTGACAGGTTTCTTTTGCTGAGTTCTCCCTGATTTCTGCCCCCCTAGCCATTAGGTTAATCTAATTTCCAGCTTAACTGGCTGGCTACACTGGACTTTCCCTCACAGTGGCAAACCAAGGTTACTTGTCCATTATGGAGAATCCAGCCATGGAGAGTAATGAGATCTTCACTTCATTGAAAACCGGAGGCTTTCAGACCCTCATCCAGTGTTTCTTAGCTCAGAAGTCTGAGATATCAAGATTTTCTTTTTTAAGAAAGCTGTGATGTGTTGCTGTAAATAGCCCTAGGGATATGTTCAACATACACAAGTAATCACTAATCAAGCCTATACCAGCATTAATATGCTGTGACATCTAAGCTGACTACTGGCACTGAGCTTGCTGGCTTGGTATGGTGCTGTTCTATAATGGATTTATCACACTCGACATTGACTTTGTATGGTTAAACTGCAGTACTAGCAATCATTATACCTCAGATTTTACCCTGAATCAAATTAAAGTAATCCGCACTTGAGCTGAGTCTCTTGTCACATCTAGGGAATATGTTAATGCTTGAGTCCTGACAGTGCTACAGTGAGTTGGTTTGCTTCTTCTCTGCCACTGAGCCTGATCTTGGTATTCTGTTCCAGTATTATTTCACAGTGTGCCCCTTGGTAGTCGACTCAGGAATGAAATCAGCAGTAAGTAACTGAGGCTAATAGTACGGTCCTAATAATTAAAAACACCAACAGAACTTCACATAATCCCTAGAAGGCATGTTAGCAGTTTTATTTCTGATATGAATTTGAGATGATTAAACGCCTGAGAAGTATCACAGGAGTTATTGAGTTACGCAGGGCACTTCGAGCATGACTCAGCGTCTTTGGTGGCACAGCTTGGGTCCGGCTTTGCCGGGGGCTGGCAGTGCCGCTGTCCCGGACTCCCACTCTGCTTCCTCAGGACTCCCCACCGCTCTCCCTGGAGCTGTCCGCGCCCGTGGTACTGAAACCCCTCCTAGCTGCAAGCCCCTCAAGCAAGTCTGGTGGGTCGCCCGCACCGCCGCGGGGATCCCTCCTCCCTACTGCATCAATGAACACTTCTATTAGTACAAAGTTACCCGTCGGTCATGGACAGTGCCTCATGAAGCACGAAGGAATTATACTAATCCAGACTAGCCAATGTTACCATTGCCATGATATAGGAAGGGGAACTCAATTAGATGGGCATGGCTCAGTGTATTTACTCACTCTTTGCATAAGTTTCCCTAGCTAAGTTTCAGCTTGGTCTTTTTGTTGCTTAGTATATTGCCAAGGTCCAGAAGTATATTCCAGAATGAGTAGAAATGATTGTACAGCCTTGACTTAGCCTTCTCCTGTCACCCAAATAAATTCCCATTGGCCTATGATACTTCTAGTGGAAAATCAGCTGAAGAATCAGCATAATGTTCTCAGTTCTCAGTTTTATGCTGTGACTCATACCCATTTTCACTGAATACAGGGAACTCGTTGTTTTTCAGTGTAATTTATGTATTTGATGTAGGTGTCCACCAAATAGTAAGTAAAAAATTAATATTATAATTTGGGATAATAACTGTATTTTAATTTCAAGCTTTATATATATATATTAATATAAGGGAATACATTCATGATACGTTTTTATGGGAAGAAATGCACTGGATGAAGTCTTAGTCCTCTGACTTCACAAATAGAAATCCCACTGTAGGTGACATGACATAAGGCCTCTAAGTAAACACATGACTAAATAAAGTAATGCCAGAAAACCATGCATGGCATTCGCACATTATCATCTATGCTATCAGAGTATTATACATACCTTTGGGATGATTTTGGTCCAGAATAATTAGCACTCTTTAAATAACTCCTGCTTGGGAATTAGCACAGGCTATAGGCGTGCTTGCATGCGGTCACTGTGTTTTAGAAGTAAGAAGGCTTAAACTTCTTATTGCCAGGTGAACTTAGTATCAGAGAAAAAATTCCAGGCACACTGAATTTTGTAGTAGGAAGATAGCCTATCAATCTAGACATGACATGTTTTTGCCTGTAGTTCCCACTCAGTAGAATGTAGAGTAATGTAAGAATGTAAGATTTCTTTTGAACAGTGTTTGTATTTGGCATAGTCATGTACTGTGGACCACTTCACTAGGTGACTTGATAAACTTCAGACAGTTGCTTCTAAAAATGCAAAATGCTTAGCTGGTTTTCTATTTTTTTTTTTTTTTATGTTTGCCAGATAGTTCTTGATAGGTCACCTGTGACTCTAGGAAGCATCAGGATGTGCAAACACTGAATATCCCACAGCTGTGGGTATATCTGATGTTGCATTACCATGAAGTTGGCCAGAGGGATTTCTGCAGCCATTTCTAGCTGTTTGTATTAATGTTTCTGAAAACTTTATCTAGAAAGGAATGTTATCTTGCAAGGAAATGGAGCTCAACTAAGAAATAAACTCTGAAATAAATGTACTTAAAAGAGCAAGCAGTTAATTTGCAGTATTCAAATCAGTAGTTAACATTTAAAAATACTCTGCTGCTCTTGATGAATTCTGAAGACAGCAATACTATTCAGTACTTCTATTGCCTAGTTGGACTCAGCCTTGAATTCTTAAAGAAATATTGCTGATAAGCACTCAAGTGTTGGGATTAATAAGACTCCTAGGTATTCATGGGAGGAAAAAAAAAAAAAAAAGGAAAGAGTGGTGGTTCAGAAATTCCCTTACAAATGTTTCCAGAAAACAAACAAAGCAAAACTCAAAATATAAAAAAATCACGAAGTCGTATTAAAAAAAAAGAAAAGCAAGGATTCAAATATTTTACACTCATGCACTCATTTCACATTTAAAGTATTAAATAGTAGTTCTCAATACACAAGGCAAGTAAGACTAGACTTCTGTCTTATAAATGTAAGATACAAAAATAAATAGAAACATGATATCCCTGGCCATTCAAAGCATCTAGAAAATAGGTCAGGACTAAATTCAACCTGTGTGCTTCGAGTATTTTTGTATATTAACTTTTCATTTGCTCATCTACTTGCTTCTGTGTTCAAAATTGCTTGTTTCTATTCCATAAATCAGTGGAAAAGCATACATATATGTTTGAATCATTTACCTATTTTATTATGCAGTTCTCCACTGTTCAAGAAGATTACAGAATCCAACACTTGACCTTACAGTGAGACAGAGGAATAGCTTCTCAACAACTGTTTATTTAAGTATAATGATAAATTTGCCATGGTTTCCAAATATTTAGCATTTTAAGCTGATGACTTCAGTAGGTTTTGCCTATGTAAACATCACGGGCTTTGAGAAAAACTGTACTGAAGCACAGTGATAAGACTAAAGCCAATGGAATTGCTCTTCATTATTACTGGAGTAGCTAAGATAAGAATTTGTCTCTGGTTTACTTGCTGAATTATAAATCTTACACACTTACAGTCTCATACAGAGTAGCTTTCTGATGTTGGGTCACACTATGTTTTGTTAGGCTGGGTCACATTACTGATATTTGGTCTTTAGTCTACTGTCAGCAGCTTTTCTGTTGTTACTGTTTTTTAAAATATAAATATTTGTTCATGTTTGTGTACTGATTTTTTTACTGTTGTATATACAGTTCTTATAATTCAATTTTCTCTTACTGATGTCACAACATCTTACACATTTCCTCTTCTTTGTCTATCATTTGAAAAATATATTTCTTTTCTAGTATAATTTTCTAGAAAGAAGGACCCATGTGATGTCTTGTAAAGCACCAATTCTACAGCTAAATATCATGCACAGAATCTTTTTGCCAATCTGGCATAAACTACTTTCTAATACAAAAAAAAAAAAAAAAAAAAAGTAACTGTGTTTACTTACTAGGTTTTTTATTTAATTGATTTTTTATTTTATTTATTTATTTGTTTACTGCTAGTATAGTTATGGTGGGCTGAGAATTTTATTTTAAAATGCTATTTTAACCAGTATTGCCACGACAGTAAAAACTTATCAGTGCAGAGAAAGAATGAAAGTCTCTTCTCAGAGGACCTCTACAGCTTTCTTAAGCTGTAGAGCTTGGTGAATCAGATCCCCTAGAGCCCTAAACTTGATAGTGAAAAGTCACATGGTTAAAAATTACTTAAAAATAACACCTTTGACAGGTAGTATCAAAAACATCTGTTATGCAAGAACAAAGAGGGGGATTCAGCAAATGAAGAGATAAATTATTCAGATGTGCTAAGGTTTTAGCAGTAGAGAAACATTTGCTTAGGAGATATTATAGAAGAAGGACACAGAAGACCATGAAAGATGTGCTGAGTGTATCAGGAGCTCAGCAGGAATTTAGTGTGCATCAGAAGTAAAACAAGCAGTGCATTTCCAGACAGGGAAGAATATGCAGGTATAATGTGTAAGCTAGTAGCCCAACAAAAGGAAGCGGAGTGGATAGCAGTAAGCATTATAAAGTGCTCAGAAAAAGAGGAGAGGTAAAAAGTCCACACATTCACATTTGCATTTAAGATGGTAAGAAAAAAATGAAAGCAAATCAATGAGAGAATACAACAAGTTAGATAAAATGCTGTTGAACAAAGCCAGCTGGGGCAGATCATTGCATTTCTAGCCAACAGGGAAACAAGTCACAGCAAACCACAGACAATTCAAAGTTAACAGCAAAAAGCCCCTTCTCCCACCTTTGAGTATCTCTATTTGTAAAAATCTTCCATCAGAGCATTCCCACTCCTCGTACAACTGCCTGCAGCTGAATTACATAACAAAATTCAGACTCAAATGGAAGGAGCAGAAACGCTTGCAGTCTGGGTAGATTATTCTTTAAATGAAGTTATCGCTACTGCTGCCAGGCTTTCCTGGTCAGTAGTCTGAAGAAATCTTGGTAGGGCTGTACCGTCGCCTGCTGGAAGAGGTTGGCACTACAGCTTTGAGCACCTTCCTACTTCAGACAGTGAAGATTCTGAAGTGCCGGCTTACTAAATTGGCAGTCATCCAGGATGCAGAATAAGAAACAGTTTACTCATTTTTTCTTTCCTTCTTTCTTTTTCTTTCTTTTTCCTTTTTTCTCTTTTTTTTCTTTTTTTTCTTTTTTTCTTTCTCTTTCTCTTTCTCTCTCTCTTTCTCTCTTTCTCTCTTTCTCTCTTTCTCTCTCTCTCTCTTTCTCTCTCTCTTTCTCTCTTTCTCTCTTTCTCTTTTCTCTTTTTTTCTTTCTTTTTTTTTCCTTTTTCTTTTCCTTTCTTTTTTCTTTTTACTTTTCTTTTTCTTTTCCTTAGCTGTAGAGATTCACTAATGGCTAAATTCTTGCTGAGATGGGATTGATCTGCCACTCAGAAATTAACTTTGTTCAAAATGCCCACTTACCTGTGAAGTTCTTTTAATGAATATTGGTAACAAAAAGCTTTGCATGTCTCCATCCCTATGAAATTTAGTCAAATACAACCTTTTCCATGTGACATTCTTAAGTGTAGAGACATGGTAAATTATGTGTCAGTGCCAACTCAGTTAGGATGCAACAATTTCACCACACATAAAAACTGAAAAGACTTATTTTTAAAATATTGCATGGGATCCACTGGTACATTTGAGCTAACAATGACATAATTATTTTAGACATTAATACAGCTGTGTTTGTGCTTTCAAATCTTGGATGTTATAGCAGTAGCAAAACAATGAAATATTTTATATGAGGAAAATCTGTTCTTTGCTACTTCTAGCCTTATTAGTGTAGGTTCTTAATATCTGTATGATTATCAATAAATGTTTTGTTGAGTGGTTTCTGCTGTAGTGACAGATAATAGGTAAACAAAATGGATATTGTCAGGTTGAACAAGAAAACGCCTTTGCAAAAGACATTCTTATGCCTAAAGCTCTGCACTATTTACCCTGTCAAGCAAGTCACAGTAAGTTGACTGATTTTGTAAGTGTAACAAAAGCATCATAATTGTAGGATATCCTTTCTAAAGCTAAAATACTAGTCTGTTTTTCCTTGATTCATTATTCATAGAAAGGGTTAGCATAAACAATTTACAATAGAGGAAGAAGAACCCACACTTGTCATCTAGTTCCTACAATGTTAATGCCTCTAAAGGATATGTCTTCTTGAGACTCTTAAGGTAGAAAAGGACAGATAAAAGAATGTCTGCAGTATGGCTCTACTGATGAACTGATTCTGTGTGCAGTTTTACAGAACAAATACACAATAAATTTACTGTATTTTGATCTTACACAGTGCAATATATTCCAATGGATTACCTGATGAATATTCCTTTCTTACTACTTTTCGGATGACTGGAGCCACACTTCAGAAATACTGGACTATTTGGCAGATTCAGGATTCTTCAGGAAAAGAACAAGTTGGAGTGAATCTCAATGGTCCAATGAAAAGTGTTGAGTTTTCTTATAAAGGAGTGGATGGAAGTCTCCAGACTGCATCATTTTTACATTTGCCTTTCTTGTTTGATTCCCAATGGCACAAGCTTATGATAAGTGTGGAAACAAACAGTGTTACACTTTTTATTGACTGTATAAAAGTAGAATCCCTAAACATAAAACCAAAGGGGAAAATCAGTGTTGATGGCTTCGCTGTGCTTGGAAGACTCAAAAATAACCCTCAAATTTCAGTTCCGGTAAGTTTCAAAATCTTATATTACTAAAACAAACAAACAAACAAAAGTTTCGTACTTAATCTTTCTATGTAACACATCTTCAGATACTTTCTTAAAACACAAATGGCAGAAAATAACCCCCTTGGCAGGTAAGTACTAACTCTTAATTTCAAATTCTGTGTGTATATATATAAATAGTGGCAGGTAAGGGATGACTCAGGCTATGTCTAAGTTTCATCAGTGAACTTTCTTAGACAATGACACATCTGTCATTGGCCCTATTATGTCTAGATATATCAACTCTGCGTTCCCTTGTTTGTATCATATAGGGAGCTTAATCTAGAAGGAAGCCTCAGGAAATGGGCTAGTAGACTGTACCTCATATCAAAGAGACCAAAGCATTCATTGAACAGGAACTGGGATCTCTCACTTCTGTGTGCACACAAACTATAAGTTAGAGATGATTATTCCTGTCTCAGAATAAATATTACATATAGTTACTACAAAGGGAATATCTCCTACATGAGATTGATCAAAACTCACTGTAGTGTGTTCCTTCATTCTGTGTGACAAGAACAGGCAGTTAAATGGTTATTTTATATACTGTTTGTTAATTTAATGCTTAAAATATCCTCTTCATTCTACTATAGTGAGGAAAGAGTATTTTTGGTGGAGAAAATCACACTGAGAGTCACATATAGAAAATATTGAATGCTTTTGTGCCGTTCTATCAAGAAAACTGAAGATGAAAAACCTCAGGGATTTTATTATTTGATGATCTGATTTAGTACCCAAGACCAATGATTAATATTAAACACAGAGAAAAGGACATACTCATAACTTCTGACAGAAAACTACTTGTAGCTGTTACACCTTCATTTTTCCTTCTAGACATTAGTGGAAGTTTCTTCTCAGCCAGAGTTTTTTCAGCTAGTGAGTCATACTGCATTTTATGCTGAGTAATCAAGGATCTTCTTTACATGTCTTAGGAACATGTAACATTAACAGCAAGGCACTCATTTCAGAGTGAGTTGAATGGCAAAAGAGATGTACATATTTAATACATAGTGAACATTTTCCTTATTACTACACTGCAGATTTGCATCAACTTTAAAGTAAAATGAGTGAAGTGAGATATAATCTTGCATTAACTCTATATATCTCACATTATTTGCCAAAGCTGTATAAAATTCAAAGGGCAAGTGTTACAAGAAAAGTAACATCTCATAATTTGTCATATCTGTATGTATAGGTAATTACATTACACTGGATAGAAATTTGATTTTCTTGGAAAATGGTAACAGAGGTTTCTGAAAGTCACTGCCTAGTATGTTGCTCTCAATGTGGATTAGGATCTATCGGTAGCTGAAAAGCAGTACTATTTCTGCTGAGAACAAAAATTGATCTCTGAAAATATAATTAAATATCATAATGCTGGAGTTGATATTGTAATGATTAACTGTACATTTACTGACTGGTCTGAGGAATATTAGTGGTTGAATGAATGGATGGGATGATGAAAATATTACATACTCTAAAATATTCTACATATTTTAGCATGAAAATCCACAGTCTTTGAAAAGATATCTAGATTAAATGCACACAGAGATGTAGGCATTAATGTAATAGTACTGAAATGTCCAGTATGAAGAATTACAGCAAATCATGCCTTCAGGTTAGATGCATTTAAAAACAAAGAGGATTCTTGTTGCATGATGAAATAGTGGTTGAAGGAGGCATCTCACAAACTAGGAGAGAGTTATGGTTTTAAGCCCATCTTGTCAAGAACTTGCATTTCTCTCATGCCAGCAAGCATGCGCTTACAGCCCAGAAGGTCAGTGATAACCTGGGTTCTATCAAAAGAGGGATGGCCAGCAGGTGAGGGAGATGATTGTCCCCCTCTGCTCTGCCCTCATGAAGCATCACTTGAAGTATTATGTCCAAGTCTGGGACAAGAAAGTCATGGAGCTATTGGAGTGAGTCCAGAGGAGGGCCACAAATAGTAGCACATTTCCTGTGAAGAAAGGTTGAGGGAGCTGGGCTTGTTCAGCCTGGAGAAGGGTCTTGGAAGACCTTTTTGTGTCCTTTCAATATATAAAAGGGGACTTGTAAAAAAGATAAAGACTTTTTATTAGGGCCTGTAGTGACAGGACAGTGGGCAATGGTTTCAAATTGAAAAAGGATAGAAATAGGGTATAAGGAAGTCATTTTTCATGATGACAGTGGTGACATGCTGGAATAGGTTTCCCAGAGAGTTTATGGATGCCCCACCACTGCAAATGCTCAAAATCATATTGGACAGTGCTCTGAGCAACCTGATCTTGTGAAAGATGTCCTTACCCACTGCAGTGGGCTTGGACTAGATGATCTTTAAGATTCCCTTCCAACTCAAATCATTTTATGATTGTGTGATTATGGCTAAAATTAATGAAATTAGAAAAAGGAGCAGAGGAAAATTAGAATTTTATCCTCCTTCCTCTTCTGCCATTTTTGGGTGTTTTCAACCCTGTGTTTATCAGAGATGTGACTTTTTTAATGAGGCATACAAAAAAAGAACAGCAAGTAGGCTGAACATTTCAGACATTTTGTGGGGAAAGTGTACTGCATTAAGTTCTGCCTCATATGTGTTTAAGCACTTGCATCATTAAGCATTAGTGTGAAACTATGTGGTGTAGTGGGGAATGTTAGATATAGGACACCTACGTCAAGGATGAAAGAGAGAGATGAAATTAAGTCACTTCTACAGTTCATCATTTATTGTGCAAAATATTTCTTTACATCTTTGAAATATTTATGGAAGGATTCTTGGTCAACGTATTTTTTGAAAAAAACTCAAATCTTTTGAGTTAAAAGGTCTTAAAACTGAGGAATATTTTGTAGTTTTTGACAAAAAGAATAATGAAGCACTGGAACAAATTGTTGAGGAAGAAAGAAGGTAAAAACCTCATTAAGTTTTTAAACCAAATCTAGACATCAAAAAATGCATTTTAATTCAGACAGAACAGTTGTCTTGACATAGCACACCCTAGATAGGATTGCATGGCCTGCACTATGAAGTCAAAACTGACAATCATGGTGGTCTAGCCTGATACAATAAAACTGTAGCTTAAGGAAGACCATATACTTTGGAATTATGATGAAGAAAATATACATGCAGATAGAATAGAGATTTTAAAATGGCTTTATATATTGTACACATTTGTGGTTTAACTTGTGTATTTGTTTTCTCTTTAAACTGAGTAAAAAAGCTATGGTTAGGTACATTCTAGACTTATCCTTTTACTTGCTTGACTATACTCAGTTTAAACATCTCATCAATCTCAGTTATTTAATATGTCCCAGGCATGATTTCTGATTTATTTCCAAGTATTGTTAAAGTATATTACTTCCTGTAGTATAATTTTTAAAGGACATAAACTATGTTTCCTCTTCTTGTTTATATTTTTTCCTTCACTATTCTGTGAGTGCTCTCTTTATCTTGCAGAATAAATCAGTTTCATATGAGTGCAAATAATACATCTCATTTTAGAAGATATTCTTTATTGCCTGTTGTTACTATGATTGCCTTGGAGGTATCATATAGAGTTCCATTAGAAATAATGTCTTGTCTTTGAGCCTCTAACAGGACTTCTTCCAAGATTTCTGGAATGTTTTATAGGGGGCAAACTTTTATACAGGTTTAGAGCTGCATTTTATCTTTTTAAAATAAAAAACACACAGTATTTCTTTTTTTGTTTCTTTTGTTTAACCTAAAGGTAATTCAAATGATCCACTATAAGCTCTAAGTAATAAATATGAGATTTATAATCATTTCAAAACCAAAAAAGAACCTACTTCCTGAATTCCATGCCTGTTATGAAAAGGTAAGGGCATTAATTTCAAATTGCTCAAATATTAACTGTTGTAAGATGATAGAAATTACCTTAGTTTCCATGATTTCAGAGGCCCAATTTCTCATAATTGACACTAAACACTTCATTAGAAGTGATCCCTGGTCATTATTTAATTGACATTTAATGTTTTTTACTAGACTAGTGCAGTTATCTGACTTGTAACATCTAAGAAGAAAGTAATTATAAGTATTTGCTGAACAGAAATCAATTTACAGCATTGCACAGATTATGCCTGTGTAAGATAAAAAAAAAAAAAAGATGGCTTCTGTTTTCTTCACCCTGAGAAATCTCACAGAATAAAATGATATGTTTTAAATATATGTAGCTTATTCCTTGTCACTTGAAAGCAAATGAGCAGATAGTAAATGATATAATTCCCTTAGAACAAACGTAGATATCATTGATTAAAAGTAGTAGAGGAGCTCCCATCTGAAAACTGATCAGCTGAATTGTAATTTCCCTGAAGGGCTGTCTTTCCTTGAATCATCCCTGAGGCACCAATTACCCAGCAGAGCACAGGGAGACAGCTTGTCCAGAAGGCAGCTGCAGACATGCTCTGATTTAGTCCCAGAGGAATGTCAGAGTTTTTCTTAAAACCTACAGTACTGTAAAATGCTCAACTATAGACTTATGCTATTCCAGATTTTTAAATCATATTTAGATTTTAATAAACCTCCATATACCTAATCAAGTGCTACTTAGGCAATTGAATTGCATAAGCAAAACTGTGGTCTGAAATGAGCATTTTCATAAAACTTATGAGGGCAAAACAGTAAACAAACAAACACAACTAATTGAATTATACCTGTTCTATGAAATTAAAACTGAACTGAAATGCTGCAGGAATTTTGGAAAATGAGTATTGAAATTATTGACCTATAGATCTTAAACATCTGCGGGTCTTAAAAGATTAAATTTTAATACCTTTGCTTTATGATTACCCTTGATTTATCTGAGGTTAATTTCTAAGATCGTTGTACCTGCATTTCATCCTTAACACTTTGCACTGATTTGATAGAACATCTACATGCTATATCTTCAAAATGGTGGCATTCTTGTAATCAGCTCAATATACTCAGAAAGATCATCGTGAAATACTAGCAAGAGAAAAGTTATACCTTGATAGTAAGGCCAGGTCATATTTGCCTTTCTCTCTCCTCCCCTAAATGAACATGAGGTCAGCCCCACCCTTTTACTATTTTTCCAATGAAATGGCTTTATTTCTAATTTTAAAAAGTCAAAGAGATTTCACTTCACTTTTTGTTTTACATAACAAAAAGAAATAGAAAAAGCCCAAAGCAAATTAATTACAAAGCAATCTGACTAAAAAAAAAAAATGTTGCCTGACCAAGTAATTCTCAAGGACATGCTAAATTATGATGGCTGCTCTGAAAGTAATACCTTCTATGTTACTGTGTTGGCCCATGACATCAGAGGTGGATGTTGGTGGTACAGCAGTAGAGGTTGAACTTTTCCACCAATATTCCAATCCATGTTGTTGCTGTGTGACAGACGGCAGCAGAGGGGCAGTGTGACAACATGGCCTCTGACATGGAAGTGTGTAGGAAGGAAAGGCGTGTCACTGAATTTCTCCATGGGGAAAAAAGTGGCACCCATTGACATTCACTAATGCCTGCTGTACATTTATGGAGATCATACAGTAGATACTAGCACAGAGAGATGGAGGGTGATGTATTTTAGCAGTAATGATGTGAAAAACAAACCACATTCCAGATGGCCATGCATAATTTTATAAGCGCCAGGCTCTTGTCTATTGCCTGTGAAAATGCACAGCTAATGGTGGTGACTATCCTAAAAAATAATTTTTTGTAGGTGACAATTTGCTCTACCAAACTGTCTTATTGTGTTTTTTGCATCTGTTGTAGTTTCCATGGAAATAAATAGGAGGCACTACTTTCAGAGCAACCCACATACTTGTGCATATTTCAAATATTTTAACTCCTTTCATATTCACTTTATGGTACAGTGATTTGTAAACAATGCTAGGTGTTTTTTTCCTGTATGGGATGCCTCCCTATCTTGTTCGGACTTATTTTTGTTTGCTATTTAATCTCATGAGAGTACCAAGTCTTACACAGTGCTCACCACTCAAACTCCTTCTTCATCAAAACAAAATGATCAGTTTTCTCTTTAGCCATTCAAGAATGTTAGAAGAAAGCACAAGGCATTAGAGGGATTTCCTGGCTCAGTGAGCCAAGCTCCTTCTGCCTCAAGTAATCCCATTTTATAACCTCATTATAAATTTTCTGTTCTAATATTGACTTTGTTCAAAGTTGAAAAATTTGGTTCCAACTTAAAAAAAACTATAATACACATTTTCTAGTAGTATTCTCTTGAGATGAGTTTGTTGGCACTTGGAGAGTCTTGCAATGAAGTTTAGCCCAACCCAGTAATTAGCATTTTCTCATCTCGCATCTGCCTCACCTTAATGCAGAAGCAAAAAAAAACCCAAAAGAATAATCAACAACAAAATACCATCAGCCAACAGCCTCGCCACAAACACAGACAAAGAAGTAATTATTACCCATACGTGAAAAAAAGCAAAACAATGTGCTGATGCAGATATGGGCTACTGGTATGGCTTTAAAATCCTTTTTCACAGTGTTTGTAGATATTGTAACTCTTTGCAAGTTGAAAATATAGCTCAAGTCTATTGACTTCAGTTACATTTGTTGTTGATCAGACTTTCTGACTAACTTGTACCAAGGTACTTCCATTCAAGCAACCATTCTTTCCTACTGTGGTGCAGAATGCCATCTAAACCAGCTATTTTGATTTTAAGTCAGTACTCTATAAGAATTATGAGACAAAAGCAGGAGTATAATCCACTCATTCAGTAGTATCCTTCTGCCTTTACCACAGAGCAGCCCTTTCTTTTTCCACCACCTTTTTCTCTTATTCAATCCCAAACTCAAATTTCTACATTACATGAACTTGCTCATTTGATCTGGTAAATGAGGCAAGTTTTCTGAGGGAAGAAGAGTAGAATCACACTGGTCCTGGTCAGAAACAATGGAAGTGTTTATAGGCAACCTTAATTTTAGTATCCCTGAGCTACTGAATGGATTAACCTTTAGTTTTAACACTATTAAATGTTATTAAATTTCATTTTAACATTAAACAGACAAACAGTAAAAATAAATTGTCCCTTTGTACCACGTCCATCCTTTTAAATAAGGAATAGATTCTTATTTAAATCAGAAATAGATTAAGTCCAGATTAAGCATTCATTAAGAGCCAGTTACAAACTTCTCAGCCTCTGCAAGTGAGCTTCAGGTTGAATAATGCAGAGAGTCAGAACTCAGAACTGAATTGAATGTTATGAAATAAATTATCTAGGGGTCATTTGGCCCCATTTTATGCTTTTGTGTGTGTGTGTGTGTGTGTGTGAATCTTCAGATTCCAGATACACTCTTATTTTTATTATTGTATTACCAGCTATTAAATTACAGTATACACTCAATACTTTTATCTATACTCTGTCATTCGGTTGTCTATTATCAAGGATTGGGAAAGGTTTTAAAATGAGTACTGAATAAAGAAGATAAAGAATGGACTCAGATAATGGTGCCAGATAACACAATAGGTAAAAGAAACTATGATTCTGCCTCCTTTGTGCTGTTCACAGCACTCCGGAGGCTGCAATGACTGCAGTAAATAGAAGAGCAGAGATGTGATAGCAAGGATTTCAGGAGTTGCAGCACTGAAGTAGAGAAGGTGAAAGGAAGAACAAAAAAGCAACTTGTGGACATGTGGGTGTTTTGCAGAAATCTTAAAGGACTTTAAACATTTTTTTAGCTACAGCAGTCAGTATGCAATTAAGTCAGTACAGGGAAAGTATCAGGAGAGGAAAGCACCTCAGTTCTCTCTGCAGCAGCCACAGGCTAGGACTGAAAAGAGCAATGAAATATCCTAGCAGGAGCGCAGGAGGTAGCCAGAAGAAAGCACTAATATATTATATTGTGGGAGGGATGGTGGGAAGCTACTTCAGCTCTATAGAATAAGGAAGATTCAGAGGAGCAAAGAAATAAGAAGTGAATGCCCTTGGATGCTCACGTTTCTATTTTCAGCTTCTCAAAAACAAATCACAGTCTTTGCCACACAGAACTCTACGCTGTTACAAGCTAAAAAATAATCCTTCTTCTTCCTCAATTTGTCAGCCATTCATAATGAAATGAAAAAGCCTATGAATTTTACCATTAAGTTAAGGACTCACTGCACAAACTACTCATTTGAGAGTCATAAGCCAAGCTGGTTCTATATCAGACGGAAGACATTAAAACTTGAACACAATAACTATGCACAGCAGTTATTATTGTAATATACTTTTGGTACATAAAAATCTACTTGAGGCATGATATATCCAGTGGAAATGCCTCTGAAGATGTGTATTTGAGCTACTGAATAGCTTTTAAGAAAGGCTGGGTAGTATTTAATCTACATATGCAAATCAAGACTCAGTGACTACTTTCTGAGAAGAGATTGCCCTAATCCAATGTCATTTTCCAGTGCCAAATAAAAATTCAAGGAATATGTGAAATTTCACAGATGTGTATTACTCAACTGCGGGGTTTTGCTAGTGTACATATGATCCACCTGAAACTCCTCACACTTATACCATCTGTTTCTGTTCTTGGACCTATCACTTCTCATGGACACAACTGTTTAGTCAGAAGAAATCTTTTTAGGACTGTGTGTCCTTCAATAAAACTGTCAGTATAACATAATATGAGATTACTGCCTGTGTATTTATCTAATCTATAAAAATGAATGATGAATCTCACCTTCTCTTTAAATCTCTCAGCAGGTTTATGCTCCCTCTTTAAAATGCCTCCAGACTTTGTGTCTGAAGGCATGCAGAGTGGTGATCTGCTCTAGAAGCTCCAGAAGTTGAGCTAGTCCACTCCTGTGGCCTGTGCTGAACAGCAGCACCCCATACCCTCATCACTGCACCAATTAGTGTTAAATGCCTACCTTTCAAAATATACCGTTAGCTGATCAGTTTTGGTTCTTTTAAAACTTTGTCAAGTGTGAGCCCCTATTGAATTAACGTTGTTTTGTCTTCCCTACCAGTTTGAAGTCCAGTGGATGCTGATTCACTGCGATCCCCTGCGGCCCCAGAGAGAAGGCTGCGGTGAGCTCCCAGCCCGGGTGAGCAGCGTTCCCAGCCTGACAGTGCTGAACCAGGCTGCTACTGAATCTATCAAGTTCACAGGAGCTTCATTTTTCCCCCCCTTTGTCCAGAGAAGTCTATTACACCATACCTGACTGAAATTTGGTGCCTTTAGCAACCCAGCCCCCTGGAGTAGCAGCTTCACTTTAACTCTTCCATGCCTTCCTATCTTTTCCTTCTCAGCCAGTGCAAGGGTCAGTGGCTTTTGAAAGCTGTCCCTGACAGTGAAGAGAGATTCCTGTCTCCTTGCAGACTCCTGGGCAACCTGAGGGAGGGAAACCCTTGGTGGGAGGTGAGGGAGGGTGCCCAAAGCAACAGCAAGCAGGGCAAAGGGTTAAAGGAACTGCAGTCATTCAATCCTCTTCCTCCCAGCCTTCAGCTCTCCTCCAATCCCAGGACCCTCTCCCAGGCAGTTAATAAGGAGCTGTGAGGGGTGCCTTGCAGCCCAGCTCACCTTTCGGCTGTAAAGCACATTTTGGGTTTCTGTGTATTGTAGCACATAGGTGGCTGCAAAAACTGTTCCCACTATGGCCTGGGCTACATGGGGCCCTCTGCTTCTCGGGCTCTTCTTGCAGATTTTTTGCCTCTGCTTTGCTCAAGTAAGTTTATTCTGACTTCATCCCTGGTTTTCTCCCTTACAGATAAGCCAGACAGTGATTGAGGTAAGTGTGAGGGAAAGGATGGTGCTGCGTGCAAAGGGAAAGGGTCTGTATGAAGAGGGGCTGAAGGCTGTTTTTTGTCATGCCCTGGAACTGACCCGCTGGAGGGTTTTTGACCCGCTTCTCCTCCATCTACAAATATCACTGGATAGATTACTGCTGGAAAGTCTGCTGTGGGAAGGCAAGGCAGCCAGAGCAGCAGCTCTGTGAAAAGTAGGGCCCCAGCAGGCCCTGGGCTGGCCTCCGTCTCAACAGAGTGCCTTTGTGGGGACAGCCAGGGATGGCTGTGGGTAGAACAGAGACCCTCATTATAGGACGGAGACCTGTAAAAGCCTTTCTCTCAGTTTCCACATGCCGCGCCTCCCACTTCTCCCCTGGGAGCCTGGCACTTGGAGAAAGTTTCTCTGTAGATGCTAATGTAATCCTGTGGAAACAGGGCAGCCTCTGAAGCTGCCACTGAAGTAGCAAAAGGGTTAGTTTTAAGCTTCCTTCCTTAGCACAAACTTTTGGGAAGACTGTCTGCTTTACACTGGCTGAAGAATTAGAATAGCTCAGTGAATTTTAGTGCTTGGTTTGTGAGGATCACTGTCTTTAATTTTGCCACTCTAACATTAGCACATAGCTGCGGCAGGGAGGTAAGTCCCCTTGTGCCACCACCGTGGGAACAACAGGGCATCCAGACTGAGGAAGGGGTTTAACACCTCATCCCTGTGCTGACTGTGAGAGGAGTGTGCTGGTATCACCACAAAAGCAAAAGCATAGAGCCTGCTAGTCCTGACATGGATATGGGGAGAACACAGACCACCAGTTCTGCTATGACCCCCTGCATAATCCAAAGAAGCCCTCACTCACAGATTGGCTTCTACAGATTTACCAGGATCTAATTGCTTCTTCTTTTACTCCTTGTCAGAGAGGTCTCCCTGGTCCACCAGGCCCTCCAGGTCCACCAGGGCCACCAGGAGTTCCTGGCATTGATGGCATTGATGTAAGTATTTCCTAAGCATTGCCTAGGGAACAGGAGATGCCTCAAGATGTACCTGTGTTGTCCTCTGCATTTGGTTCTGGAGAGAACTGGCAGGAGAACTGCACAGGAAGTGATGGATATTGTATTCTGTAGCAGGCTTGAGGAGTGGCTTTTCCAATCCTCTCTGATATTATAGGACACTATAGGAATTTTTATTTTATGTAATCATGGTCATATGCTGTGATTAATTGCCTTAAATAGGGTGTAAGGATTTTATAAATCAAATTGCAAAAGGAATTACGTAATGTCACTTTACTAAAGCATAAGCATGCTAAGAAGTGGCATTATTGCTCATAGCAGCCGCTATGTATTTTCCATTTTCTGACAGAACTTTCTGTGATTATTTCTAGACTGTAGTAGAATTCATGCAAGTTTATTATTCATTTCCTACCAAAAAAAAAAAAGAAAAAAGAAAAGAAAAGAAAAAAGATCAGTTTGGGAATATTCCCATTAATCTGTAAATCAGTGTTTCTCACAAGGATCCACAAAAGGTCTCTGTAAGTCTAATACCTTTTCTTTTGTCCCCTGTTAGGGAGAAAGAGGACCTAACGGCCCCCCAGGTCCACCGGTAAGTGCTTTCAGTTATTTTGTGTTTGCTCCTTGACAGGAGAGGTACAAGGTTTTGTTTGTGCTTCCCTTTCTGCAATATGCAAAATGCTTTCTGCATTTAAATCCCAAAGGGTCCGGATGGGGACGCAGGCAAAGCAGGATCCCCAGGCCTGCCTGGAGAGCCGGGAGCTGATGTGAGTATGCTTGACTTTACAGAATTTCTTTAAGAAAGAGCGCTTGGTTTTAGTCTATTTCTGCAGAAGAATGACCTTCTCCTGAGGTCTCTGGCTTCCTCAGAGCTGCCGGCTTAGCACTAGCAGCACATGTTGGGGAGAGGCACTTCTCTCCAAGCTAAAACGTGCTGTCTGGAAGGAACACAGCTCTGTGTCCTCCCTGCTGGAGTGAAGCAGACGAGGAGCAGCGGTGGGTGCCGCCACCCTGCTGAGGAGAGTGCCCCGACTAGGGGCTGCCGTCCTGCAGGCGGGCAGAACGCCATGCTGCGTTACGCGGCCCGGGCGCTGAGGCGGGCCGGCTCACCACGCGGCCGGCCGGCAGGGGGCGCTAAATCTGCCTCTAGTTGTCACCGCAGCGCGACGGCGGGCCCCTACGGGGCGATTGGTGCCAGAGGAGGGCGAGGCGGGTGGCGGTAGTTCTGGGTGCCGTCAGTCTACTGTGCCCTAAACAGGGGATGTCATCACTTAGATCTTAAGCCAGGGTATGTGCTAGCTGATGCGCGGCTTGCACTGAATGGTTTTATAATTTTAAACATAAGAAGTACAGATAATACACAATACTTTACTATATTAAAGAATACTCTAATAGAAATAGATTAAACCACTTAATCTTATTGATGATTGAAATACTGTTGCAGGATTAGGGTTTTTGTTGTTGTTGTTTTGGTTGTTTTTTTAAAGGTATTAAGTGAACATGGAGCTGGAGAAGTCTTTAGTTAGGCTTCAAAATTCAAATCTGAAGGATGAAATGGGCTCTCGTTACTTTTAGTATTCCTTATCTGCTTCCTTTCTTCCTGACAGCAAAACAGGATTGTGACCCATTCCTATATGTCAGAAATGCATAAGAAGAGCTGCAACTTTTATAATTCTTAGTTTAGGCATGATTTTCTCTCCCTTGCCAGGATTCATGGTAAAGCAATCAGGTGAAACAGAACTTTTAAAACTCAAGTAAGCTGCTAACACTCATTCACACTTGCCTGTACACTCATGTTTATCAGTGAGTGAAACTAATACTAAAATGGTATATTCTGAAATGATAATCCTTTTCATTTCCAGGAAAAAAAAAAAAATAGGCCTTGTTGTACTCCCACTGAGCATTCAACTTTTAATTGGAGTTTTAGATTTATAATTCCTTCTTCCCTTTCTAATTGGTGAGGCGGTTCTGACTTCTTAAATTCTTGCTTTTCTTTCACAAACTGTTTCAGTGTCAGGTTTAATAGACTGAGTTAAGATACTGTACAGTAATTGCCTGTAATGATCATGTAAGCTTTGGAAAGAAAATTAACAGAGAATACATCCCTCTGGGTGAATGCTGACTTGCTGGAGGTGAACCAAAAGAGGAAATTATTGGACAAACATAAAAGCAAGGCATTTCTTATGGCTCTCTGGAAATTTCTAAACTGTCTAAGCTGATTAGAATTTTGGAAATAAAAGTAAACAAAAGAACCCCAAATGAATTTGCAGCTATAGTATCATTATGGCTTTTTAATTTTAGCCAGGTAAACAAGCTGCTTTTTTTGTTCGGAATGATTAACATAAGTGTGTTCCAGTTCATTTAGACAAGGCAGTCTGTGTAGCTTCTTTTCCCAAGAGGCAGAAGTTTGTGAATCAGTTATTCCTGAGTGCTGTAGGTGGCTATCAGGAAGTTGGGGACTGACATTCGCTTAAGAACCAAATTACAGGGAGTAGTGACCGATAAAGTGAACCAGTGTGGTGATCTTTAAAATCAGTCCTTCCATCATTCTTGACAAAAAGGCTGGGGAAAAACTTTCCCCAGAGTGGTCTCTAGTACTAATATTGAACTGCTACTGCTTTCTTCCTCAGAAATTAGTTTTTCTCTTGAATTTGCAATTCAACAGAAATGATTAGTGAAGGTACATAGAATTTCCATAATTATGTTTCTACAGATTGACTTTAGTAATCTGCATGCTTCTCAGGGAGACTCTGACAATTTATTTTAATTCCTTTTGAAGTGCATGTGTGTAGAAAGTAGAAAAAAGGCCTCTATAAAACTAGTCTTCCTCCTGTTATTTCAGATACCAACTTACTGTTTTGAGAGTCTTGATCTTCTTTCAATTTGTAGTTATGAACAATTCAGTTGAAATGGAAAACACAGATGGTTGTTTTTAACTTGATTTGTCAGTCTTCTATCAGGACAAAATACGATCATCTGAATTCAAATGTGAAATTTAATTATAATTTAACAGAATCATTTTAGAAGGACATTTATTACAAGCATTGATTATTTGTCACCAGGAGCTAGTGTTTTAAACTTAGACTAGAACTGTATCTTAATTCCACCTGTACATGTAAATAGGCATTTCAGTGATAAGTCTCCTGCAGTTACTCAACTCATCTAGTAGCTCAATTATTCTATTGTTTAATTTTTTTTTCTGTGATCAAGAAAAGTGTATGTAACTTGTACATCTTATGCATTACTCCCAAAGGGGTTAACGGGCCCTGATGGATCACCAGGTGCCACAGGACCGAAAGGACAGAAGGTAAGAACAATATTATGTATAAAATGACTTAGGGATCCTGTCTGATAAAAAATTTAACATGAGCCAGCAGTGGGCATTTTGCAGCCCTGAAAGCCAATAGTATCCTGGGTTTCATCAGAAGAGAGGTATCCAGCAGCATGAGGAAGTTGATTGTCCCTGTCTGTTTTGCCCTTGTGAGGACCCATCTTGAGTAATGCATCCAAGTCTGGTGACCCCAGCACAGAAAAGGTATGGAGCTTCTGGAGATGGACCAGAGGAGGGCCAGGAAGATGATCAAAGGGCTGTAGCACCTCCTATGAAGATACGCTGAAGGAACTGAGCTTGTTCAGCCTGAAAAAGAGAAGGCTGCAGGGAAACCTCATTTTGGTGTTTCAGTATTTAAAGGGAGTTTGTAAATCTGAGGGAAATCAACTTTATACAAGGGTGAATTGTGGTAGGGGGCATGGTTTTAAACTAAAGGAAGGGAGATTTATATTAGTTGTCAGGGAGAAGTTCTTTACTGAGTGAGTAATAGTACAGTGAAATGCTGGAACAGGTTGCTCATAGAGGCTCTGGATGCCCCATCCCTGGAGGTGTTCAAGGCCAGGCTGGATGGGGCCTTGTACAATGTGATCTAGTACTTGATCTTGCTGTTGTCAACACTGCTGTTGGCAGGGGAGTTGGAACTTGACGACCCTTAAGGTCCCTTCCAATCCAAGCCATTCTGTGATATGATAGTTATTTTAGTAGGATTTTTGCTTGTCTTTATGCAGCTAAGGACATGATGTAGCCTTTCTTACAGTATTAAAAACCTTTAGAATGCAGTCTCATAGAGCCCTTTCCCACAGTCCAAAGGAAATCCCATTCTCTCAGCTAGCAGTAATGAATGGTGATGTTACATTGATGACATTAAGACTGAGCATCTTCAGTAGTGATGAAGCACTTCCCCTCCTATTTGATTGTAATAATTTCATAATCATATGCAATGAGAACAAGAGCAGAGAAACCTGACTTCATCAGCAGTCAGAAAAATGAAGTATACATCAGAAATCATAGTAACTAGTATGTTTGAATTGTTTTTCTCGAGAAAAAAGACCCAATACCTTATCTTGCAGAATGTGTCACTGAATTAGACCCTGAATTAGACCCTGAATTAGAAAGATTAGAGCATTTTCCTGTGTGTTGTATACAAAACTTTGTTCTAATTTCTCTTGAAAAACTCAGTTTTTATCTTTTGAAGGGTGAGCCAGGACCTCCAGGTGCTCGTGGACTTCCGGTAAGTCTTAAGTTTAGTATATGAAGAGGCTTTTTAGACCTTCAATCTAAAAAGCCAAAAACTATTTGGGAGGTTTCAAAGAACTCCTAGAAAAATAAAGTAGCCTGAGGAACCTTTTATCATTACATGAAAAAGTGTAGGTATTAGGGAAGAGGACGCATTTGATTTGTATACTATAGAAAACAAAGGTATGTCCTTGACGTGGTCATAGTTTTGGAAGCATCGCCACTCTTGATTTCCATCTGCTTGTCAAAATGCTGTAGAGACAAGATAGCCCACATTTTTTTTTGATAAATTTATTTACCTTCAGTCATACTATTTCAGCTCTTCATCATGTCTTTAAATAGCCTTGCTGAACGTTAAATTATGTATAGGACTTTCTGTGCCGTTCCATATGAGAGCAAGACAACGTATGAGAAAGGACATCCAAAAAAAATGCTGTTCAAATTGGCATGCCAATGAATTTAGCATTTATCTTTAGGGTTTGTAAAGAATTGTGAATTCCAGAAATTTAATGAGGTTAGAGAAGTGAATGATGATAGAAACTTAGATGATACAGGGAACCAGGAAAATGAGTACTGGAACAACATGAGTGGTGTAAAACTGTAAAAAGGCTACACATAAAGAAAATTTCATTAAGATTTAGATTCCTTTTGGAAGTTATACAAAGGGGATTATCTAAAGGAGGCATTATTTTCCCATATAATAATCATTTTCATGAAATTCTGTATCTTTTGAAACACCATAGAGGAAATAGCAACGCTATTTTTGAAGAGGTTACATTATAGAAATGTTCAAACCTAAGATGAATCAATCCATGTAGACATTTGCATTTGATTTTCATGGATGCTGTTTCTTGCCTGAAAGTATGGAGCCTGATTTAAACATATAGTACCTTTACAATGGCTGGAAAATCTGTAGTCTTGATGTTTAAACTAAACTTTGTCACAGATAACAGCAAAACTGGGATAGCTTCTGGGTAAAATAAAAGGCCTGAGTTTCTCTGTTAGTTTTTTGTTGTTTTCATTTTTTGCTGTCAAATAGTCGGTGAAACTATTTGCTGGTAATTTTTGATTTTTTTTTTAAAGTAAATAGCTAGAATGGACAGTCAGATTATCAGATTTGTTATTCAGATGATATGGAACAAAGCATACGTTAAAAGAAATATATAAAAGAAAAAGTAGGGAACTGTAAAGTGAATTAGGGGTTAAAATACTGTAGTATGAACATGTTCAGAGGAGGGTCACAAAAATGATCCAAGGGATGGAACAGCTTCTCCACGAGGACAGGCTGAGAAAGCTGGGTCTGTTCAGACTGGATGAGAGGAGGTTCTGAAGAGACCTGAGAGCGGTTTTTCCAGTATCTAAAGGAAGGCTATAAGAAAGAAGAGGACAGGCTCTTTAGCAGGGTTTGTTAAAGGTGATAGGATGGGGGGGGGGGGGAGAGGGAGAGGGATGGTTTCAAACTAAAAGAATGGAGATTTAGATGGATATAACGGAAAAGATTTTTACAGCAAGGGAAACAGGAACAGGTTGCCCAGAGAGGTGGTGGATGTCCCATCTCTGGAGGCATTCAAGGCCAGGCTGCATGAGTCTCTGAGCAACCTGATGTAGCTGTAGGTGTTCCTGTTCACTGCAGGGAAGTTGCACTAGATGGCATTTAAGGGTCCCTTCCAACTCAAATGATTTCATGATTCTATGAATTCAAATAAGAAACAACTCGAGGAAAATATACAGTATTTTATCTTATAATTAACAGACTAATGTGAGTTGGAATCATTTATGAACCTTTAGAAAAAGTGGGTATGTAAAATACACATACAGAAGTAGAAACAAAGATGTTACTATGAGAAAGCAGCAAACTGGACAATTTACCAAAGTGAATACTGATTCCACTCAGAGTAGAACTGACTTGATTCAGGTCCATATTCTGACCATATTTTTTAGGCAGTAAAATCAGTAAATCTGCTGAGATTTTGAACCACTGTTGAAAGTTCATCAACCTTAAAGCATTTCTCTGCTTTGGTGACATGCTTCAGTGATCATCAGTAGGGGTTGCCTTCAGAGTTGTTCTGCCTCTACTTAACAAGCAGCTGGACGCTGTATTTAAAGATAAATCTGCAGGAATATTTATAGTGATGAGAACTGTCAGTTACATAAAGGTATACTTGGTCACATTGTAATAACACTGGAAACTGTCATTACCCTTGCAATGAATAAGGTTAACTCTTAGTCCTATGATTTTAGGAAGGGATCTAGTGTTTGATTTTCTGGCTCCATGATTGTGAGCTTGTATATGCTGAATCTGTATGGAAAGTTTAATGCTTTTAGGGGAATTCCATATATATGGGCTTTCATTTTGATGAATGGCTTTAAGCTGCTGTAAAAATGGAACTGTTAGTGAAATTTTTTAAATGCCAGTCATCTTGCTTTTAGTGAGATTTAAACTTATTTTGTGCTAATGAAACCTAGAAAGAAAAGAAAGCAGGGTTGCCAGAGTGGGAGTGCTGGAGCATGATGGTTCTAATTCTCAGATTCAGATATTTTTTGAGAAGCTATCATCACATGTTTGAAGCATTGGAGCTGGTTTTCCCTTCAAGGGTTTTTGGCTTGATCTGAGAGAGGTCATTTACCAGAAACACAGAAATAAGTCTGCATACTAGTTGAATGATTGTGTATTTAGGTGTAATTATGCCCTCTTTGAATTCACTCTGTGGTCTTTTGTAAGTCTGGATGCTTATCTAAGGACCCCATTTCTCACAAGAATAAACTGTTTTGCATTGTTAAAATGCTAGGTGCAAACGAAGTCAGAAGTCTTAGTTGTAACATTCATTACTTATATATTATTGTAGATGTTTTTCAAACTTAGCCAGTGGAATTTGTTGTCAAAGTCAGAACTGAAATAAAAATCATTAAGTATCTGGAGTTTTAGTGATAGCATTTACATTTCTGCTTCTGTCACATTTTGTTTCTGGCAATCTCACTTTCCTTTTATTCTCCCTTTGCTCTGTTCTTTTCCCGCTTCATCATTTAATTTTAACATATTCTTCTTGTCTCATTTCTTTTGCCGATAATCTCTCAAATGACAGATTTACTAAGTAGAATACTCTGATCAGTTCATAATTTACCACCAAATATACTAATACCTCTAATGTACTCCTTGCCAAGAGACCTGGCGGGTGTGCTAGATTCAGTGCATGTGTTACACCCTTTGGTTCACTCTCTCTCAGGCTCCCTCTAACTCTTCTACTAGTTGACATATTACTTTTATTTTACAGATAGAAAATACTGCTAGGACTGTGAATATACAGTGTATAAAAAATATTGTAAAGTTTATAAAAACACAGCGTCCTGCACTGATTGCACATAAAACCAGTCTTTGATTTTTGCGGTGGGTGGCAGCAATGTGGGTACAGTTAGCAGATCTGTGGGGTATTTTCTTATGAATGGGTAGTTACAGATTGGAAATTACTGCCTAAGCCCAGGCACACCATGTGCCGCATGGAGTGTGCTCCCTGAAAGCTGGTGGCAGGGACCTAAGGCTGTGGAACCAGACTGTGGATGTAAAGGGGTTTCCCCTTTAGGCACAGACAAAGGCATGAATGGAGGCAGCTGTGTCAGGTCACTTGTTTGCGGTGTGTAGGTCCTTACTGGCTGCAGCTTTCAACTCCCTAACTGTCTCTGTTTGTAGGGAGTTCATGGCCTGAAGTAGCAGGGCAAGGGGAGACACCTGGATTGCTGGGAGCTGCACTGGCCCCCTGCTTCTCCTAGTTAGGTGGGTAAGGAGATACAATGGATTGGGCAGCATAGGAGGAAGTGGCTTCTCCTGGGCCTGTGTGTAGCTCACACAGTCAGTAGCCATAAATGTCTTTCTGTATCTCTGCCTTTCACTGTTACATTATCAAGGTGATAATCAAATGGTCAAGGTGATGCTCAATTAGGAACCTGCATGTACTTGTCTTCCTTCTTGCAGTGGCAGTTGGTATACTGTAATACCAGGTATGTGAAGCATTGAGGGTTGGATTTGTATAATTAAATATAGGCAATGTAATAAATTGCAGTGAGTGTTAAGTAATAGCAAAGGAATCGTGTACATTAGGTAAGATGAAAAAGTTTATTTTCTGTTCTCTGTTAAGTGAATAAAATGAAATTACTCTCTTGAATACTTGGAATTTTCCCTCTGTTACATCAGTATGTCTCAAGACAACATTGCAGACACAAATCCAGTTGGTATTTATGGACTTTTAAGTGCCACTTAGCCCAGGGGCTTCATTATATCAAATCTACTGAAGCAAGTTTATGATTTTGTGTTCCAGTGTTTCGTACACATTATTGACACTGTTCTCCTTAAATATTCAGATTTCTTTAGAAATGCAGTGCTTAGAGATCTGGTTTTCCAGAAGAAAATCATTTTCCAAATAAGCAGAAACACGTTTGTTTATTGGGTACTTCTCATTAAAATGATTCAGATCAATTCTTTTAGAAAATGTAAGCATGAGAAGTTCTTTCTAGCTACCAAAAAGCACCGCTTCAATGAATTTAGACCTTGGAGAAGTACAGGCAAGAAAAAAGAATTTCTTTTCTTTCTTATTATCGACTTAAATGCCCTGTTAGTAGAATACTGTTATATCATAAATGTGTCTATCTTGCTGTTTGACAATTAGCTAAGCACAAAGGCTTTCATTTCTATGTTCTTTTGTGGATGCTTGTGTTTGTAAACATGTACTTGGAAATACGAGTGTGCTAGTGCAAGGAGGCTTAATCAATAATTTATTTTTTCTTCAAATGTCGATTACCTAATGATAAATGCCTAACACTGGTTAAATGCGTTTTCAAAATCATTCTGCAGAATCAAACATAAGGATTTTCATGCTTTTTAATGTCAGCTGTTTTTTTTTTTTGTTTGTTTGTTTGTTGGTAAACAGCTCAACTAGCACATTTTTGACTTTTTTTCATATTTCATAGGGCAAGGGTCTTCTAGGACCACCTGTAAGTATCATCTTTACAATTCATAAATATACTGTTTAATTTTTTAAAATCTGTTAGATACGTTCATTATTCAGTTTAAATAAAGTAATACAAAGAAAAAAGGGACTGGTTTATTTCTGGTGCTCTATGTCTACTATATATAGTTTCTTCATCTGTTAATGTAATGAAGCAAGAGTAATGGTGTTAATTGTTATTTGAGAAAATGCTATGTTCACTCTTCTCAAATGTTTGTTTTATAGATACTGTTTTATCTAAAATTACTATTTAACTTGGTTGTCACAGGGTCCAGCTGGTGCTGCAGGACTGCCTGGTGAAGTAGGCCGTGCTGGCCCACCTGTAAGTACTGCTGTGTTTGCTAAAAGTTTTAGTTTTATTTCTTCTGTCCTTCTGTAGCAAATTCATATATTGCTTCTGTTATTTGTTATGAATATGTGACTTTTTGTTATCATTATGACTATGAATCAATAGCATTTTTTTAATTTAGGGAGATCCAGGAAAAAGGGGGCCACCAGGACCACCAGGGCCGCCAGGCCCTCGAGTAAGTCTATTTTATATGTGCTAACATCTGAGTTATATGCTATTAATGCTGCTTGAACAAGACTTCAACTTAAGTTCCACAACATAATATCAACTTAAGGATTTCAGCAAGATACATCAAATCATACATTCTTGTGCTCAAAGCCTGTGATACAACTCATGTAATGATACCAACTAGTCTGCTTCCATTTAGAAAGCATATTTCTAGTCTTCTACTTATGAAAAATATTTTGAGATACACTGTAATTTCTGTGATCATGTATTCCCATTTATGCAAATGGTCTTAAACTGTAACTTTTGCAAGTTTTAAATTTCCTTGTGTGTTATAGTACACGTACTCTTTGTTGGACTTCAACAGTAGTTCATCAGTAGAGGCAGACTGTTCTCTGCTGGAAAAGAATTATTTGGCTAAAGAGCTTGAGTAATGTATGCTTACAGGTGCTACTTATTTTTTCTCTTGCCCTCTACTTGCAAGAGATGTAAGAAAACTACACCAGTTTTACCTCTCTAGGAGAATGGTTGTTCTCTCTGAGCTTCTTAGGAAGAGGAATGTTTGTTATGCCCTTGTGCTGTGGCTAGTTACCTGTCCAGAGAGCATCTGGCAGGCACAATTGGAAGCTGTGGGCTGTGAACTGCAAACTTGAAGAAAAGTGTGTCACACTAATACCTCTTTTAAATCTGCACTGTTTCTCTGCTGAACAGACTCTAAATCTATAAGCTTTATCTAGACCTTATCTCTTGTCTTCATGAAAGTTACCAGAGTGTTGAATGAGACATGGTTTTAAAAAAACAACAACAGTGAATGATAATGTGGAGAGGGGTATTTAGGAAACACAAAAGGACTGTTAGAAAGGAACCCTCAGTAATGATGTATGCTTCCTCTATTCACTGATAATTTTGTCATCAAGGTTTCTGAAGTTACACAGCCTCAATTCCATTACTGATCCCTATTGTACCTTCAACTTTTTGTTTTTTTTAAAGTCCTTTTGTATTAAAAGGCAGGAGTTCAGTCCTTAAACTCCCCTGCGCCTTTCTGAAATTGTCTTCCATTCCACTGGGCTTTGGAGAATCCAGCATGTGAAGTTGTATTTCTCCCTGTTGTGTCTCATAAGCCTCCTATGAACTTCCATCAATTATTTGATTTAATATGAGAAACAGCCTTCCTCCCCGTCAGCTGAATCCATCTGGTTGTACAGAGGTGTCTAGTTTACTGCAGTTACACAAACTGGCAGGCTTGTAACTCAACTACCAGTACTTGTGTTGTGAGATTTTCTCTGAAAAGATATGATTTTTCTTTTTTTTTTTTCTTCTTCATTTTTGTTTTTTTTTTCTTGAATGGTAGTAAGCTTGAAAAATAAGTCATCTTGGCTACAGTAATTGTTTTGGATTCTGTTTGAAATCTACGGAGTTTGTAACTTCACCTTGTAACTGAAACTCAAATTTTGCTTTTCATTATACAAAAATTTTAGGAATAATCTACCATGGATATATAAAACCTCTGGTACATTATTTATATAATTATACAAATTACCACCAGATTGACTACAGATATATTAGTAAATCAAACAGTAGGTCTGTAGAGTTTGATATTTAAAGGAAAAGATGGACAATATAAGTAGGTTTTTTCTTCAGAAAAGATGTTATAACATAAAGGATAGAATTCTTTGGGACTTGGAGTCTTACAATAATACCCTACAGTTTATGTTGTCTTCGTATCAGAGATCCTTTGGTTAATTATATTTCTGATTTCAGCTTCAGGTAGTGGTGTTTTTCATTTTGTCTAATGCCAAATGGATCAGGTCTGTTTAATTTTCTTTTACTAATTTTGATTAATTTCATTTAATTTAGGGAACAATTGGTCTGCAAGATGGTGACCCATTGGTAAGATTTGTCCACAATTAAAAAAAAAAAAACAACATTTAAAGACTATCTTATCCAAGATTTGTGGTGCTGACAAAGTGAATGTTTTTCCAGTGTCCCAATGCTTGTCCACCTGGCCGTCCAGGACATGCTGGCCTAATGGGAATGAAGGTAAGAGGGATGTGTTAAAACATACTTGCTGAGATACTATTTGAAAACACTAGGGAGAGTACATTCTGGCTTTGAAGAAGGGCAGTTTGCTAATTTAAGAAACATTTTAACAAAGGGAAGGTTTTCTGAATATTTAATACCTTAATAGGGTCTTGTCAAAATCTCTTACTGATGCTCTAAATTTCAGAATAAAATTTCTATGTCTTGTATGTCTTAAAAAGATTAGAGTATGTGAGAGATTTCTTCATTCACTTTCCTGAGCACTTGATGTCTAACTCCTGTCTCTACATATTCTACCAAAACTTTTCTCTTTTTTCCTGCTTTTTTTTTTTTTTTTTTTTTTTTTTTGTCTCAGTGTCTTTATTAAACAAATTGAAAGAAACTCTCTTTGATTCTTATTCTATCTAAGACATTTTATGTATTCTTTACTGGTTTCTGGAAAGACTGATGACTCAAGGAAATTGTTATGTAACCTAAGAAGAAACACCTAATCTGAAATACAGTCTTGTTTGATCCAGGAAATGATCTTTTTGAGGATGGTACTTAATAAATAGTATTAAATGGATAGATGAGGAAGGGATGGTGAATGAGGATTTGCAGATGAAACAGTTGAATTGTATGGAGGAGTCTGTTTTGTATAACTCTGTATTTTAATCTGAATAATCTCTAATTTCTCATATTTGTTTCTACATTTATTTTAGGGACAGAAAGGCTCAAAAGGAGAATCTGGTGAACCAGGAAAACAAGGTTACAAGGTAAAAAAGAAAACATAAATATAAGGAAAAACTACTACTGTTTTTAACATTCTAATTTAGCCCATTATTCAAAAAAGAACATTAGATTTCATTAGAACTACTAACAGTTTTTATTAGAATGTATGAGGAGATATTGCATATCATAATACTGCAGAGTAACTAAAGACACAACTCTATTTTTCATTCTCTGACTTCTGTATTTACTAGAATGCAGAAATCACTGATGCTACACTGTTATTGCTTTTTTATTTTGATCATTCAAATTTCATTATTATGGAACTGGAAGTCAAATTTATTAATAGTAAACCTTCCAAGCATCTAAATGTACAAGAATTCTGTTGGCGTACTGTGTAAATTGCTCTGTAGCAGAGCTGAATGATAACAGGAAGAATGACAAGGAAAAATGTATTTGAAAGGGGAAGTGTAAGATCAGAGGGAAAGACAAATTATTACTGTAATAAAGTGGCCAAGTCTGATTCAGCTTGAAGACCTTAGAAACGCTTAGAAGCTTGAAGCTTTCTAAAGGTGTTTAACCTTGTTTGATTTTTCGTAAATTTTATATCAAAGTTTGGGAAATTTTACATTGCCTTGGTACATGCTTCAATACTGGTTGGAAAAAAAAGAAAAGAAAAAAAAGAAAAAATCCTTTCTTGAAACAGCAGTGGCAATAAAAAGCTAAGCAAAAGAGCACCCAACCCCACTCTGTACTTAACTACAGTGAAAAACATATTAGTTTATTAGATGGTTTTTTCCCTTGGATATTGAGCAGCGGCCTTATGCTCCAAATCATTTCATGCAAATTGAATTAGCAGTAAATACTAGTTTGCTAGTGTGCACCATTAGTGCATGAGAGGTTATCATGTTCTCAAACTGGAGCTTAACCAGCTGGTGAGATGTTTTACCATTTCAGTTTTCAAAAAATTGTGAAACATAATGTGGTATTGTGAGGCAGAGCTACTGGCGTATCCAATCCTTTCACATCTATAAGTAAGCCTTCATTACACGTTTTGTCCAGAAGAACAAAAAAGTCTAATAGGATTAACAGTGAAAGGGAATAAAAAAGAGCTCAAGAGTACAGTATTTTACTTTATCCTGGAGTGTCTTTGGAATTACTTTTTTGGCTAATAGTAAAGTGACGAACTTCCTTCAAATAGGACATGGTGAAAGAAAACAGTAAGTAGCAGATGAACCTTCTGTATTGAGAAGACAATATCCAGGGTACTGATAATCAACAGTGTATTCGTTTTGCTTTCCCAGGGTGAAGAAGGGGATCAAGGACCCATTGGTGAAGTTGGAGCTCAAGGCCCTCCAGTAAAGTATTTCCTTTTTGAATAGTGTTATGCATTTGTTTTATTATGTTGTATCTGTTCTTACTGTAAGAGAATGGATATCACAGAAACTCCATGCAACTTTCTTTGTGTCCTGTCATACTGCTTAGGAGTGACGGTAGAGTTAGTTAAGATCATCCAACATTATTGCATACTTATTTTTAAAAGTACAACACGTCCTAAATTTTCTGATGTTTGAACTGTAGAAATAGTACTTTTCCCTTGTTTTCCTTTCCATAATTTCAGCGATGCTTACTTCAGCCTTGGAAAGCTAGTATTTATGTTTAACTGTGAAACTTGGACCTTGCTAAGACTTGGGGATGAAGTGTCTGCCACAGAAGAGCAGATATTTTCAACTTGCTGTCTTTTTCTATTTCAAGGAAGTAGCCTTTGATCATACTTAAGGTTTTGGAGTAGCTTCTTTCTGTTCAGCCTCACTTGTTTGATCTGACATATAATTCCTCAGCCTGTGTTCTCATGAGGAGCTTTTATTATGCTTCCCACAGATCAACAGGCAATATGTAACAGACATCAAGGGATCATTTAAAATAAGAGAAATAGACATTACATGCAACACAATTAATTTGTGTAGTTTACTTTCTAATGGATTCTTCTACTTTCTTCTTAGGCGTGAAATTATTTCTTTAATTTCACTGGTGTCCAAATATGACAGTATTCAGGAATTTACTTTGATGCACATGACATCCAAATCCTTAATTACAGAATTCTCTATAAGCACATGGCAACAGAACACTCTACATTGGGAACAGAGAATTACTCACTCTTCTTATACTTGCTGCCAAAAAAGCATCCCTGGGGCCCTGGCCCAGAGAAAGCAGTTGCCTAAGATGCTGCTTCTGCTTCCTGAAGGGCTTATGTGGTCACAAGTCACTTTGGAAAGGTTCTTATCACTGTAAAAAAAACAAACAAACAAAAAAAACCCAAAAAACAAAAACACCCACAATAGGATCAGAAAACAATTTGGGACTGATTTGGCTTTCATTTCACTTCACTATTTCACCAGCTGGTAACTTCATCAAACAAGCTTTAAAGTAATTGTCCCTCCTTAAAATATGGGATTCATAATCTACAGAAAATGATGTCAGACACTGTATGGAAGAGTGTATGGCCACATTTTAGAGAGACAGCCTGAGAGGCTGTAGAGTTTATGCATTTTTTTTCCTGCATTTTCCTTGCACAAAAAAAATATAATGTTATGATACGTAGAAAGAATTAGGAATCTGTTCTCTGCAGAAACACCTAAAATCTATCACATCTACATGATGCGTGGATGAGAAGTCTTAGATAAGGTATTCCAGTCTGGGAAAGATGTTAGTCTTGATAGAAAATTATGGATACTGCAGTGTGCCTACTTCCATATCTGCTCTTGGAGCAAGTTCTATGCATTTGGTCTCTCTCATGTTGGGCTGCAGTAACTGCTGTTGCATTATCATGCTTTATTTCATGTTTCAGACTGAAAACGCTTCAAATGTTCTGTTCAGGACTCTATCTATCTTTATTAAGAGCAAGTAAAATGACTCCCCATCTAGTCTGTTCAAGGATTAGGTTTGCTTATGCTTAATTGAAGAGCCTGTAGTTTTCTGGTTAACACAGTTGTAATGCATTCTTCCTGTTGAAAGGCTTGCATGTTACAGCTCATGGTTCAGTCTTCTTGCAGGAGAGGTCATGTTGTTTCTCTCTCTTGGGCAGAAGAATAAATTGAAAACAACTGTCCCAACTGACTGTATTTTGATAGAAATTAGCGATAATTATGATGCATTCTGCTGCACTAGAATTACTGTGAAGTCCAGTCTCTCAGGTGGAGGCATATAACCTGAGCATTTGTTCTTAAAAAAATCTTGCCCATTTCTTTTCTACATTTAGATTTCTATAAAACCTTTTGGAGCTTTTGCCTGTATCTGTCCTATATCCTTTATCAGACAACATAAGCCCTTACTCAAATCAGGCCTTCATGTATTGCTCTCAACAACTTTATTTCAGCTCTGTGGTAATTTCAGTCCTTAAAGCATATTTGTGATTGTAGCATTCAGCTAAGTCTTTGTGAAATCTTAGATTACTTTTTAAATTTAATATTCAAGTATACTCTTTCTTTTATGCTTAGTAGTAAAATATAATGTACATGGAACTATAAGGATACTTCTGTCTGAAAACTGGAGTGGATATGATGAAAATATTTAATCATGATTTGAGTGTACTTTTCATTTTCAGGGCATCCTAGGTATCAGAGGTATAACTGGAATAACAGGACCTAAAGGTAACAAAGTGAGTATTAACATTTCTTGTCATAAAATGAACTGGATACAAAAATACATCCATTGATGTTTTCAACCTTAGAAAATTTGTCTCTTTTTTTTCTGCATTTTCTTTCTTATGTCAGCTGTATTTCCATAGCTTCTGGAGGAAGAAAGGCAACGTGATCTTTCTGATTAAGTGCACATACTTTTCCTGCTTTCACTAAACTATTTCAATCTGTTAATCCAAAACTGACTGTTACATTTCTACTGTTATAATCTTGCTAAATCAATATGATCAAAGTGCTGGGAAGAAAAAGTATATTGCAGTCATGCCGTTTGTCTTCCTTCAGAAATGAAGTCATGGAAACCTAATTCTGTGACCTTTCATTTTCAGAAACAACAACAAATTCGTCCTGATTATGACTTCTCATGCACGATCCTTTCTAAACTTTCAGATATTTTTTTGAACTATTACTGTCTTTACTTTTCTGGCTTTCTTTGTGTCCTTTGAGTCTTTAAAGTTACTTGTTTACTTTTTTGAGCTGTCTTGCCTATCTGAAATATTTACTATGTTTGCCAAAGGAATTTATTGTTTTCCATAAAGCCTTCTGAAAACTTTTTTTTCTCTCAATTAAAAATTATAGGGTAGCAATTATATTGTTTGCTTGAAACAATAGAGATAATAATCGGTAGCGCACTTCAAAAGTTCCTCAATTTTGATTCTCTTTTATTATCTGATGACAGAAATAGTATTGCTAAAGAGGACAGAAACATTTTCTGAAGCTTTTAGTCTCTCAGAGCTTCACTTTATTGTCTGATGTTATTGTCTTGTTTTGTAGGGAGCTCGTGGTCTTGATGGTGATCCTGGTCCCCAAGGTCTTCCTGGTGCACCTGTAAGTAGAATGTGTGGTAGCCAAATGCTTTCCAGGGTCTACCCAGACAGGTATTAAGTCTGTCTGTAAATCAGAAAAGCCTCTGATAATCCCAATTCAACTGATGAATAAATGACAGCATGAATCACTGTCTCCAAAGAATTGCTGTGCAATTGTACGCTTCAGCTTTTCAGTATTGTAACCTCTTTGTTTTGAGTGCTGCTATGTGCTATATATTTTAGGGTGGCTTGAAATTTTTCATTAATTTCTCATCTGGAAAATATTCATTTATTAGAACATAACCTGTACTGGACAGTTTGGTGACTCCTCTCCAAACTAGCTAGAATTCATACTTGGATTAGTCAGTAACTGAATGGGTTAGAGAAGTGAATACAGCACACTTTGCTTACACATTTCTGAATTCCTAGAGAATGGCTTTAGCTGAGTTTTAAAACATGCCTGTCAGATTAGGTTTTAAAAAACTGCATACTTTAATATAGAATGAACCTAAAATACTTAATTTAATTGAAAAAACTCCTATTTTTCTGTTTGTATAATTAGGAAGAATATTTGGGAGGTATTAGGTATCATTGTAATTACAGTTACTGCAGTAATTGTTAATGTATGTCTATCAGTATTTTCAGCAGCTGATTCTTCAGGCTGGCCATATTAATTGAGAATTAAAGAGAATCCTTTGTGTAATGCAGTACAAAATGTACATTCCCATAACATCAAACCAAAGTCCGGTTTGTGCCTTTCATAGACAACCATACAACTATATGCTCTTTTATGTGAGAAGAACCAGTGGTGCTTTCTGTGGTTGTAGGGAATAAGAGCACGAATGTGGTGTATATTTTTCTGCCCCTCTATGTTTTTGATCCTGTAAGGATTGTGAACTAGACTCAAAAATCAAGGACTAAACTCTAAAGTTATATCCAACATCAGTGTGAGTTAATTTTTTTTTTTTTCATTTTTTAGTGTTTTTTTTTTAAATAAATATATTACCTTCTATAAGAAAAACATGATACAATTAACTCCTTAGATCAAGTTTTTTTTGTAATATGCAAAGAAGAAAAGAAATATACACAGTTCTTTAGAAGAGCTCAGTGCAGACTAGGTATCTAAGTTGTCTGTTCAGAAATGGTTTAATTCTGAGTGATAGATCTTGTAACTAATTCTCTGTGCATGTTTTGTGTACTGCACAGTGCAAGTCCTCAGTGCTGCAAATACTGTAGGTTATCTGAAAGTTCTAACTGTGCTCGTGTGAGAAAGGTTCGGGATCCTTCTGTGAAAATACTGCAAAACTTGTCAGGCATTGCCATTGTCCCCATGCCTGCTGATGTTCCTGGTGGCTGTTATATGCACTATCCTATGTCAGTCTGCGTGGTGATAGATGCAGAAGGCCAGTGTAGATTCACTTTGTCTTGAATAGTCACTTGTGCATAAAAGATACAAGTAAATCCTATTAAATGGATGAGGGATCTCTGTGCAGATTCTAAAGCCCAGATAAACTCTGAATTTGGGTAGCCACAGGACCAAGGAGGCCACAGAAAGATTCTATTCACTAGAATGAATTAAACTGTTGGTTTAAGCTAACGAATCCAAGTAATTTTGCACTGATTTATTGCTCAACTTTTTTTTAGGGGGATCAAGGACAGAGAGGCCCACTGGGAGAAGAGGGTCCAAAGGGAGAAAGAGTAAGCACAGATTTCAAATCATGTTGACTTGCAGACGTCGAGAGTACCCATCATACTTTATAAGTTGTATATAACCAAACATGAATATCTGAATAAATATAGGTTGATATTCTTTGAACCTACCATTTCAGTGCTTTTATTTTCATTTTCCAAAATTATCATTCTTAGGGTCCTCAAGGGACAAGAGGAATAAATGGTCTCCCTGGGCCTAAAGGAGAGTCTGTATGTATATTTCTTCATTTATGTTGTGTTATACTGATTTATATAACAAAGTAGTTGAATGCAATCTCTCCAACAATATGACTGTTTCCTTTTTCAAGGGCTTGCCAGGAGTTGATGGCCGGGAAGGTATCCCTGGAATGCCCGGAGCAAAGGTAGGGTACAGCTGGCATGCTTTTAATTTATGTAGGTTTGATACTGCTCTAGATTTGTTCAGTCACTTGGCTTTTTACTGTGCCACTGCCCATGACTTTACACACATATGGTTATTAAATAAAAGTTCTCAACCTCCAGTTCTAAATGTATTTCATCTCTGTGTTCCAGAAGCAAAGTATTCTCTTAGCTTTGATTTGCATAAGTTACAAGTTAAAATGTTTTTCAGGGTGAACCAGGAAAACCCGGTGCTCCAGGTGATACAGGACCTCAGGGTTTACCAGTAAGTGTCTAGTGTTTTTTTTTTTTTTGGAAGTTAGATTCTATTGAAACCACAGAAAGGCTGAGTTTGGTACTCCTGCTGGAGTAACTTGAGCAAAAATCTGATCAACTGATGAAGGAAGAGTAAATCTAGTGCAGGGGTAAATTCTGCTTTGTGTATCCAAAACTGCTCTGCACAAAAATTTTAATCTCCTTGTGTTACTGTAGTGAAGAACTGTGTACAAAAGTTTGTGGCCAGTGTGCAGTTCTCCTATGATTTCTTTTATCTGAGACCTTTTTTGATATTTTTATGACCTGGTAAATTGAGCTGGTTGAGAATTAAAATTGTTCAGGTTGGAGAAGACCTTCAGGATCAAGAAGTCCAACCACAACCTAACCATACTACCCTAACTCTAACAGCCCTCTGCTGAATCATGTCCCTGAACACCACATCCAAATTGTTTTTAAACACATCCAGGGATGGTGACCCAACTTCCTCCCTGGGGAACCTATTCCAGTGCTTAACCACCCTTCCTGTAAAGAAGCTTTTCCTGATATCCAATCTAAACTTATCCTGGCACAACTTGAGCCCATTTCCCCTTGTCCTGTCACTAGTGGGAAGAGACCAACCCCACTCTCGCTGTAAGCACCTTTGAGGTATTTGAAGAGAGAAATGAGGTCTCCCTTTATCCTCCTCTTCCCCAGACTAAACAGCCCCAGTTCCTTTAGTCACTCCTCATAGGGCATATTCCCCAGCTACTACACAAGCCTCGTTACCCTTCTTTGGACAACTCTTTTATGGTCACACAAATTTCCAGTGTGAGCTGGAAGAGCTAAACTGCTAGTCTAGCATCCCCCAGTGAATAATCACCTCATTTTTGTATTTTGCTGGTCCAGAGTATCTAGAATGCATCACATGTTTTTCTTCAAAGAAATATTTTCCAGTGTACATCCCTGTAATGTGGTTGTAGGGAATTAGAAATATTTTTGGACTATTTTTGAAGATACTCCTCTTATGTTAACTGATTATGCTTGAAAACTGTTCTGGTTGTCAGAAGCCAGATAGAAACTTGATTGAAACATTATGCTATTTGAGTAATTGCTGTGAGTATATAGTGAAAAAGATGTATTAAAACAGAATTGGAAGTAGATTTGTAAAATGATGTGAGCTCTTCAGTTTGGAAGAAAATTTGATGAAATCATATTAGCCCTTTCTCAAGTGAGGAGGGTATGAAACATATATACAAGAAGTATCTGTTAGACTCTCCACCTCTAGTATTAGGTCACCAGGGTGAAAAACTATTTGTAATCTAAGCCAGAAAAAAACATGACTCCTCACTATTCCATGCTACTTTTGCCAATTTATGAAGTTCCCCTTGACTGTTACTCTCTGAACAGGAAGAATTTAAGATTTTCCATTGTTGGATAATAGTGCTTTGATATAAAGTAAAAGGATTAGGAATGCATGTTTGTGAGATACCAATTATTTAACACTGTTTCCAAACCCCTTAACAACAAATAAACACTTTAAATGTTATTTCCTTCAGGGTTTACCAGGCTCTCCGGGTATGAAAGGGATTCCTGGCCCGAAGGTAATTCATATTGAACATTTACTTTCTTATAAGGCTGTAATTGTGTTTATAAAGTTTTAAAGTATTCAGGTATTTTTTCATTGTGTTAAATGACAAGCTTTTGGCTGAAGAATGAAGTAGATTCTTTTGTCATCTGTAGTTCAATTTTTTTCGATTATTCTTTTCTTTTGTATGATGTTTGTGATGATTCCTGGTGCTAAACAGTAGTAAAAAGGCCAATTCCTTTTAAATCATGGAAGTCATTGCTAGGGGATATGTGTGACATAGGTAGCCCAGAACAGTTTGAAATGGGGAATCTCTTAAGGATATTTGTAGCTGTAATAAGTTGATTGAATCACAGATTGTGATTGTGTCTATAAAAAAATGGCAACATCAGTTCCAATTTTGCTTTAAAAAAATCATATGATTGAGAGTATGGAATGTTTTACATCAAAAAGTTTCAGTCAGTTTTTAGCAGATGAGAATGAAAACTAGATTAAGACCTGAATTTCAACTGAAATTACAAGGGGTTCTATTATCCATTTGTGATTTGAGAGCAACTAGAAGGTCTATTTGGCAATTGTCAGTACAAATACAACAAAATAAGAAAACAATCTGACTTCCGAAAGATTATACAGAAGGCATCATGTGAAAGGTAAACTAAATTCAAAATAAAGGTGAAAGTTAAAAATTAATAAATACTTTGGTGTTGTTTTTTTTTTTTTGAGCTTATTCTTGTCTTTTGTCCAACAGGGTAATAGAGGTCCTCCTGGAGTGCCAGGTGTGATGGGAAATTCTGGCAAACCGGTAAGACCATTGAACTTGTTCAAAAGGTCTAGAAAAATGAAAAAATTGCATTATACAAAGAACTGTTTTTCAAATTTGTTGCATCATTCCTATCCTCAAAACAGGGTGAGCAGGGACCAGAGGGAGAAGCAGGTCCTACAGGACCTCGGGGACCACCAGTAAGTATTGAATACATTTTGAGTGTATTTAGTTCTGCAGTGTCCCAAATTACTGTTGGTGCACCTAACCACCAGTTACAGATATTACTCAGTTCAAGTGATAATTTTTAAAGTAAATACTATTTTTTATTTATTTATTTATTTTTAACTTTGACCTATACCAGGTGGATGGGCATTGTTCTGCAGAGAAATCCATAAACAGTCGTCTCAGAACTATTTTTGGCTTTGATGATAAATCCAGTTCTAAACCTTTGCTTACATTCTTCTGGTTTCTCTTCAGCTAGAATGGATTTTTTTTTCTTCAGAGTTTCTAATATGGTGCTAAGTGTTTGGCTTGAGGAGAAAAACAGTGCTGTTAACACAGCAGTGTTTATAGTTTCTGCTTAGCAGTGTTGTACAGATCCAAAGTCATTCTCAGTGAAGGGCCCAAGGAGTTTGGAGGGAACAGAATTAGGACAGCTGATTTAAACTTGCCAAAGAGATATTCTATACCATATGACATCACATGGAAGGAGTTTTGAAGGGAATGGGAGTGTATATTCCTCTCTTCCACTGTTTGGGAGCAAGCTGGGCACTGGTTAGTTTTGATGGGCAATTGCTTGTACATCACTTGTTACATACATTTTTAAATATAAATCTATAAATTTATATGTATATATGTATAAATGTGTGTGTGTGTGTGTATAACTGTTATCCTTTTCTTTTTCTCTATTTTTGTAAATAGTTTTATCTCAACCCACAAGTTCTACTTTTTTTCCCTTGTTCTCTCCCCTATCCCTCTGAAAGGGGGGAGTGAGTAAATGACTGTGTGGTGCTGAGCTATCTGCTGGTTTAAACCACAACATAGTTTGTTTTTAAATAGGCTGAGCTAAAGCCTGAACAGAGGGAATGAGGGTGGTTTGTGACAGAAAACTAGAATTGGACTGCTGTTCTTTCACTGCAACTGTCAACTTCCACCAATGGCATTGAAAAGCTTGAATGCACTCGCTATCAGTAGATCAATTACCCTTTTATTTGACTGTTACAGTTATAAAAAGTGAAATACTGAGACTATATGTTACAAGATTATGAACTTTGGTCCAATGATTCAGAATGTGGCTGCTGTTGTTGCTAGTACCTACTTTTAGTGCAAATAACGTGAACAGTGAGGCACAGCATGGAGGAAGTCTAGTTGCCTGTCCTCTGCTGTAAAGAAAATGACTGGTAACTTGTGGCCCCTTGTGTTGACTAGCATGACATAGCTTATCTTCATACTGCTATAATCTCTAAACACCAACCCCCTCATATTCAAGAGCAGGCTGCATGCTCTCAATTTGCATTGAGATTTGCTGGAAATATTCCCAGGCCTCTGTTCCCAAGACTGTTCCTGGGCATTGTCTAGGAAAGTGTGAAGTGGCTTGAGCCAAACAGTTTATCATTGATGATGATGGGATGCTGCTTGGGCCTGTGCCTTGGCTCTTTCTGGTTTGCATTACGAATGAAACTGATGTGAAGTATAGCATTTATCTCTACTTAGAAACACTTTTGTTTTACTGGCATTTACTATTCTGTTAATCTTCCTGTGGAGGATGAAGGGATCAGGGATTCAAAGAAAAATTTGATATAGCAAAATTCAATCTGACTGTACTGACAAGACACACAAAGTTTGGGTCTGTATAAGCTATTGCTTTTCAGGTTTCTCTCTTATCATTGATATTACAGGAATACTTCCCTGGAATCTGCTGAGCTTCTGATATTGTACATAGGTGATATACTCTTGCAGTTGTAGGAATATCCTCATACGTGGTTTAGGGAATTACTATCTGGGATGTATTTGTAAGAGTATTTCATGTCTCAGGAGTATATTTTCTGAATTAACTCTCTTGTTTCTTTAAACATGCAGTAACAGTTAGTCTTGGTTTTCTTCTATTTTCTTCCATCTTTGCATTATTATGTGCCAATTAATTCATGAGATCACATGGATTTTAGACTGAATCTTTGCATGAATGCTGCTGTGCCCACATCTTCTTAGGAGAGGTATATAAAGGGGATTATAGAAGCATATGCTCACTAGAGTGGAATACAGTATCTCAAGCTACGCATATCTCCAACTCATAAATATTTAATTTTGTTGCTTGTGTTTAAAAGCATTGCATGTACTCAATTTATTTATTTATTTATTTTATTCTTCTTCAGTTAGTATTTTGTATACTTGTAACAGGAATAAGAATTATAACTGAATCAGGCCAAAGTAATTGCCCACTCTGATAATGCAAGGTAATCTGCTGAACTATGCTTTTAATCCTCTCAATGTGAACATGAATTTACAAAATCAGCAGTCCATACAAACAGGAGCTGACATGCAAGGTTAATTATTTGTAACCCTGTAGACAGGCAAAAACACCTAATGCAGATTAAATACAATGAAGTTTCTGTTTATATTTCTAGAGGCCAGCAAGACATCTGGATAACTTACCATTACTTTCTCTGTCATTACAAAGTGCATTTGTTTCAGAAAATGTGAACATCTGAGTGAAGTCATAGAAACTAAAACTTTTAGTCAATATAAAAAGGAGAAGGAAACTGCATTACTGATGATAATGCAAATTTGTATATAGAGCATTAAGTAGTATTCTACTCAACTGTAGTTCCTTTGAAGTTAAAAAGAGCCTTGAATCCCATTTCCAACTACAGACAATGTATTGCTAGAATAGCTTTGTTTTTCTTTGGAAATACAGGAAAGACATCTCTACAATGCAGAAAACTGAAACAAAGGTTTTGTTCAGGAAGAAGAAAATGTTGGATTATTGAATCTCGTTAGCTCTGGTCCAAGTTGAGTTTGTATTTATTTTCAGTGCAGAATAAAGGCTATTTTCTCTTCCTTCTGCAGTAAGTATATGTAGTGGGTGTATTTAAGCCTCTGCTTCAAGGACTCTGCCCTAACATTTCTAGGGAAAAAAATATATATCTGTCAGCTAAATAATTCTGCACCCCATCTTTTTTGAGTTTAGAAAACTGTAAATTTTGGAAATAAGCTGGGAAAGGCTTTTATAATTAAGACTTTTTTTTTGGTGAATATTTGTGTAATTTTTCAGATTTTGAAATTTACTCACAACTTCGAAGTTTGCCAGTTTCTGACCAGTTTCATTCCCAAACACTTTCAAAGCCTGAGGATTTTATGGTTACTCTTCCAGTGTTTTCCCTGTGCTTTTCCTTCTTATTTCAAATGATTCTCTGTTATGTTCATCTCAGTTCATTTATTTTTCTTTTACCCGTTGCTCCATTTCACTCTTGCTAGTAGAATACTCTTGCAGAAGCCAAGAGAGGATGGACTTCCTCAAAGTTGGAAAACTCTTAATATTTTGCAGGTTATGGAGGAGAACTTCAGTTAATTTCTGTGCTGCATGGTAGCAGCCACATAGGGATCCTCTTCGTTCTCTCATTTCACTTACCTCTGTCCTCTCTTTCATTACTGAATAAAGACAGTGTGGCTTTTGGTTTCTGAATGGCCAGCACTCTGATATGGAAGTTTGTGGGGGAATAACAAGGCTGACTGCTAAAGCGGACTGTAAACTTGTATCTAGGGTATAAGGGAAATATGTCTGTATTTGTGTTATATTAAAACTTTGCTTGGCTATTCTGATTTAGCTGCTTGAAAAGACAACTTTTTGAGAGAAAATTTAATTTCAACATGATGGAGCTTTAAACTTTCATCAGTGACTCAGTTTGTGGGGAAAATATGGTACTTATCTACTGTTTCCAAAGTACTCTGGCCAAGGCTTTGCTATCTCAGTGTAGTTTTCATTATTAAGCAATTGTTGTAATACAATCAAAATGTCAAAATTTTGGCCTTTTGTAAGTCTGCAAACGTTTGCAATTTCATAGAGAAATATTAAATCACAGAGAACAAGGTAGGTAGGTCTAACAAAAAATAACAAAACTCACACTGGGAAATCCTTAGCTGACTACTAACAACTTTCCTTAGAAGAAAAATACTTTCAGAAGTAACATTTTAGTCGATCTTTCCTTTGCCTAGGAAAAATTAAATTAGCAACTGGGGGGGGGGGGGGGGGGGGGTAGTTTTGTATTGTTTCTTTAGTTTCATATTCATCAGTCCAGCAAAACAGAAAAAGAACTGGAGAAACATGGAAATTTTGTCTTTGTTTCTAAATCAAATTCCACTCAAACTGTTTGTCAGTTAGCTTTGTTTCATTCACGTTATAGTAGCCAATCCAAGTAATTACCAAATTCATTTCAGTTTTTCTAAGCCAGTTATCCTGGCAGGTGGCCTGAAGGAAGCAAATCTCAAACATCAGTGTGTCATTCCTAATCAGTGGAATATAGCCATGCTTCCCGAGCTGCTTTAATACTTCTTTTCTTTTTTTTTTTCTTTTTTTTTTTCCCCCTTCTCCTTATTTGTTGAGATGTAGTAAGATTTAATTTGTCACGTTTATATTTACAGGAAATACAGGCACCTCCTCCCCTCTTCCCTTTTTCATCTTTTGTTCCTCTTCAGCTATTTAACCGTAGAATCGCTTATGTTAGGAAAATATAAATCCCATCATATGGTCTTGAAGTGAAAAGAGCTTGAATCACTTAAGTTCAGTACTTGCTGAGTAAACTGACCAGAACATTGCTGCATATGCAGACAAACATTTGCTTTTGCAAAAGTATTTATGATGTGATGCATTTTTTCCTAACAATAGCAGCAGAGTTTGAATGTCCAGCTTTATAAAATTTTATACCATACCTGCTTATGAGAGACTTTTGAGTGTGTGTGTGTTAGAGTGAATATTCAGACTTCTTGGGTTGACTTACTCTCTGGAGATACTTTAGTTTCTCTCTTCATTAAGAAGCAGCTTAGAAAATAGCTTGATTTGATGCTGAAATGTTGAATGACCTAAATGTAGATGAGAATACTCTTCTCAGCATCTTAGATTACTTTGAACTTAATCATTTTCCAAGTCTTAAACAATATTTGTCCTTGTCTGACCTATCCTGAAATGTATATTCCATTACCTTAACAATTATAATTAAAATCTAGTATTACTGGGCAAGTTTTGTACATGTAATTTCAGTGGTGTTTTTTCAGTGGTAAGTCATAACTTATATTTAAAGGAGTTAACACTGCACTGTTTATTGCAGTCAAAAGAGCAATGTAGATTTCCATCCTACCTATTACACTTTGTAGTAAGTAAACCTAAGACATTAGATGACTGTAACTATACCACTCTGGAAGCATTCAGGGCCAGGTTGGATGGGCCTTTGGGCAACCTCTTTCCTACCTGAAGGGTAGTTGTGGTGATATGGGAGGTTCAGCCTCTTGCCATAGTTCTCCCAGGTAACTAGTGATAGAACCAGAGGGATAGGCCTCAAGTTGCGCTGTTGGTGGGGGAGGGGTTCAGGCTGGATATTAGGAAAAATTTCTTCTCTGAAAGAGTGGTCAGGTGCTGGAATGGGTTGCCCAGGGTGGTGATGGAGTCACCGTTCCTGGAGATGTTCAAGAAACATTTACATGTGGTACTAAGGGACATGGTTTAGTGGGGAATTATTGGTAGTAGGTGGACAATTGGATGACATCTAGAGGGGTCTTTTCCAGTCTTGGTGTTTCTATGATTCAATGAATAGCTCTGTGAGAATCTCAACTCAGGGCCATTTCAGTCAGGTACAGTAACTTGGGGGAAGCTTTACAGTCTTAAGTTATGCCATAGGCTGGGGTGATTCCTGTTTGTTCTTTGGTTTACAGTTCCTCTATTCTATAAAATACATCACCTGTGGATTCTCCAATGCTGGCCCTTGATTTGTTGTAATCTGTCCTTACAGATGATGTCTTTACAGATAATGTCAACATTTAAGAGAAACATGCCATTAACTACATGCTATACATTTGCTTTGTGGTTTTCTGTTCTTCTTTACCATTTCAGAAAAACACTCTTGTTTGGAGAAGTACCTACAGTGTCTGTTTAACAAAGGATTTTTCACATTTAATGTAAAATGAAAGATTTGGTTTTATTCTTTTTGACCTGCAGAAACTTTGAGGTGCTTAAGACGTTTATTATGAGTTTAATCCTGTGAAAGGAAGGTTTTGTTTTATGGCTGTATAGCATTCAGACATGAGTGGTATGACATATACAAGGAGAAAATTTTTAATACCGATTGTATTTTTCACCCTTCTCTTTCCTGCATCAGTAATGTAATAGTATTCTGGGTCAGAGATGTACTACTGAGTTATGTGATCAAAAAACAGATTTTCAAAAGTGCTTTTTCTGAGTAGTAAAATGAAGGTGGTTTGAGGGGCTTTTTTCTTTCTTTTTTTCTTTCTTTTTTCCTTTCTTTTTATTAAAAAAAAAAAACACAAAGCTTGAAAGGGTTTCTAGAAATTGTACAAAAAGTACTTGAAAAGGATGGTGACTTTAGCATGATAGGATATTTTGGAGGAGATGAATGAAAGTCTGTCTGTGTTTTGTTCTCTGATCTCTCCAGGATACCTAATTACTTCTGGAATTGTAGGGTTCAATTCTTCATTTATGACCTGGGGTAAAACACATTTTTAAGTCCGCCACCTCATTCTATTGTTTAGTATGTCACAATATTTTCCTTATTATTAAGAAAATAATTATATTTGAAATCATGCATTGTATACATTATTGAAATTCTTTGGTCTGCTTTTATTCAAAGTTTTCTAAGCTATGTATAGCAGGTTATCTACTTGCATACCTAATAACTTTTATTCTTCATATTTTATGATCTTAAATTATACATTATGCTTTTATAGCAAGTACTACTCATGGATTTACTAATTATGTGAAAGTAAGAGAAGTGTCTCAAGTGAGATTTAGGCTTGCATTGAGTCAGTGTTTGAATTTATCAGTACAAGTGAGAGTAGAAAGCTTATTAAGCTGTCCTAAAAAGTTTTGCCATAAGAGAGAACCCTTTGAGAAAGGTTCTTTATTTCAAAAATACCTTAGGAAAATTGATTCAATGTCAGGTTTATGCATAATATATATTCAAATGGCTGTATTAAAAGATGAAGTTTTAGCACCAACGTGTATACAATGATCTGGATGCATTAAGGTATTTGAAGTGAAGATATAAAGTAAAAATCCATTTAAGAGCATTATTCTTACCACTACTGTGAATGGGAATTTTAAAAGTTTTCCCTTCCCTGTAACAGTCTAGAATTACATAGACAAGCATTTTTACCTATGTGCATTTGCTAAGCATGACTTCTGCATATGTTTGTCAAATTTGTCAAACACAATGTGGGATCATGGGATCTCTCAGATTTTAAAGATGGTTTTGAAAGGTAAAAACAAAAATATATGCTCATCTGATGTTTTTTCAACATAAGTGTAGAGCTTGTAAATTATGCTTAATTGTGATCATTTGATGGAATTAAACATAAACTTAAATCTAAGTGTTCACCTATAAGAATGCCCATTAGAACTGTCTTAGTGAGATATGTGCATTCCTAAGAGGTAACTTTCATGTGCAGACCCACGAAGGAGACTCTATTGTGAATAATCATTCATCAGAATTAAGTGAATCATCTAATGCTAACTAAATATTGTGTGCCATTGTAACAATAATTTTTGCATTTCTCAGTCTTTCAATATTTGTAACGCACTTGATTTTTATTTTATTTTTTTGCAGTAGTAAACATAAATCTTGATTAAAGCCAACTACTAGGTAGTATAACTCACTAAACATTAAGAAATGTTGTATTCCGAGTTTGCCAGAACTATTTTGGGAGGTAACAATGTCCTTCTGTTTACTATAAGGGTAGCAGAGGAGAGCCAGGTCCTGCAGGTCCTCCAGGTTTACCAGGGAAATGGGTAAGCAGTTTGTTTCCATATTCAGTGCTTCTGTTTACTTCCAAGAGGCTGTAGTACCAACTGGAATTAAACTTAGCCATTCATCTATGCAGGGAGCTGAAAATAATGTTGAAATGAGTGATTGTTAAGTTTCTTTTTCAGTCCTCTCCAACTGTGCTAGTATTAGCAAGTGCTGTTTTGAAGCATATGGTGATGTGTGATTTTTTTCTACTACTTTAAAAAAAAAAAAAAAAGTCTCAGTGATCTCAGAACTCAGTGATGTGAGAAGTTGGGTAGTGCACCCCTGTGTGGTCTGTGGTGCAGTTGGGGAACAGAAGCAGTGAAAGTCAGTCTTTCTGCTAACAGCTAAATGAAACTACCGAATGGAGCAGATTATGAATGCCACCTTTTACTACTGCTCCAGCAGTATTTATACAATAACTGTCAGTAGCAGAGCTGAGGAGGTTTTGGCTGAAAGAGCCTGCTGTTACGGAGGAATGCATAAACCACAGAGTATAAGATCTTAGAAAGTATCTTTAAGGGAACCAGGCTGCAATTAAGGGACTGAAGGGTGGAAAGCCCTGTTAGCCCTTTCTCTTATGTTTGCTATAAAATTATAATAAGATACTATTTAATAGGATGCATTTTGGATCAGCTCTATTTTGATCAGATAATCATCTTCATTGTACTGGGAATAAGATTCTAACCCATCTCTTTGTAAGGGTATGGTTCTCAGTTGTTTATTCAGGAACAAACTGGACAAGTTTACATTCTTAATTTGTTTTCACAGGGTCCCCAAGGTGACATTGGACTTCCTGGACTGCCAGGTCCTCCAGGCCTACCTGGTGGTAAGGGTGACCGGGTAAGAAAAGTGCTCATATACACCACCTGGGCTTTGACATCAGAAGTAAATACAATAATCTGGGCAGAGTTTGCAGTTTTTTACACAAACTCATGTCTTGTTGCTTCTTTTGAGTGTCAATTTGTTAGGTGCTGTTTATGGCCTGTTAAATACTTCCAGATCACAAAATATGCAGGGAATTACATGACAGTACTTAAGAGATTTACCTAAGATTATTACTGTTTGTTTGTTTATGTGTTTAGAGTTAGAAACGTTTAAGGGCTTAGATCACAGTAAAAATCATTGACTCAATGGCTAAGCCAGATCTGAAATCTGTAATCAGGCTCTCTAGTCACTAAAGAACTATATGGAATTTCATCCCAGTTCTACAGTAGATACAGTGTCTTTTACGTGCGTCTTAGGATCTGCTATAGTAAAGCATTGAATAATGCAGTAACTGAAACACCTGTATGCAGGCACAATCACAGGATCTAAATAGCTCCAGTAGTATTTTCTTAGAAAAGAAGAATTGGGCTTCAGCAAGAAGGTATCAGTTTGCTGAACAAATGCCAATAAAGACTTCATATAAAAACTAAAATGTCGTTGATCTTCCCTTGTTAATAGGAGTCTAGAGAGGATGTAATTCACCCTTCCTATTTCAAGAATCTACTTCACATGAAATGAATTGCACTTTAATGTTCCTCTTACTTTCCCCTACAGTCAGGGAAGCACAGAGCTCTTAGTCAAGTGTTGGTATCACTGCTCTAGATATCTTTCCTTGTATGGAGGAATTCTGCCCTTGGTTTGCCCATATACAGTAAATCGGGGCTTGCAGTTGCTTTTGTCAGGTTTCTACAGCTGCTCAGGTACTTCAGAATGTTTCAAGGCAGTCTGTTGTCCTTAAAGTATTTCTTCATGTGGATTTTCTTTTAATGTTTAGATCAGAGACATGTTTCTAGTCAAATGTAAGTTGATACAAATAACTCTTTTCTTATTAGCAAAAAAAATAACTCTTTTTCTTATTGGCAATGATTCATATGTTAACCTCTTGCTGACAGAGAATGAAAACACTAAGAGAAGCAAATATGGAAGGGATTTATTATCTGTTGTAATGCTGACAATCTCCTTCCAGAGATGCCTGTTTCTCCTCATTAGTCATATAAACGTCTTTAGTTCTAGGATAAAAACAAAATGTAAATGCTGTGTATAGAGCCGTTCAGATTTGAGCTACAGCCAGGAGAATTTTTAATCTTACTAGCAGTTGACAGTATCTTCTTCCTGGAGTTTTGGGTTTTGTTTTTTTTTTTTTTTGTATTTTAGGGTCAGCTTCATGCCCAGTGCAAGCATCTTGAAGTCCAGAAAGCTACCCTACCAATGGTCTCATTCTATAACTGATTTTTACCTTTTTTGTTTTGAGATACGTGTCAACTGAATTCACTTCTTCTTGGTTCAGTTTTTTTTCTTCAATCCCATAGAGACTAGAGTGAATATTTTGCATCAGGCTTGACATGGCAGGAGCTTTGCCAGGATGTACACCAAGTCACAAGCGTAAAGAATGATCACACCATGCTACTCTATTATTTCTCTACCCTGTTCCACTTGCAGCTGCATCTGGTTCTGCCTGTTAGTAAATTAAACAGTACCAGACCAAGACCCAGAGCTTGATGTTCCTTGATATGTCTCTCAAATATGTTACTTGATGCTGTTAAATAATGCAGCCTCTGAAAAAATTCTTAAGTATGATTTGAGAAGGATTTTTACAAATAGATAAATAGTATGTCAAAAACGTAAGAACTTACATATTCTGCCATCTTACCCTGTTGCCTCAGTTGAAGTTCTGGGAGACAATGTAATTGGTTCAGATTGTTTCAGCTGTGATTTTTATGCTTGCTGATACAAATATTACAGATCATGTTGCACAAAAACAAAAGCTTATCTCATTCTCATCATCTATTTGCAGTTTTGTTTCTCAAAACAAAAGTAGAGAAAAACAACACAACAACCAGTATGTTAGGTTGGAAATCAATGTCTTTTTGTTTGAGTAATTGGAAAACCTTAATAAGGTGCGATTTTGAGAATACTTGAGACAAAATGGTTTCTGTGTTGCTTGACAGTCTGAATGTTAAATAGATCTGTGGTTTCCACTGCTGAGCTTAGTGCATAATTTAGTACTGGCTCTTCATCCTTGTCAACAGGACAAATCTGAAGTTGAAAAGTTACAGATGTTACACCATATCCTCTGCCAGTATCTTGTAGGAATTAAATGGATCTCTGAAACTGCAGAGAAAGTACTGCATCTGCCTATTTTAGGGAAAAAAAAAGTACAATTTTTGTAATTTGGAATGAAAATTTTTTGAATGTGCACAGTCTGCAAACAAAAGTAAGGACAGTCTGATTGTTTGTCTAACAAAATACAAATATTAACATGTTTTCAAACAGTACACTGTTATACAGATGAAGTACTTCCACTATAGAAAAGGAAGTATTTATTCTCAAAATGAATAAGGTCATTAATTTGGTTCATGCCTGTCCAAATAGGTACATTTTAATATTTTTTTACAGGATTCTAAGATAAAGACAATTTAAAAAGAAAAGGAGAAGGGGATGGGCAGAGTGTAAATTTTAAGATACAGGTAATTTGGCTTTTGTTGTAATAAAAATTCTACAGATAGTGCTGCTCAAAAACACTGAAAATTAAATAGCAAGCAAGACAAGATTATGACAGAAATCGTGGGTGTTTGGATGTGTTTATTCCACAATACCAAGGCTCATATGCTTTACAGTTAGACACAACACTTCAATAGGGCTGGAAAATATGATACACTTGCTGGATTCTTACTTATAACTTCAACTTTCAGAGTGGTGTTGTAGCATCTGCAAGAATATCTGCCATATGAGAGAGAGATCAGCTACTGCTTGACAGTTAGAACCTGTACTAAGCAGTGTGGCAGTGTATTCGATGTTCCATGCTATTACTTTCCCTCAGCCTGTCACCTTAATCATCTAGGAAGATTAAAGTTCTTTCATTATCATTCTTAAAAATTTACAGCTTTAAAGGTCTACTGCATTAATGCTAGATGGTTGGAAGGACTGAAGATAATTTAATAAGCTTTTGAACCTGCTCGATGTTTTTTTTTTTTTAACCTGACAGTTTGCATCAGGGAGGTGGAGTTAGAAGCTTGGTTGTGAAGAATCTTTAATGTTTTCCATAGTATAGTGTGGAAGTCCTGAAGGCCTGTTATCTTTCCCAGTAGATATTACTAGTGGGTAAGGAGAACAGATGTAATTTTCCTCCTAAATGAGTATGATTTATGAAGGCATTAAAATATTCCTAACTGCATTACTTATGATACAGTATATGACTCTGAATTGCCTGTTCTAAATGCATTCAGTAAAAGGAATTAAAAAATAGAAAAACTAATTAAGTCTCCATGTTTCAAATTGTAAAATACTTTTGTATCTTTAATCTTTTAGGGTTCAGCGGGTGAACCAGGACCTAAGGGTGAACAAGTAAGTCGAGTTACAGGTCATAGTACTTTCAATTTACACTGCCAAATGCTGCACTACATTGCACTGACTAAATCTGAAGACTGATATTATGTTTTTATTTTATGGTATAGGGTGCACCTGGATCAGAAGGAGATGCAGGAGAAAAGGGTGACTTAGTAAGACATTCTTTCTTCATTGGATCTGATGTTTCTTTGTTACTTAAAACTTCAAAATATTGCTGGAGCGTTTCAAACACGAGGTTTGATCATTGGAAATACAATTTCAGTTGTGTACTAAATGGGCATCTTGTGGTGCACAGCAGTTCTGTTAGTCTGATCATATATTTCAGCTGTTTTAAAGCTCCTTGAAATACACATATTCTTGGGATCTGTTTATGTGCGTACTCCAAATATTTATATATAAAAATATATATATGCATATTCACACAAATGTTTGTGTGTATGTTCGTATATAAATATATATAAATTCTTTGTTTTTGAAGCAGTGTGGATGAAGAGGTAGTTTAATTCAGGTGAAGCAGGAGCACAAGTAATATTTAACCTTAATAACACAGATTTGATTGAAATGCTCTGTATTCCCTTCATCTTTGGTAACAAGCTGAAGCAACTGGCTGTTAAAGGAAGATTAGTCTGAGAAGAGGCAGTGGCACTGTAATACTACTAAAGAAGTGAGGCATGTTGTGAATTTAATAGAGTGAATTGTCCCCTTGTGAGCCTCTATCTGAAGTAATGTGTCCAGGTCCAGGGACCCCCTGGAGCTGTTGGAGCTGGTCCAGAGTAGGGCCATGAACATAATCAGTAGGTTGGAGCACCTCCCCTACGAAGAAAGGCTGAGGGAGCTGGGCTTGTTCATCCTAAAGAAGAAAAGGATCTTGGAAGACCTTATTGCAACCTTTAAGTATTTAAAGGGAGCTTAGAATTAGAAGGGAGACTAACTTTTTTCATGGTTTGATAGTGATAGGACTAAGGAGAATGGCTTTAAACTAAAAGAGGGGAAATTTAGATTAGATATTAGGAGGAATTTCTTTAGTCAGTGAGTGGAGAAGCACTAAAACTTATTGCCCAGAGAGCTGTGGGTGCCCCAGCCTTGAAGGCATTCAAGGCCAGGTTGGATGGGGCTCTGGGCAGCCTGGTCTGGTGGTTGGCAATCCTGCTCATGGCAGAGGGTTGGAACTAGATGAGCGTTAAGGCTCCTTCCAATCCAAGTCAGTCTGTGATTCTAAATTGATAACTGTCATTTCTATTTGACATATTAAGACATATTAATAGACAAGGTGGCCTTTCTGGCCTTTCTAAAACTACTTATTTTGCCAATGCCATTTAGGAACTGGTAGAATATAATTTTCTGAAATATTTCCAAGGGTAATCCAATAACATCAAAGTGGAGGAATCAATATTTCATAGCTGAACCAAGATTTTGAACCAAAACTCTTTTTATTTTTTATTTTTCTAATTCAGAATGAAAGATGTAAACTTTTCTATAGTGAGACTGTTATTCTCAGACAAAATGTACAGAGGTTGATGGAAGCCAGGAGCTATGTTGCTGGGAATGGAAATTTCTAGGGCTTTGATTTCCTTGTAGCACACTGAGTAGACAACTTCCTGGTTTCTATTAACATCTTTTTGTGGCTAACAAACACAACGTAGTAAAACACCTGTAATTCTGACAAATAAGCAATACAAAGCCAGTTGTAAGAAAAATACTTTCTTGTTTGTGCCATACAGAAATTCTTATAAGAAAGGAATCTTACAGAATAATCTAAGATTTAAGTTTTATTTCCAAATAAATTGTAATTAATTTGAATTATTTTGAAGTGCAATTTTACATGATCAACAAGTGCCTTGGATGTTAAATATGAGAGCTTTTTTTAATTACATGGGAATATAATGTGAAGTTTACTGCGTTTGTGATGACTGTTACAGTGGCTACTCTTCTAATAAAGTGTGTGTTATTCTTGTTTAGGGTGATATGGGATTACCAGGTGCAAAGGGATCTGTAAGTATAAAGAACTTCACTGTAACATAAATACAGATTTAATAAATAAAATGGATAGTTTTCTGATGAGCTCTCACAATTAAATCAAATGTGCTCCAACAGCATTTCTTCTTTCTAAATTTTGAGTACAATTAAGATGGAAATAAACATGTTCTTTGTGCAGTAGAGGAGTGGTGCAGCAGGGTGCCCAGTGTAATGGCTGCATGTAGCATATAGCCTTTACACTATAGAAGAGTGAAAGTATTTCTGGCCCTGATTCCTAAACTGCTTTCATGTGGAAGGTGAGCAGAAGCTTGTATGTCACATAAGAAACAAAGTTTGAGAGCTGAATGGGTTCTTTTATTTCAGAGTCGCTGGAGAGCGGGATTATTGCAGCAGCTGACAGTCTGGGCTGTAGTATCAGCAAATCAGCAATTCTGCCTACGGGGAATTGAGTCTGAACATTACAAAATGAGCTATGCTTGTGTTCTTGGTGCCCAGTGTGCCTTTAGGGTTAAGAAAATGCATGCTAGACAGCATTTACTGCTAGCTAAGATCTTATGGGAAGGACACAAGGAAGAGATGGAGTAGGGGAGGAATCTAGTTTTCTCTCTTTACTGCATGACTGCATGAAACCCTAGAGCACTCATCATCCTGGTGAGCACAGGGTTGAGTAGACCTGACAGCCTGCCAGAGTGGGGAAGAAAGGGATGGCTTCCTGGTTGTGTAGCTCTCAAAAGGAATTTTGTTCTTATTATTGTAACAGTGAAAGTATATTCTTGTGGCTTTCTGGTGACAGGGCCTGAAGTGCAGCATAGATGGAAAGGAAATGGCTCCATCTTGTGGATTTAACCTATACTAATGGGCCATGGTTTTGAGGATAACTTTCAGTGGGTGGTTGCTTTGTGTGTGTGTTTTTTTTTCCTTTCTTTTTTTTTTTTTTTTTTTTTTCTTCCCTTTTTTTCCTTTTTGACTGGGAGACTTTGGGAGCTGTAAATACATACAGATTTTGTTTTAAAAAAAAAAAACTTTTTTGTGGTTGTTTTTGTTTTCACTGCTGTTGATTAACAGTAGTACAATAACTTATACAGAAAATAACACAGAATTGGACTAGGTCTCACTCTGCATTCTATTTAATCACTTAGAATGTTTCCTGGAGCAACAGCTATAGCTTATTTACTAGACTGTACTTATGTGGTGATATTAATGTAGCCATACCAACCCCTCCATTTCCCTGGGAACAGGATGCTTATACCAGTAAAACTGCTTTTTATATCCATTCTCTCAGTACAGTAAGCTGGAAGCGCATCTGTTATGGCCCTGTGCTACTAGCATAGCAGTCATCTAAAACTCTTTCATTGCCAGGTTGGTAATCCTGGAGACCCTGGTTCTCGTGGGCCAGAGGGAAGTCGGGGACTGCCAGGCATGGAAGGGCCACGAGGTGCACCCGGACCACGAGGCTTGCAGGGTGAACGTGGTGCTCCAGGTCTGCCTGGTAGCCAAGGTCCAGCTGTAAGTACTGCCTTATGTAATTGATATCTTTTTGAACTCTTTTAGCTGTCACTTGCACTACTCCTTTTCTCACATCAGGAGATGCATATACATGAGAAGCTGAAATACTACAGTAGGGTTTCAAATACACTGTACCTTGCAACAGACACATTTAAACAAAGGAGAAATATTAGGTTTGTATATAGTTAGTCCTTTGGACCTCAGTGTTCAGTTTACTTCTCTTTTCTTATGCTCACCATATTCCTGTGGTGTGCATGTACCATGTCTTAGACACGGGCACATCACACACACGCAGTACATACCCACCTGCCCAGTCAAATTGACGTCAGCCGGAGTAATGCAGGGACTGGAACACCTTTTATTGGACAGCCACTGTCTTTAGCTTAAGTCATACTTTCAAAATATACTGTAATATTGACTGCTTTTAAATTACTACATTTTAATCCTAGGGAAAAGAACCAACTGATCAGCACATTAAGCAGGTCTGCATGAGAGTTATGCAAGGTAAATATGCTAAAATGTATTTAATGTTTCTTGAGCATTTATGTTACAATACTCAACTGCAGTGGCAGCAAATAAGATTTTCCCAATTTCACCTGGAATAAATAGCCTGCCCTCAGAAGGGCATGCTGTAAAAAGTTTCTATGTATGAATGGGCTTGTTCAGGAAGAGAAGGCTGTGAGAAAACCTCATTGCAGCCTTCCAGCTTTTAAAAGGGGATTATTAAAAGGAGGGGAATCAACTTTTTACAAGTGTAGATAGTGATAGAACCTTTATATATAACCTTATCCTGGTGTTCAGGAGCTTCTCCATGTTTCAGTGCAGTCTGTATCAGCCCATAACTAATGGTAGGACAGTGCTTCCACCCCTGGGGTAGTTGATTCCAGGTATAATGAATGCCTCTCTGAGTAAAAGCAAACTGTAGTCTGCACTCTGCCACCAGAGAGACAGAAAAAAGCTCACTGTTGATATCAGTTGTGACATCCCAGTTGTCTGTCTTTGACTTCAGTTGATATTGAAGTTCTAGCATGTCTGCTGCAGTAGCACTTAGCAATGGTGTGACTTGATTCAGACCATGGTAGTCCACAGTTAGCCTCCACTCTCCAGTGAACTTTTGCACTGGCCATATGGAACTATTGAAAGGTGAGCAAGCCTTGCTGATTACTCCTTGTTTCACTACCTGTTGAATCAACTGATGAGGAGAAATTAGGGTGTCCTGGTTGGTGCGATGTTGCTGCTGGTGCACCACTGTAGTAGCAACTGGCGCTTGCTGTTCTTCTGCTCTTATCAACCCCACAACAGAAGGCTCCTGCTGATCTACCTTAAAATCAACATCATAAGATGATCAATTATTTACCAGATTTGAGCTTGTGAGCACAGATTTGAGGCGTGTCTTTCTTTAGAAAAATAATGCCTGCACTTAGTTTACAGGCTCATTGAAATGATAAATGACTGTCCGTGTGCTTTTTAGCTGTTCTTTCTTTCAAAGAGGGATCTTAACAACTATTAACAGGTAGTAATGAAGAGAGAGATTTGCTCTTCTTAGGGACAGCAATTGAGTAAGTTTTCTTATAGATGGCTGAAAATGAAATAACAAAATTATAAGGACATTTCTAAATAAACTGCATACATTTAAGTTATTTTGGACTGCAAACATTAAAAGATGTAGCTTCAGATTTACCAGTTTCACAGTGCCTCTGCAGTTTACCACTGGTAGGTTTGAGATAGTAACCTATATGTAACATTCCTTATGTAAAATGGTATTTATAAAGTAAGTTCTGTATTGTAACCTGTCAGTTTCCATAGCAAAGAACGTACATTCTTCTTTAGCAAACTAATATTTTTTTATCTCCTCATTCTCCCACTTACAGCTTAATTTTGTCTTTCTCTTCATTGCAGAACAACTCTCTCAGCTGGCAGCCAGTCTTAGGCGGCCAGAATTTGGTGCTCCAGGTCTTCCTGGCCGACCTGGACCTCCAGGTGCTCCAGGGCCTCCTGGGGAAAATGGTTTCCCAGGACAACTTGGACCTCGTGGCTTGCCTGGCCTTAAGGGTCCTCCTGGTGAGATTGGTCGTAAAGGTCCTAAAGGTAAGAAACTCTGTAACTGGCTTTTGGTCACTGACTAGAAATGCTTTTCTTGTATCTGAGGATTCATTATATATAAGTGAAGTTCACCATTCTCACACATTACCTGAATCAGACTTGGCCTTCAGAGTTTTCCGTGATGTATAACAAATGCTTCACAGTGCCAGAGGAAGTCTACATATAAACCACCCATTATTTATTATCGACAGCTGAACAACAGTGGAAATGAAGTTCTTCTGACCAAGAAGACATAGAAGCAGCAGTTCTTGTTTATGTTATTAGATTGTCTGAGACAGAGTGTAAATCCTTTGAGCTAGAGATTTCAACATCTAATTTGAAAAAAAAAAAAAAAAAGTTGAACCTTGGGAATGATTTAGTTGTTTCTTTTTGTTTTTAGTTGTTTCTTTTTGTTTTTGTTCTTTTTGTTTCTTTAGTTGTTTCTTTTTGTTTTGTTTTTCCTTTTTTGATTGCAGGTTATAGATGAACACTGTACAGGTACATGCACAAAAGACTGCATTAGGAACCCAACCTGTTTTTCTGTATCCGTCTCCTCAGTTGCCCCAGTAACTTAAGAACACGCTTTCCTGGCCTCAGTAAAATTTGTTTATAGATCTGTATTTCGTTATCAAATCACTTACACAATATGGGGAAAGGAAGAGCATCTGCCTGCCCTGATCTAGAAATAAACAGCTGAATCAATTTCCTAACATTAACTGTCCTTCTCACAGAATTTTGAAATTTTTCATATGCTGAAAAGTTTCAGCAGTAATTCTCTTTTCCCCCACCCTCCCTCAGTCCTGTTGTGAACTTTACTGTAGCAAGAATTCCGGTCCCAAAAGCTGACAGAAATGATCAAATCCATTCATTACTGCTAATCTACTTTTCTAAGTCTATCCAGTTTTTATATTACAAATGGCTGATAACAATGTGCCTCATATTTGGGCATAATACTTGAGCCATTCTTACGTTTAACAGTCTCACACCATGTAATTTATTGGTCCTTTGTAAAAGACAACTCTGTAAGAAAATTGACTTGACTTACCTTGTGCTTCACAAAAAACATCAATTTAAATTAATCTCTTTTATTCCTGTCTTAAAGGGTTTAATGCATCCAAAGGGTTATACAGTACAATTTTCTGCAAAGCCTTCTGTGCACTCTGCATGTATTATTCTTTCTATTCAGCAGTGGTTTCAATTTGTTTTCCTGAAGGAAGGTTTTAGTTTAAAATAAAAAATAAAAAATTCTATTTCAGCACAAAGCCTGTCAGTTGTTGGATTAGAGCACTTACTTTTGTCTCAATTTTTGTTTGAAAGAAAAATTGGAAAAGTCTTTGAGAGAGGGAATAGAATACAAAGAAAGCAAACCTTAACTGCATTGTGCCGTAGCTCTGTTACTGTTTTATTTAATGTAGTGTCATCTATATTCATAGAAGCAACAAAAATATGGAGAATACAAAGGTGGTCTGATATGCTGAAACTGATTCAGCAGACAGCAGGCTGTACTGTGGTGATATTTTAAAAAATATTTACAGAGCACATTAAGAAAAACTACCTAAAAACAAGCAAAAGGCTTTGTTTCCTATCATAATTACCATCAAATTCCAACTTACCTTATAGTAAATCTTGAAACAAGTTTGCACACACCAGAGGTGTGTGCTCTCAAACATGGCAGTTTTCATGATGGTTCTTTAAGATGCAAAATAGAAACTGTCTAGCACTTCAAACACCTGCCAACTACTATAGTTAGATTCTTTACATTGCAGTGCTAGGCTAGGTGGGTAATTTTACAGTCCTCTTTGTGTATGTGAAGCTGTTGGCATGCTCACTTCAAAGCAGCCTAAGACTAGCACCTGAAAGAAGTATTCAGTGCTTTTTCCAGCCTTGTTGACACCAATCATTATCCACTTTTGTGGTTACCTGGTGAACAGATAGTGTGTAGGCTGTTTAGTTCAGGCCATTCCATGGCACTGCCAGAGTGGGAGGCCAAGATAAGATGAGAGACAATGGTGGAGTAAGTTGTCATCAGGGGCTTTTCTGCAGCCAAATGACTGGACTAGGAGATTAAGTTACTTTTTTTTTTTACACAGAATCCACTTTGATACCTTGTGAAAGATACCACAGAAAGTCTGGGATTATATTAATTTATGATCTTGATAGCTGCGTGTTTCGTGGCATGTGGCAGGAACCCTGAGAAAGATGTTTATTACCTCTCCTTGGATTCCTTGTAGTCACTACAATTCCACAGGTCTCTTAGAGATGAACTAACAATCCCCATCCATTTGGGGAGCTGCCTGAGATGGGAGTTAAAGAGAGGTACTTAAAAATGGAAGAGGGAGGAGGAAGTTGAGAGTAGTTCAGGTTATGATAGGGGAAATAGAAACACAGGGATGTGTGGCCACGAGATGATAGAGCAGCAGAAGATACAAAGATACGGTGACTTTAATAATATCAACAACAACAAAGTCGAAAAGACTTGGATCAAAGAATAAGAATCAAATGAAGAGTTTAAGTAGGGTGTGCAAACTGTGAACACATGGACTGTTGAGGAGTGCATACAATGATCAGAATTAGACTTTACAACTAAAACATTAACAAAAATCAAAGCTTCCTCTTACCAAGATGCTTTCTGTTTGGAGCTATGTATTAATTTGAAGAAAAAATGGGCATCCACTAAAGAAGAATCTCTGTAATAGCAGTGTGAGAACAAGGGAATTTATTTTTACTGTACTGAATATCTTATGTGGATGTCAATAGAATACTGTATTCTGAGCAAATTAACTTCTCTGCAATAGCTGTCTCAAGGAACAGCACTTGAGAATTTTCAGCTGTTAGCTGAGTTCACTTGGTCTTTCAAAAGCCCTCTGACAGTAACCTCAGGCCATAATCCAAAATAGCCCTTGTCGTTCTGAGAGCTTGGTTTATTTCTGCTATAGAGGTTATGGAACATTTCATGCAGTGCTTACTGCCCTGTCCCCATTTCCCCCGCTCCAGTGTCTGAGTATAATTTAGACAGAAAGAGGAAAAGAAGGCAACTCAAATCCCAAATCTTTTACAGGTGTCAGGACATTGTTTAAAGGTAGTAAGAATATATACTGCCAGCTGAATTCTCTGCTTATTAGCTGTTTACTTTGGAGGGATAGCTTACTGAAGATAAGGCAGGTTCTAACTAATACTCCAGGCAGGTTCTAACTAATGTTTCATAAATTTGCTTTAGGTGAAGCAGGAGAAAGGGGAGAAAGAGGATTTCCAGGCAGAGGAGTGAAAGGTCTCCCGGGTCCGAGAGGTCTTCCAGGTAAGTATAGAAGGGTGAGGATAAAGAAGAAAGTGAAGATACTTATTCAGAACTGATACCTCAAGCTGCATTGAAAATCTAAAAGGTGTCCATTAAGAAATAAACTTCCAAATAACAGTACTTCATTATTTTTACTTTGTAGGTGATGATAAAATCAACTCTTTCCTAAAGTGCTACTGATCCACTCCATTTATGTCAATATAGAAAGATTAGAAAAAAATACAGAGCGTTAAAATAGAGGAAATGATTTAAAAAAGAAAAAAAGAGCAATAGGAAGACAAGATTCAAACATCAGAAAATCTTACTAGCAGGTGCAGTAGTCTTCAAAATCTCCATTCATAACTTAAGACATTCAAAACACAATTATTTTGTTGTAATTAGTTGCAGTAATAAGCAAGAGAGGTCCAGGATGGATACCTGCTGATAAGTGCAGCACGACTGACCTCTAGTGGCCAATAGTGAAAATAAGCGTTTCCGTAAACGTCTTTTTATGGCATGTTTCTGTATATACATAGACAGAAGCTATCCAAATTTGTTCTCTTTGTAAAAAAGGAAAACAATTTCAATCGAGTATATGCTGATATTCAGAATGTCTGTGACACTCAGTGTTCTCTCCTTTGGAAATTTATGATTGGAAGAGGCTTACTAAAATCACTGCATTATTTAATCCCTTCATTGAAGTTCTAGAAAGAAAACTGCATACATTAGTGCTCAGTCATTCCACTCCACACGTCGATTCTTCCACATATCTGAATGGAGCATAAAGATAAGTTTTTGATATGTCTCTTTCTGGAGTGGTAATATTACTCTAAAATAGTGAATAGCATTCATGAACATCACCAACAGAGCTGGCTGCAGTCCTCCAGTCAGATATATGGTCTTGATTCTTATAGTGGCAGATCTGTACCAGTGCAACTGGAGAGACCGGTTTCATTACTGTAGATGTGTAAACACAGTCTGGTTCTCTGTTAGAGAATAACTGTCCCTCTGAGTGGTCACCTCTGCTGGGAAGATACTGAGAGCATTAAAAAGGGAACCCTCTCTTCACACAGCTTTTAGTAACCATTTTTAGTAAAGCTAAAAAAAGGTGGTAAAGCCAGGTCTATACCGACTACATCACATGCTCGCAAATCTAAACCCGCATCCGCTTTTCCAGGTGAACCAGGCAAACCCAGCTATGGCAGGGAAGGCCGTGATGGTGTACGAGGTCCCCCTGGGGTGGCCGGTCAGCCTGGGATTCCCGGCCCTCCTGGCCCTCCCGGCCCTCCTGGGTACTGCGAGCCGTCGTCTTGCCGAATGCAGGCTGGGCAGAGAGCTGCCGGTAAGAACATGAAAGGGCCGTGAATGGGCAACGCAGAAGCCACAGAGCATTAGCATCAATTTACATCCTGCACAGACAGCTGAAAATAATTAAAAAAAAAAAAAAAAAAAAAGGAAGGGGAGAGAAACACAAGCTTGCACCCGAGATTTCAGTAAGGCATTTTGAACACAGTGGTTGTACATTGTTTGTAAAGGTGTTCATAGCAACACAAGTTGGAACAACGGTGCTTACAAAAATACATAGGAGGTTTTTTGGCTCTTTCTCCCTTTGAGAAAATAAAGGCACTTGGTAATTTAATATTGTTTTTAAATAAAGAGTTGCCCTGAACACTTCTTTACCCATACTTAATTTCTTTGTGTGATATGAAGTGAAAGAACACATCTTCAGCCATAAAATAAAATAATAATAATAAAAAAGGAATAGTTTATTTACTTCGGTTGTAGCTTTTTTTTTTTTCTTGCTTTGTAAAATAAAATCTAGAGCAGATTACATCACTTCACTGCATGTATGTGCTGTACAGGATATGCTATAAGCCTCCCTCAGCTCTTTGGTTCCATGGTAGAAATGCAATGGGAGACTGTTCTCACAGAAAGCTGCCTCTGCTGCCAGCTTTTATGCTGTAAATCTGTAAATGTACGATCACTGGGTTCTTGTGAACAAGCCACGTGGGATAACCTCCTCATTTTCCACTTCAGTTTGTGTTGCATTCTGAATTTCAGACGAAGTCTATTCCAGCTTGACTTTTTCTATGTGAAATTAAAAAGAAAAAAGGCAGGAAGCCCCTGTCAGGGAAACGTTAAATGTCCCAGAAATGTACGAGTTTGGTAGCCAAGGTTACATATTTTGAAGTCACGTCTGTGGTTGTACAAAAACCCAAATAAATGTCTTAATTCCCCGTATGCTTTTGTATGTATGTTTACTTCAGTACCAATAAACAGAAGAGCTAGAAGACCACCTGAGTTGCCTTTTTTAGAGAAACTGAATTTTAGAGAAAAATATGCAATGTGGATATTTTGTTTCCCTCTGTATAAATTAAAGTGTGTTTTTGACTTACCTTGTCTGAAGCTCGTTCTTTCTTAAAGATGACAAAGAAACAATCCTATGGCATTTTCTTTCATTTTGCTATTAGTCACCCAAATTTTAAAATACAAATTTTAGCACTCTTACTTTGGGTGTTTTTTTTTCCCAGCCCTTCATTGTCTACTTCTATTCAAAACTGTTGACTTGTAGGCCATGTGAAAATAGGAAGTACACAAGCAGCTGAGCTCTGCCTGTACCACACAATAGAACATTTAGGTAGAAAAAATATGATGTATGCTAAAGGGAATTATTGAAAAAGGAATGCATAAGCCTTCCCCCAAAGAAACCTGATGCTCCTGCTGCTTTGAGTTGCTTCCCTGCAACTCACCTGTCGACAGAAAGCGCCTAAATAGGATTGTGAGGGAAAAAAGGTGTCTGATCACATTACTAGCTAAAAGAAAGTACATTTGCACATCTGTCAGAGACTTTTTGGCCAAACCTTCACATAACCAACATCTACTTCAATGCTACAGGATTCATCAGAATAGCTTGCAAAGAATTTCAGTCTTAAGAAACAAATCCGTTCAATTGCACACCCAGTGATTAACTTGCTCATAACGAACGATGTTCCATGAGGTTTCCAACTCACAGAATAATAGGGGTTAGAAGGGATCTCAAGAGATCATGGAGTCCAACCACCCTTCTGCTGGTACCCTACAGTGGGTCACAGAGGTAGGTGCCTTGACAGGTCTTAAACATCTCCATTGAAGGAGACTCCCCAACCTCTCTGGGCAACCTGTTCCAGGGCTCTGTCATCATTACCATAAAGAATGAGGTTGGTTCTTATTGATTTAGGTCACGGTCTCCAAGAGCAGGTAACATAACAAAAAAACCACTACTGTTATTGACAAATTGTAGTTTCACCAGCAAACTTTTATTTTGATTATAAAGTGTGTAAAACTGTTAAAAAGGAGAAAAAAAAAACAAAAAAAAAAACTTTTAACAGAAAGAATGAAAATATTATTTTCCATAAGTAATGCATAAACATAATGAATCGAAAGAAGCAAACCCCCCAACATTTAAATAGAAATGTGAAGTGCTTTAAAAAATATAGCCTAAAAATGCATGAAACTCCACAATGGAGAGAAAACATTCATATGTAAAAAAACAAACCAGAACTATTACAATCAAAGAGATTTAACACTGAGGGTCAATTCAATGCAGGTGTTATGTAAGTGGATAGCTAGGGATTGTGTCAGGTTTCATTCAAAGAGTGGCTGATTATTTACCAAAAATATCAGAAAGTGGATTTTAGCACCAGGATGTTCAATTGGAGATTTAATTGTAGAATTATGAAGTTGAAGGCTTATCAATGATGGTGATACAGAAAAAAAAAAAAAAAAGTATTGCTAATTTAAATAAAAATACTTTGATGGCACAAAGCAAAGAGATTGAGAGGTACCCCAAGCCAATGGCAGCGCTGGCAGTTCTGAACAGATACTCCTGAATTCTCTCTTGCTGAGCTCCCACAGAAATATTGTTTTGTCTTCCTGGTTCAACACCTGAAGACACAATGCTGTTTTGGAAGGGAAGACTCCGAAAGCCACTTTCACCCCTCAGGATCTCTGCTGCCACCTGTACTTCTCTAAGTGTCATTGCACTGTGACAAATACATGTCTTAGCTCCCCAGTTATTTGGCCCAAACGTGGGCAGGAACTGAGGGGAAAATGTTTAGCAACTGTCTGCAAAATGATCACCAATTCCTCACAGCGCAATCTAACACTTAAAATGTTGATTGCAGTGCTTTCCCTACAAGGCTACCAATAAGTATTAGGGAAACTGCTGCTGCATGCTGCGCTGTTTTTATGTACTAATGTATAGCATATATATATAAAAAAAAACAAACATAGATATATACATATATTTTTATATATCACATGCATAAAAATTACATGTATATATTTCACACACATACACCTATATATATATATACATATTTATAGTTTATATATGTGTATGCATTTTGAGTTTTCTGTCACAGCCATGACTGGGCTTGGGCAGCCTGGAATGAACTGGTACCAAAACCCTTTTCTGAATGCCTTATGAAGGCTGAGGTGTCTCTCCAGAGCACGGTTTGGAGCAACAAACAGAGGGAAGACAGCAAGGCTGTGGAGGTTACCCCAGATTTGGCTTTCATGAGTACACCAATAGCAATCTGAGTCTACAAAGGGCTAAAATGAACTTCCTTCATAAAGGGATGGCCAGCAGGTGTGACTTCAAGGTTACTTACAAGACAGAGCGAACAAGAAAGCGGGTCCTATAGTTTCAGAGACAGCACAGCAGAACACAGCACTCCACACACAAACACATGCCACATTTTTGTAACTGTTTTAAGATTGCTGAAGTAATTGGGCAATGTGTTTGTTTGATCTGGTTGTTGGATGCATTGCGAAGATGATGACTTTCACTATTTCACATATTATCATATGGCCATATAATTTCTGCTTCCTTTGCACTTACAGTGCAGTCCCTGTACCTCCTCTGCTCCCAGACAACAGGCAAAGAAGAAAGAGCCTTCCTTTTGTACTGCATGTAACTCTCATCTCATTTGCTACAACCTCAGCTTTATTCTGCTCCCCTCATACTTTCATTTTTTCGTGTCTGCATTCAAGAGGACCAGTAAAACTCTGCAGCTTTAGAAAATATATTTACCAAGCCTGCTGGACCCACCATTAAATTTGAAGAAAACAAGTTATGCCAGTGGTCAAATTACTGCCTAGCATTCTTTTAAGTGCCACTGATTTGGGAGGTCTCTTTCCCTTGGGAGAATTAGGCAGTAAGAGAATAACAAAAATGCCCAAATTTACCTGAAGTTATCAGTTTCTTGAATGAGACTGTCTTATTTTATACTGGAGCTCAGTATAGCTAAAAGCAACTCCTGCTGGGTTCAGCTGTCCTAGGCTTGCTGCCCAGGTGCTGAATACCCACTGGGCTCACTCCCATCACTTCCTGCCCTTATTTTCTCTTGCAGTTCCGTGGGCCCTCTTGTAATAACAAAGGAAAGGCCACCATACATGATAGAGCCACAGTTCGTTTGGATGTACAGGAAGTATGGGAAACATTCACATTTCCAGCCAGAATCCTATTTTGCAGATATCAGTGGCCACATAGCTGATGTACAAAGCACATTTTCTATCCACTTAATACATAGTCATTGAATTGAACCTTAAATGTCGCAAACCAAAAAGTACAATGAAGAAGCAACCAGTGTGCATGTACTGTGATTAATTCAGTGACAGATGCATATCATTCAGAAATGAAAGAAAATTAAGGTATGACATCAAAAATCTTCAAATATATCAACTGAAGACAGAATATATACACATTGAAACTTCAGTAAATAATTAAATGTATTTTAAACCAGCAGAATTAGAGATAAACTGCTAAAAAAGCACATGTAGACTACATTCTTTTTAGCTACAATTTATTTTGGTCTAGAATCTGTAACGTTTGTTAGCAAATATTATTTGAAAACCACATTTTCTTTAAGTATAGTAAAGCTTGAATTTGGCTTTGTCAACTTCAGCAACAACCAAGGCAAGGTCATAATTAAACTTGTTTTCCACGGTCTACACCAACCTCTGTGTATGGAGATGGATTTACAAACCACCCAGCACAATCTGGTTGTACTGATCACGACAGAGTACAAAGAAACTCTGCATGACTCCATATATTTCAAATCTATCTAAACCAATAGTAATAATAATTAAAAAAAAATAAAAATCGAGAAAAGCTAGGATTGTTTTGTTTCCTGAGATACTTGTTATGTTTTCACATGCTAAGCTGGAGCAGCGCTTCTACCAACCTGGTAAAACAGAAGGTTAGTGGCTGGCGTTATGCCAGTGTATTTGGAGAAACAAGTGTATAAAATGCTAACATAGCCCCTGGGGTTTTCACAAGACTCCTATGTAAACATTACAGAACAAGAAAAAAAAGCGTACGCCAACAATAAAACATAGCTTTTCACCATTGTGAAAAATAAGTGCCAAAATATTTAGTGTGATTATCCATTAATTTTAAAAATATGCATATTTAACAAAGCTGTGCATATCTAACATCTGTCATAATACGCAATCATAAAAGAAAGGGAGGATTGACAATGCACTCAATCCTGTTTCCTTATCACAGTGCTCTTTTAGCATTGAAACCAAATCCAGTTTAAGACATAAGTATTGGTTCTTAAAACATTACCAAGAAGGCTGCACTGCTACTCGACTGCACAATCGTGTGATTGTACAACTGTGTGATTGCACTGCTTTGATTTTTATTAACCTTGCAGACTTGCTGCTCCCCTACAGATACTAGCAAAAAGGAGGCCTGGGGGCAGCAGGTTCTGCTACTGCTTGTTCTTCTGTTACATTTACATAAACAAAACACAAATAACCTAAACAACACTATCTGAAAATAATTACTCAAGAAAGGCAGTACTTCTGCATAAACCACTGTGTAAAAATAAATGGATTTTTGGAAAAAAAAAAAATACAGGCTCAAGAAGAAAACCAGGAACACAAACCCTTGTGCTGTGCACCGCATCGTTTCTTGTGCTGCTTGGACTCAGTCTTTGCCTCCTCACCTGAGCTGGGATGGTGTCCCAAACTCCCCTGGTAGGCAACAGCACTGAGCTGCAGCCTCAGAATGTTTCATCCTGCCTACATTTGTTATTGCTTTCTTCAGGCAAACTGGGCAGTTTTGTCCGTGGCTTCATTTTTAAGAAAGATTTGAACTATTCAAATACCTTGTGCTACTGAAAAATTCATCATCCCTGTTTAGTCTCTTGAAAAGTTTACTACAGCACAGACTGCTCAGAACAGATACAAAATTGATGCCATGGATGCCCCATCCCAGGATATATACAGAGAATGTACCTGCCCATGGAAGGAGGGTTGGAACTGGATGGTCTTTAAGATCCCTTCCAGCTCAAACCATAAAAAAGCAAATCACAAAACAGATGAACACCTAGCTGCCCTCCCTGGTTCCCTGGCTCAAAACCTAATACGGTTTGAAACTGCAAACAAATTTCAGGGACCAAAGCCACAAACCACCCAGACACGTTTCCAGATACAGCCTGCTTTCAATTCTAAACATGCCGTGTTGGAGCACCCAGTGAGATGGGAAGTCATGGCAGGAAGAACTCTGTTCTCTCCAGGTGAGGAACATGGTATCTTAGAAAAAGGTATTGAGATAGCCCATATCACAAAATACCCGTTTTCTCACATGAGAAAATTGATTTAGGCTTTTAGAAAAAAAAAATAAAATAAAAATACATCAAGTATAATTACCTAAGCAAATTCAAAGTTTAAATACATTTTAAAAGACCTGTAGCTTTGAACCCCAAGAAAAGAACAAGGCATCTGTAGGAAACAAAGATGAAAAAATAAACTTCTTCAAATACAAAAAGTGATCTACTTTCTGATCAGTTCAAGTAAATTAACAAAGAGAACTAGCGTCTGACAAGTAACAAGTGCTCGGTTTCAGCTAGCCAAAAGCCCCAAAATATACACATAACCCAACAGCACGTGGCAGCCTATGTACAGCATTCCAGGAAGAGGGCTGCGCAGAGACCTTTCAGTCCTGTGATGTTCCCTAAAAGACAGCACCCTTTTTGATATTGTCACAGAAAATGAAGTTTATAATTAATGCATAAAGTAAAAAAATATTTGGATTTGACATAAATTGGAATTACTAGAGAATTAAAAAGAAGCGTTCATGCAGGACACCTGACCAGCAGTTCTTTTGAGTGGACTGAAAGCAGTGTGCAGGGCTCGTTTCAAGAGCCAGCAGCTGTTGGTGCACACAAGAAGCCTCTCAAACTGCCTGACTGCAGTGGCCTGAGAACAGGAGACCAGCCCTGGAGCAGCTGTAACACTGAAGGGAAACCAAATCAGGCTCTCCAGGCACAGGAGGCGTGAAAGAGGAGCAGTGTGGGTGCTGAACTGCACAGCGGAGGGATGAGCTGTTGCTTGTGTGTCTCCACAAGGGATGGGCGCCCACCAACTGCAGAGCAGTCCTGGGCCAGCCCCCACCGAGGGATGAGCAAAAGAGGCTGAGAGCTGAAGGATGTCCATAAGGCTTTGAGTCATCTGCCTCCATGCTCACCAACACACGTGTTGAGCCCCTCAGGCATGCCCCAAGCTGCTGGCATGCTGCAGTTCACAGATTGCCTTCAGAGAGTGTTTTCATGACATGCCACAGGTTTTCTGGCACCCTCCTTCAAGCCAACCTCTCCTACCCCAGCTGACCATATGCCAGTGTTCCATTCCCATTCATTTAAACATCTCCCCTGTGTCAAGCACCTTCTTCCCTCAAAATATCTGACTGATTAATAAACTAATACCCAGAGGCTGCTCTTAGAATTAATTCTCCTCAGAAAGTGTGCCTGAAGGCTTGCCATGTTCTCTGGCTACCTAACGTTTTTTTCCTCTTGGACTAGATACAAGTGCTAGGAACTCTATTCAGAACAAATGCCAATACAATTTTTTTTTAAAGTATCTATTAATTTCTTACCATTTTTAAGCAAAACAAAACCAGATGTTAATTTCTCAGAAGAGCTTCTCCAGAATCCAGCACTTCCAGTCTGGGAATGCTGCCTAATGGCTAATGCAGAAGTTGGCTCCCTCAGCACTTCTGCAGTATGAAGGTTATCATCACCACCCGGTGACCTACAGTGGGACAGCACTGCCATCTCCCTAGCAACAGCACAAGAGGCTGCAGTGCTGCTTATGTGCCCTGAGCTCGGACTATAGCTGTCCAGAGTCTCTTCATAGCACTTTCCATTTCTATTACACTGTAGCCAGTTCCTTAGGATTAAATTAGGAAACAGGCAACCCTAGACAACAAGAGTGAAACTTAATCCAACTCTTCTCCCTCCTTTTCAGAATATGCCTCTGTACAATTGGTTTTCTCCATCTTTTCTTTTGTTCAGTCCCCTGAGCTCTATAGGACTCACATTTTCTTCTCTCATGTTCTTTCTCAACAGTGTCTGGTCTTGCAGGATTTATCCTTCCAACGTTTGCAAGCTGAATGCAATCAAGCTCTACACATGACACCTTTCCAAGGACAGATTCCTAATTTTTCTGAATCTCTCCTGAACTCAAGTTATTTTTGCAGCTAGTTACCAGGAACTGCAAATTTTCTATTCTACTGTTTTCAAGGTCTTCTCAAGATTATTTCAGCAGGTGCTTATAGCAGGAGAAAGAGGAAAATTCCGCCACTGGTAAGATCAGGGACTTCTGAAGATTCTTCCTTTCACTGTCTCACTGCTAACACCTGTGCTCTTGCTAAAGCCAGATATCTTTTTTTTTATAAGCAGACATAATGGCAGAGTAGCTTAACTGCAGGTAATGACAACATATTTCCGAAGTTCATATCACCATCAGAAAATGTGCCAGATGTTAGTTAAGGACAACACCATGAGTTCTTAGGAGTTTTACACCTGGAGTTATGCAATCATTACTAAACCAAAGTTCAAGTTCTCAGGTGGAAATGCACCTTCCTTGGGGTCACATCTTGTGTACTCCCTGTCAGTATGAATCTGAATTGGATGGGAGTGGAGAGATCATGAAAATATCTTTGCTTCCTTCTGTAACCTCTAGAAAGCTACAGAAACAGTAGGCAGCATTCATGACCCAAACCTGGTTCAGAGTGGGTGCTGGAGCCTCCTCAGGTCAGAAACATTGAGTCTAAATAGAGTTCCCAGCACTCCAGCTAAGCTCCTACAGCTCCTACCACCGAAGGGTACTCTTTAAAACTTCATAACAGCATTTTCTCCACCAGTAAGGAACATAAAACCAGCCTATACACTGAGGCACATATTCTGTCTTAACATACAAAAAACCATTTTTTTTTGTTGGAAGAAAGAAGCTCATAAAAATTATTTGGGCCTATTTTCTCCTCTAAGCAAAATAAATATGAGAAACATAACACATGGAATGCACTCTGGAAAATAAATGTTATAGTAATTATGACACTGCAAATAGAAGAGACAAAGGCTCAATTCTGTGCCTTATAAATTATCTATAGATCATGCAGTGTCATAGGGACAAAAAAATGCACCAAGTATTTCAAAGATTAAATTAACTTATTGAGAAGAGTGAAAAGTGATTGTGAACCCAAGTGTCTATGGGAGAGAGTTTTATTTCCCACTGGTGCGTGGCCGGGTCTGTGACACGTGGTAATAGCAATCTGCTGGATTGCATCTTCCATTGGGTCCAGGCGGCCCCTGTGGTCCAGGTGACCCTGGAGTTCCTGGAGGGCCTGGCAGGCCAGCAGCTGGTAAAATAAAGGCAGAATTAGCACAGTCCCCTCCAGAGCACATGCAGTGTTCTTCCTGCAACACATCCCTGAATGTTAGCTTCATACCAGCTTGTGTGCAAGAAAGCAGGTGTATCCGACCCCATGCTACAGCAAAATCAGAAGGAAATTCCCTGATGTAAAACTGGTGTGAAAACCAGAAGAAAGGCATGTTAGTTCATAAATAACAATAGCATAAAATATATCTGCAGACTTGTACCTGCATGGCCAGGAGGTCCAGGATTACCAGGCAGTCCAATTCCAGGCTCACCTCTTTCCCCTTTCTGTCCTCTATAACCTACACAGAAGAGAGATATGAAAATAAAAGTATCCTCTTATTATAAACAGTAATCCTCTGTCGACCTTGTTGAGAAGAAATTATCATGATGAACATAATTGTGAAAACACCTACTCACTTCACTTTTTTTCCCCTGATACTAGCAATGTTTCCTGAGACACTTATTCCATTCCTATATTCCTTCTGGAAAACATGATAATTTCTACCTGTAACTGTTCCATCCTCTGCCAGAGGACTCTCGCTATATTTACTAGCCCTTTCTACTAACCTTTCCAAAAGATTTTGTTACCTTCCTGAAGGTCTTGTAAAAAAAGGTAAGAATGTATATTCTGCTCCAGTGCTATCTGTTTGATGATGAGGTACAAAGCACCAACCAGAGGGACATCTGGGTTCCAGCTGGAAGCTGTGTGCTTGGATATTCCCCTGTATGTGCGAGAAGATCTTTTCCATATCTATTGCAATGCACCTACCCTTAGAAGTTGTTTTTGGAGCTTGTGCAGATTATGGGTTCTAGTACAGAAAGCCTTCTTTGACCCAAGTACCTATACATTGTTAACAAAATGTGATTGTGTTCCCTCCCAAATACCCCAGAATTTGACATGTAAAGTGACAAATACTAAAGATTATTTTGCCAGCTTCTGATCACACTTGGAATTAAATTAGCTCTGGTTCCAGGACCAGTCTATTTCCTGTGTCACATATGTCACACAAGAAACTTCCTCTTGCAAAGAGATGTAGCTTATTCTGAATGAAAAGAGATGAGGAACAGCAGACCAGTCAGCATAGTGGAGTCAGTCCACCTAGTGTCTCATGAACGACCAGCAGATAGAAGGCAAGGGCTGTGTGCCAGTGTACTGCGGTCTATGCAACAGTGGTACTTTACATGGCAATCTAGAAGGAAACTGTTTCAGTTGCAGTGGGTACAAATTCAGGCTTGTTACAACAGACACAATGCAAGAGGAAAGGTACACAGTACTCAAACCTTCTGTTAATTGCAGACTTACTACAGATTTCGGTAGCAGGTGGCATACTGGATTTCAAGACAGGGTACCAAGTATCCTTGATCAATTATCTCTCAGCACTCCACAGAGGCAAAAAAAATCATGAAAGGCATGCGGGGTGACATGCACAACACAACAAATGGAAATACAGTGTTTGAAAACTTACAGAGAAATAAACAAATCGTGCATTCCGGTTACTGAGTTGTGTTAAACAGAAGTGCAAAAGCATATCGGCACACAGGCTATAAGAACTCAGAAAAGCCAATATGAATGTGTTTGTACTCAGCTGTGACCACTGATTTTCTCTTCAGTGACTGTAGTAGTGTTTGTAACTACAGCAAATTGGTTGGTTTCGAAAACCTTGTGTAACACGTAGTAGTGGCTACTGCTTGAGAAGCTCAATCACACAACCACAGGATCTATTACATTGCCTATTTATTATAGATCTCTGTATTTCTTAGTTTACAATAGATAGTTACAGTACATTTCTCACTACAAACCCAGTTAATTGTAATTTTACAAAGTAGTGCTGTCACTAATCATTGTTTTGGGAAAAAGAGAGAAATTACATTTACGATGCATCACATTTACAAAGTCCAAGATAACCATTACTGTAGATACCTGACACAGTGCAGTTGAAAAGGGATTGAAATAGATCAAAAGTTTCTGCAAACATCAATGGAATTCAGGACAATAAGGAAAAAAAATAGTAGTACAAACAGCAGCCTGACTATGCAAATGTATGAACAAGGGTAGTGTAAACAATTACTGGCTGTATCTGAATACATATGCAAAGTTGTAGGTGGTACATACTGGCAGATGTTCTGTTGACACTGAAAGGTAATACAAAATTTCCAGGTATGTTTTTCTAAAAATAAGGCTTTATTGAACAAAATATAAGCATATCAGTAAACAGGCCTGCATGTAAACAGTCTAACAATGCAATATGTAACTTTAGCAGTAAAATATTAGATTTTAAATGAGGTATATTTGCTCAGAATTAGGTCCATGATTACTCTTCTAGAAGTAATATCACCTTCTCTCTGAGCTTAAAGTGACAAACTCATACATAGTTAAAGAAAAATATTACCAAACACTTAAATTAGATTTTGATGTATTGTTTTTAACATAAAGGCACATGTCTATTTTTACTGGTAGAATTACAATTCCAGTAAGAGGAACTGCTCAATTCAAAAGATCTTAGCAAAGCCTTTCACTTAGGTTCTAGAAGTTTTGTTATAATTTCTGCAACACAAAAGTTGCTGTAAACATGTACCCAGGATGGGTAATATGGTAAACACTTGGTAGTAGTATGTAGCAAGGATGTATTTTAAGAGAGAAGCAATCTCCTTCTGTTCATAGATTGAGTGATCACAGCTAAAATAGAGCTTTTGGTTCAGTGATAACAGAACTACAGATTTGACAGTCAGAATGTCACTGTTGTAACACCCTCAGCTTTACTTGGAAATGATGCAAGTTTGTGTCTATGCGTTAGAGAAGTAAAAAGGCCATCCCATTTAAACAGCTCCAAAAGTGTTCTAACTACATTACTGAGACCTTGTTCTACAGATAGCTGAAACCAGCATGCCAGTATCTAGAGAAATCAGAGGTTTTTTGATACAAGCATAAGCAAACACACTAATGTGACAAAGAACAACGGTTTTGAAGTATCCACAGTATTACACTGCACAAATACTCTGCATATCACTGCATTTTTAAAAGCAAAAAACTGCAAAGCAACCTTGCAGCTGAGAGGTAGCAACTGAATGTCTACTCAAAGTAAACCAAGTTAACTTCACCCTACAAAACAAAAAGCAGTTTACAGGAGGTAACAGGTGAAACCAATGCAGCTATTTCAGAAGAGTGACTGTGCCTGGACAACGTCCGCTACAAGTGGTTCATGATGTCAACCACAGTTTGTAGATGCTTCCAATACATAAGCTAATAAACACATTAAAATGCATACATTTTATAACAGAGGTCAACAACAAAGACAAGGAATTTTCACTATTTATCAGACAGTATTTTTCTTTCCTGAGTGGGGATGATTGATTCCTTGGTGCTATTTTGATAGAAATAGCGTAGCTTAATTAGGCTGAATGTTTCTTTTTGTTTGAGAAAAAGCACCATATTAACATAAAAGACAATAAGTATCTCTGGGCTGCAAAGCTCTCACAAGGAAGTTTTCTCTAAAGGACTGTAATTAACATATAATTAGGGTTTAAATATCCAGTTAAATAACTGCAGTCGATTGAACAAGTTCCTGCAACACAGCCTCTCCAGGAAGTCTTGTCTGATTCCTCCTTTGTGGCTGAAAATGAACTGAAATATGCAAGGACGCTTTTCAGTCTGCTCAGAGATGTGAAATTCTTTTAGCTGTTGGTGGTAACAATGACACGCACAGGCACTACTGGGAAATGCATGAACTGTATTTGCAAGTGTGCTTCTCTCACGGTAAGCTCTCTTATTCATAGTGTAATAAGGAGGCAAGACAAATTTTTGGTTTTCTTATCTTCTTTGCAGTACAGTTTCATGTATCTTTTGATAAATCAAATGGAACAAGATAATTTTCTTTTATAATTATAGAAAAAGAGAAGTAAATTCTTCTCACTTAGTTTAACTCTTAGTAATGTAAAGAGTATTGAGTATATTGATAAAAGAAGTGGGAATTCTGTGTACTAACTTGACTTAAGCATAAGGCACAAAAAAGCAGTTTTTTTTTTCTTTTTTTTTTTTTTCCCCAAGCATAGCTATCATCTTTACTCTCGATGCTCACTAGCTGCAAATGAAGCCCAGTACAATGTTCTACTTCCCAGAAGCATCTGAGACTATTCACCACATACATTTTCACTGATAAATCTGCCACTGACATTAAGGTCTACTGTTCACAGTAATCTGAATATTCAGTTAATGATGAAGTCAGTGTTGTAAGATTCTAACCCTTTTACTGTTTTCCTTGATCCTTTATTCTTGTTCTTCTCATTCTGAGCTTCTGTCAGGGATTTGCGCTTATCAATGTTAGTAAGTCCTTATTCTTCTGATAGCTTTAGGATCCACACATCTTCAGTTTTGCTTTCATGTTCTTCATTCCAGTCTGACTTGCTCTGACTCCAGAGCAGACCAAACTAACAAAAGATAATAATAAAGAACTACCTACAGATAAACTGCAATTTACATATTGCCCACCAAATATTATTAATTTGTAAATTATTTTTTTATTTTATTCTTTTTTTCTCTTTCTTTTAATCTCAGATAGGCTGAGCCTACAGTAGAACACAGCTATGATGATCTCGGATTCCTTGAAGCTAAGTTTGCAGCGAAGGACAGTTCAGTGGAACGAGAGTCCTATACTGTCTTGTCTGACTGCATTGCATTCTACAAATTACCATTTGGGGCAGTATGAAAACCTGATCAGTCTGAAATCAATTTGTGAAAATAGATTACTTCACAGTAAAAAGGACATATGTTATAATATTTCCGTTTTCACTGCTTTTTAAAGAAGAGTAACTGCCTTCAATTTTTCCTCCTTTGTGCTGTCTCAGGATCAGAGCTGAAAGCACTTGGAAATCATATTTTGTTTCTTAAATTAAATGGTCTCTCAATATGGGACATAGTGTAAATAGTTACAACAGAGTGCTGCCTTATTGTTTCTGATGTGTTTGATTATTTCGGAGGGAAAGTAACTTCTACACTACTCCAGATATCTGCCAGTTTTAGACATCTGTCAGTGATTAACTTTACGATTTATTAGAATAAAATGCACTGATTAGGAGTTTAAAATCAGTAAAATCCACACATTTACTATGGGTTAATACTTAGATCTAGTCTGGAAAAAAATAAGTACATTTTTAAAAGTTAATCATTAGAAAGCTAGGTAGGTAATCTTGGCTTATTTAATAATCATTAGCAGGTGTATAAAGATTTCGAGATATAATTTGTGAGGCCATTATTTGGAATTCCTACCTTGAATCCCACGTTCCCCAGGTGGTCCTGGTAAGCCATCCTTTCCTGGGGGCCCTGGTAAGCCATCTTTTCCTGGGGGTCCTGGTTTCCCATGAGCTTGGGAGGCAAGCAATGCAGCAGGCAACTTCAACTGGGACATAAACTGAGCCATCCTTTCTTCAATAACAAAGGACACAAGAAAAAAATGGTAAGAAATCTGTTCACAAAATACATTAAAATAAATAATTCCCAAAGCTCCAGCCAAGTAAATTTCTGGAAGTAAGATGTTTAATCCTCCTAAATGTCAATAGTTTAGGGTATTAAATGCTCCAATAAGTACCAGGATCTTCAGTTCCAACTGACTTCATATTTGAGTCCTCACCCCTTGCAATAATCTCAATGAATTTGCACAAAATTTGTACTGTATTCTATTGATGCAGTTTGGTATCTTAAAGGACTTCTAACTTCCGTTTGTGGAAGTACTTAAAACACATAAAGACAGAATAATTAGCATTTAACATCCCTATGAGAGGGTATCTCTGTAACTCACACTAAGCCCCTAAGTAAAACTCAAATAATGTGAACAGTTCTTGGGATGTGCTAAACCCTAGAAATAGTTGTAAAAACAAATGAACAAAACAACAAAAAAAGAAAACAACTCAGCAAACATTACTACTGCAGAGATTTCAGCATAAACAGCATGAACTGTTCATACTCATGGAACAAAGCATACTTGTTAGCATTTTAGTTCTCCTTAGATGCAGACCTTCAGAGTTAACTTGGAAACTTAACTGAGCATTCCACAGTTGATCTGGCATTTACTCTGGTGGAATTTTAAGATTTAAGATAAGAATTTCAGTGAAAAAGAGTGTATCAAGCAAAGAAAAACAAAGTAAGATGACAGAAAACAAAAAAAATGAAACAAAGCCAAAACCAGAAGATTTCTGGCAGCAGCTGGTGAGGTGTACAAAATGGAGTATGTACCAATTTGTAGCTAGAGTGACACATGCTTACCTTTGACAGCAAACTATCTTTTAATGCTAATCTTTTATATAAACACTGTGTAACATGTTTCAACTTGTAACTGTTTGAACATAACTGTACTAAATAGACAAACAGCAGCTAAGCATACTTACAACATCTCAGCAAGTACTACGTACCAAGTAAGTTAGATGATGTAAAGATATGTATATAAAAGTTATTGGAAAGTAAAAATGTGTAGAACAGAATTTAACATTAGCATCTAGCTACATAAGACCTCTTTGTCTTACCTTCAAAAACCTTAAGAACCTCTTGTTTGATGTAGTTTTTTAGTTCTTCAAGTGAGACAGTGTCAGTCTGATGAGGAAAAAAAAGGCAATATATATTGGAAGATACATGCAGAGAACACTATATGATGCTACAAAATAATAATAATAGTTATAAAAAAGCTAAAATCAGCCCCGATCTGATTTTTATTAAATTAAATATTAAGCTAAAATTAAACATGCTAAAATTTATTTTACTCACTTAGGTACAAAGTTGACTCTACTGCAAATAAATTTCAATATTATAAAGGCACTCACCTATTTGGATGACCAGCATGTGTATGTTATGAAAGTAATTTGTGTAGGACCATAAGGAAGCCCAGTGACGTTTCTTTACTTCAGTAGCCTTTTGTATAACATTTGCCAACTTCTTACCCCCACTGGGAATATTTTCATGCGAAGCCAATGAAATAAAACTGTATCACAGGACCAGTAATTTAGTTAGGAAAGATTTTTGGGCCTTTATTCCATCTGATTCAGGGCCTCTTACTAATTGAAATGAATTCACTACATCTGTGCATACATATGCTTACATGGAGACAAACCAAAGTATATACAGCTGACAGGAAGCACTTCATTGTCTTCTCAAATGCCTGTTTCTCTGTTACTGAGAATCACATTTCCCTGACTTTGCTTTTTTTGGTATTTGCAAATATTAGTCATCTCAGTGATATCTTAGTTTTTATGACAACGTAGCATTGCTTGATTGAACTTCCACTGCTCAACACATGCTACCTTCATCTGTTCTGACTTCACAAGCAACTAACAAAACTTTATTTTCTTACCAGGAAACCTGGGGGACCTGGTGATCCTGGAGGACCTTGATGACCTGGTGATCCTGGATGGCCTCTGTCTCCTGGTGGCCCAATAGGCCCCATGGCCCCCTTTTCTCCTGATGGGCCAGGCTTCCCTCTTTCACCTTGTGGACCTTTGTCTCCTGGAATACCCTGATCTCCCTGAGTAAAATAAAAGCATAAAGAAAACCACTGCACACACCAGAACTAACTGGGAAGAACTGCGAAGAATCCTAAAGAGTAACATTTTTCTTGTTCAGAAATTGATTTTTATTAGACAACTAAATTATGCAGTGAAGCTGATTTACAGGCTGATCCTTGTCTCTGAAAACACAAGTAATGTTTTGCCTTCTTGCACTTTTAACATTGAAGCCAATGACAAAACGTAGCTAGACACTGTAACCCAGTTTTCTAATAGAGAATCAGTTTTGTTTTTTTTCTTCAAATATCTCTAGATGCACAATATTTTATTTCTGCCTCTATTCAAACCTGTTAATCAAAGAAAAAACAGATATACACATGCACTTCAAATGAGTAGCTTCTCTGCAAACAAAATACACTAAGTGTTTGATGCTCTTGCTAGCTTCTATCATGGGCTGCAATGTAATTTAAATTTGTTTTATTTGCAATGAATTAAATCTTTTAGAAGGGCTTAATATATTAGCTGTTACTCCACTGAGCTATATCTGTGGAGCAGAGTGCAGCAAGTCATGCATTCAGATTGTTAACAAACAGCTGACATCTCTTATGGGTCACTAGTTGTCCTTGCTGCATCACTTAAGCTAATGTCAAGTTTCAACATAAGGAGCAAACAACACTTGGAATTGCCTGCATTACTACAAGATAAATCTAGAATCCACGTTTATGAGGAGTAAATAAATGGAATGAATTGGATTTTTAAACTACAGCAAGTATTGGTAAACTTTATTCAAATCTGAAACATCACTAACTGATAAAATGATAAAAGTGTGGTTACAGTCACAAGTTGTATTTACATGACATGGTAAGACTGAAAAGAAAAAAAAAAAAAGATGGAGAGAAAGATAAGGATGAAAGCAGGAGGTTATCTACCATTTTTATCACCCATCTGTCCTCCAAATCGGTACTACTTTTAGTGAATCAGAGCTTATTAACGGCTATAACTAAGCTTTGCTACAAAGATCACTGTCATTGGAGTTGCTTTATTGCATTAACTGAAATCACAGAATCACAGAATCACAGAATTATCAAGGTTGGAAAAGACCTAAAAGATCATCCAGTCCAACCACCACCAATACTCCCCAGCTAAATCCTATCCCTCAACACAACATCTAAACGTCACTTGAACACCTCCATGTTCGGTGACTCCACCACCTCCTTGGGCAGTGCATTCCAATGCCTAACCACCCTTTCTGAGAAGTAATATTTCCTAATGTCCAGCCTGAATCTCCCCTGGCGCAGTTTGAAACCATTGCCTCTAGTTCTATCACTGTCTATCGTAACATTCCCTACTACCTGTTGTAACCAAGCTTGTTTAATGTAACACATGGCCATGTGTTTGTGACATGCAAAGATCCCAAGGATGAAATGAGGAAAACTTTATAACTTTCAACTTTGACTGCATCACACACAAAGGGATTATCTACTTTCTAACTTTCATCAACAATTTACACTGCCCAGGTCATCTGCATTAGAAGGTCTGTAAAGGTGTTTTTCTCTAAATGCAGAAAGCAATTCAGTTTCTCACAGTAGTCCATGGGATGCTTACTGTCACCTATAGTTCACAGAAAATTAATATCTTGGTTGTGACTATAAAATATGTGCTAATGAGGTGTTTGGATACTCAGATAAAAGGAAAGAAGTTATTAAAACAAGGAACTTACACGTTCTCCTTTGGGCCCTCGGTCTCCTGGTCTTCCCACAGCACCCTGAAAAATTGTTTTTGAAAGAGGTTAAAGATACTGCTTAAAGGCTTTGTTGTGTGTTCATCTATCAGCTGAACTGAAAACAACTACTAAGATTAACAGCTGCATTATATTTCAACAATTAAATATACTACAATGCAAAAGCATGGTTTCCTACCGGAGGACCTGGCAGTCCATCTTTTCCATTGATTCCCTATTGAAAAAAATAAAAAAATTAAAAAAAAATAAAATTAATAATTATTTATATGTATTTTGAAAACAAGGTGTAGAGCTCACTGGTTAGAGATGGTATCAGTACACATTCTAAAGCTGCAGTCAGAAGTTTGCATGGTTACAGTGTTGAAACACTCACAGTCTTCAGGAATGTACTACAAAAAAGCTTGGGGACGTGTTGAACTGCAAGCAGATTGCATTTGTATTCAGAGAGCAGTGTAAAAAATATCTTCATTGACAAGATACGTATCAATTATAATGAACATGCAACTTTAAATGATCAGCTACTGCGAAATTCTGCAAACATGCTGAACATGGAGCTGTACAGATACTGTACAAGTCCTATTCATTATACAATGACAGAAGAGATTCATCTTATGGCAGACATTAGCCCTAAATGCCCTATTAGCCCCTGCTGTTACAGAGATTAGAGCTATAGTATTAAGTGTCCAGATATATTCATTGGTCATTAGGACTTGTGACATGCCACAGCATCCACCTGCTGGTCAAAACATTTTTTTCTGCCCAAAAGAGGACAGTCTTATTCAAAAATGCACACAACGTAGTCTTGGGCTCACATTTTCCCCCAGCCTGGATATGACATTGTCTCAGAATGTGCTGGGTGGCATGGGCCAAATAATGTCACAGAGTAATTTAACAATTGCTCAACAGGTAAGTGCAAGATAAATGCTCTGTCACTATTTATTTTGATGGGATATACAAAGCCAGAACCTGCATACACAGAAAACTTAGAGCTATTTTGCATGAATGAAAAAGAAGACTTGGATAAACAAAGCAATCAGCAGTATTTCCTTCCCTTTCATACTGCAAAGCATGGTTTTGAATGATTAAGGTCACTGTGGACCTGCATCCCTTGCTGGTGTGTCCATGACCCCATCTTCTTCCTGCCCTCAGCTCAGTCACTTTCTCTTGCAGAGCAGCTCATTGTTGTAGCATCCTGACACAGCTCATGAAAGCAGGCAGTTTAAAATTTTATTAGTGATACAGATTTTCAAGCTGTTCCTTAAATTGGGCCAGTTTGCTGCAGAAATTACAGAAACTGTCTCTTTCAAGAGAGAAGAACAGAGTGGAGATGTAACAATACGAGATGGTGCATTTCTCACGCAACACCGTGCGCAGAGGGAGATAGTTCTGAGCTATCCTAGCTGAACTACTTCTGGATTATGAACTAGACTGTTTTAAACTAGCTCAGACAGTGCTACAATACGCTGCTGACTACAGAGCATTTTAAATAAAGAGGTCAGATCAAACATATCCTCAGAGAATAGTACATGCTTCAGACATGATGTTGCGTTACCAATAGAAGAACAATAATGTGTATACAGAGTCATGATGCCAACAGTTCTCTGCATAATTGAAACCATGAATGCATTTTGTTGCCTTATACTCAACAGAGTGTGCTGAGCTCTTGGGTTAATATTCTCGTTCTAAAAAACTGCTGAAGGAACATTCAAGTCAATAGGATCCAAGTGACGTTCAAAATGATCTCAGTTACCTCCAAAGGATCTCAGTAACATTGGCTGTTAAAAAATAAACGTATCACACTCCATATGAAAAGAATTCTTGACTAGATGGTTATATTGAGCACCGTAACTCTAGACTGTTCTTCAGAAGTGATCAAGCCCAATACAAAACAGGATGTACTCTAATTTCTTTTGAAACTTGTCATAAACTAAAATGCATGTTTTCTTAATGAATGTAGATAAAATTGCTCACTGGTTTTCCCTGTGGTCCTTCTGGCCCAGGGAAGCCTGTATCTCCTATGGGTCCTCTTTCACCCTAAGAAAAAATAAAACACAAATGAACTTGTATGTGAAATCTTGCATTCAATATTCAATATATTTTTGTATTAGCACAGTAGTCTAGAACTCAAATCTGCACTTACAGGTTCTCCTGGCAATCCTGGGGACCCTGGAGATCCTGGCTTTCCCTGCAAGAAGAGAATATTATAAATTCAAGTTGCTATGAAGAAAAACATCGACTTATCCTAGGTCAAAACTAAGACAGGATATACATTTGAGTGAAATGCTCATATTAAAGCTCAATCAATGCTTTAAAAGAGAAAAAATAAATCTTAAAAAAATAGAACTTAGCATAAAATGGTAAAGCAAATAATTTCTTTTCAATGGATCTTACTAGAGTTAAATGTAAGCAACAGAACACAACTTCATCAGTGATGAAAGGAAGTCAATAACTACTTCACATCCAACTAAAATAGAAAGCAACAACAGTAAGACTTGAAACATACCCAGTGGGAAATACACAGGGAATGAACAATTATGATGAGCCTAACTAGCTAATGCATTATTGATTCACAGTATATATATGATAGATTACAGAGCAACAAACTTTGTAACTCTTACACAGGCTATAAAACTCAGAGAAATACTTATCTTCTTCCTTTAAAAGTGAGTTTTTACTTTGTTTTAGGAGAACTCAACTACATTAAGCTACTTAAGCTAATGTTCTCTCTTAGAAATCACAGTAAATACACTAAATTAGGTGCTAATGGAAATTGGAATGCATAGATACAGACTCCTCTTTATTTCATGAAACACATTTATAATTTAAACACAGCTCTTGAATGGATTGGTAGCTGTCCAAATTTAATAATGAATGTATTTGAATATAAATAGCTTCATACTGTCTCCTGAAATACAAATATATATACATTTATTAAACTGTGAATGCAATCTAAAGAAAATTCATCTTTATTTCCTTCAGGAACACAAATGAACAATTATAATTTCAATTTATCATTAGTTACATTTACTTTCACCTACAACAAGGCTTCAGAATGACTTTCAGAAACTTCTTGAGTACAACATGTAAATAACTATCAAAGTATGTCCCTTAAAGCAAATGTTTGATTTATTTGAAATGCAGATTGTTGTTGATTGCATTAACTAATGTTCATATTTTTTCTTTGTGTTAGAAAGATGCCTGGAAGTTTATGTATGCCCAGGAACACATAAATGACTTTATAATTTATCTCTATAAAGCTGAGGCAATGGGAAGAATCTTTCTTAAATGAGAATATGCAACTTCAAATTCAAGCTTTATAATGTATCCACTCCATTTCCAAGCCCTCAGAAGTCTTAACATTCTAATTATTTTAGGAAAAATATGTCATTTTCATATCTGCCCATATGTCACTTGTTAACAGCTCCCAGAAACAATGAGTAAGATTACTGCTAAACACCTTGCTTGACTTTTCTTTCAGGTTCTTGTAACAAAATGAGATTTCTTTAATGAATATACATACTGGTATTCCTGCTATTCCTGGTGTGCCAGCTGGTCCACGGTCACCCTGAAGAAAAGATAAATCATTATTTAAATTGTAACACTGAAAACAGTTGTTCATTCATGGATCCTGATTAAAACCTTAGGAAGAATTATGCAGCGAGCAGAAATTGAGGACAAGTGCTCTCTTAAACGCTAGCACTTAGCTCTGACACTGACTCATTTTACAGACTTGAGCAAGTAACAGAAATCCTCTGTTAGGTTCTTTTGTCATAAGTTACACCTTATCCTTTGCATTCTGTTTGAGGCCTTCCTTGAAAAGGGATGATTTATGTGGGACTTTTTAAGTAATAATCACTTGTGGTCTTGAGAATGACCAAAATTAACACATTGCAATTCACTATCCTATCAAGACCCCCCTATTTAAGTTTCACCTTCTAAAGAAACTTTTGCCTTCCTGCTATGCTCTCGGCCATTTCATGCAACTCAGTATCCTCGATTTGCTTGTGCTGTGGTATTTTAAGCACAAAGTTTCCTTTATCACAGAGATACCTTCATCAATAATTTAAGCTAAGATAATGGATTTTGTGCTGGAGTTGATGAGGTGTGAGTGCAAATCCATCTTTATCTTCTGTGGAGACTACAACTCAAAGCAGATGGAGGGAGCTGACAAGAGGTGAAACTACAGCAAGATTTACCCTATCCCATTGCCGACATGCATCAATCTGTAAAAATGCACTCTGCTAGCATAGGGTGGTTAAAAATGTAAGAAGATCAGACCCCCAGCCGTGTCAGGAAAGCCCTGACACAGCTGAAGTTGTACAGCAGGAGAATATTTTTTGAGCTGAGTTTACATTGCACAGAGCTGTTTTGCAAAAGCTCTACCAGCATAGCTCAGTCACACTGTTTTGTGTAGAAAAGCTCGAGAAAATGTTTCGTGTCATTCTCATCATTTTGTTCAGGTAATAAAACAATAATGCTTGTAATTGGAAACACTTAATTACATTATAAGGAGCATAGAGGGAAGACAAGTTAATGCCTATAAACAGTTTTGAGAGCCTCACATCAGAGCTACAGTATAGGGAAAAATATCAATTCTAGGTAACAGTAACTTCTCAGAGCTTTCTAAACCAATTATGCAGCACTAGACTGAGACATGCAGTGCAGGACTGTTCAAGGCAGATGAATACAAATTCTGTTTTGCTTTTACATGTAGGGTTTTCAGACCCCATGGCAACATCAAGGATCATATTTAAAATCTTGCTGCCTATCACATTTGTGACAGAACAACTGCAGTAGTAAAAACTTGACTCTGCCCACATAATACCTAACTCTGAACCAAAGAAATTGAACCTGGCTGAGAAGCTAGAGGCCGGCAGCCAGTTTCCCTGCACTGGCAACTGGGAGTAACCTCTACAAATTAGGAGTGCTCTTCAATTTGCTTACTAGCCCAAAGCAGTTAGTTAATGAAAAGTGCATGGCCTTGGAGGGTACATTCACTCTCATACACTGCCCATGTAATAAAGCAGATCAGAGCAGTATCACAAAATGAAATCAAACCAAAACAGATGAGACCTTGGGTCCAGAGGGAGAAGCTTGCTCACAGTTCAACCTCTCTTGCTCAGGAGACAAAGAGAAGTCACATAAAACAAGTTTCCCTCTCAGTGAAAAATTTATGAGCACCTTTAGAGCAGTCAAGTACTTGTGGTACTTATCAGGGCTCAGTGGCTTCAGCAGTGCCTCCATGCTGCATGGTGATTCTGTAACCAGAATTTATATACACAGTGGGGATCATTAGATGCTGGCAGAGCCTGAGAGTTAAGCTAGAAATCCTCACCACTTCCCTTGAAATTTTTTCCCCTTGCCCTGACTGCATTTAGCAATGTGATGCACAGCACAACTGCAAAACCACTGTGTCAGCACAGCTGAGGGAAGGCCAATTTTATCCCGAGGACACAAATGTTTTCAGCCAGTTCATGACATTATCACAAAACTACAGCCGGCACTGTCTATGCAATAAGGCATTCTGCTGCAGTGATGTATCTTGTAGCTCTAAATTAAAAGCCAGCATGCACTGTACTGCTGGGAATGGCAGGCAGACTCAGATTCTGTTAATTTATTTGCACCAGAAGTGTGGAATTCAGACTAAATTTAGTTAAAGAAAGGATATTTTGGCTTTGGGAAATGGCCAAGCACTCACTTAGCTTGTTTATACAATCTGTTCTGTTACATTTTCCCTTTATTTAATTCTTGTCCCCATTTTGTCTCTGTTAGGTCTGTAATACCTCCCTGTGTTTGTTCATGCTAAAATTAGGTTGTCCTTAATTGCTTGTAAATTGTAGTCTTCCAGAGAAAGAATTATCTAATTTAAACACCTAGTGTAGTCACCTACCTTGGTTTGTTATCCTATAATCTCTGCAGAAGTAGTAGTAATACACAGTAATAGTATGGATAAACTTTTGATTTATATGGCTTTTTGATGAAAAATGTCACAGTAAACTATTTTTGTATTAAGTGATTGAATAGCATGCAATTCCTAAAAACCCAGTAAGTGTTTGAATTGCAAAAAGATTGCTATTTCTTCTTATACTTAAAAGATACGGGCAAAATTGAAACAAAGTGTCTCCACTGGGGCTTCAGGATTTCTTTATTTCTCTGGTGGAATTTTTATGCTTAGCTACATGGAAATAAATACAAAAAGCTTAAATTTTTTAGCACTTCATAATAACCTTTAAGTTTTTATCAGCTTTTATAACTCATATGTGAAAGGCTGAAACATCGCCAGCTCAAGGAAAAAGTAATCTCCTAGGACAAAAAATGCACACTTGAACAAGAGGAAGGCTCTTGAGATTGTGACACAGTTCAGGATGAGCTATGATGGCTTCATATAGGCAGTGCAATAAGAAAAGTAAAATAGAAACAAGGGGCCTTTTTAGAATAATGAGAGATGGTCTTGAGAAATCAGTTTTGCCTTTGCCTTCATAAGGCCTTCACATCAAACAATGTGGGGAATAAGGAATCAGTCTCTTCTTCTATTTCTAGCATTTCCTCTATCTTTATACGCAGCTGAAATAGTCTTTTTTTTTTTTTTTTTTAATGGAAGTTTTTCACATACTTGGTTTAGACTAATTCAGATACAAATTTCAATTCAGACCTATAACTATGCCTGAAGTGTTGAAACAAGCAGACAGACTCTAAGCATAAGATGATGCTCAGGAAAGAAAAAGAATTAGAGACATACTACAAGGCTTTCTACACACATTTCCATTTGTGGAAAATGGAATTTTGTATTGGGTGAGTAAATGATTTAGATGTACATTTAAGAAAAAAAAGGAATATGGATAAATATACAAATTTTTTTCACACAGAAACATTAATTTTCATAAAACATTCAAATAAGGTTTCAGAAATCAGTTAGCTGCGGACAGTCCCATTAAAAAGCCAAAACTTCTTCCTTAATAGTCTTACCTTTTCCCCTGGGAGTCCTTCTAGACCTGGTAATCCCATTGGTCCTGGGTCGCCCTGATTTTTTTTAAATTGGAATGGATTGCATAGATTAGAAACTCTGAACTGTTCAAGAGAAATGGGGAAGAGTAAGCAAAAACAGAATATTTAACTTGAGATTACCAAAATAGCTAACAGTTGTTAAGTGAACAGATTTTGTTTTACTGTTTTAATTTTGACTAAGAATGTAACCCGGAACACTCCCCTCCTGTGTTTTTTCAAGCCTGTGTCAGCTCTAAGTCACTACTTTTAAGCTCTAAGTCACCACTTTCCAGCAGCAGAGGCACATGTTGTGAGCATATTCTATCCACCACAGAACTAACATCCAAGCAATTCTGTTCAACCTCCAATTTACCGTGTCAGAACAGAGCTCTATTCCTCACACAACCCTTCCTCTGCAACAAGGGACACACAGGCGAAGTCTCTGTGCAAGTCTTCAGGCTTTGAATGAAAACCAGAAAACTTCTGCACTGGAGAAATCACTTTAACTGGGGAGGTTCTATTACTCTTTTTTCCTTTTTTTTAGGACAATCAACAGATAATTTATCACAGAAATCTGAACTACTGTTAATAATTCCAGAATTTCAGCTATCTCAGTTAAATCAATAACCACACCAAATTCTTTCTGCAGATGTTATGAATTCTTTGATGGATTTCACTTTCCAAAGCCTGTACGGGAGAAAGTACTTCTTGAGTAGGAAGTGGTTGCTGGTATAGAAAGACATATTCAGCTTGTAGGCATTAAGATCAACTGTAAGCCCGCTGTAGGCTGACTAAGTAGAGATTATATGTCTTCATGGTAGATTAAGTCTTAGTTAAATTTTCAAAATGTTAACTGCCCCATCTCCTTGGGCTTGTCTGAGCTAGTCTGAGTTAGCTGTGGTTAACACTACAGCTATTTTTGTGCGTGAAGATAGATACTCTTAGAGGTCAGCAGTAAACTCTCTTTACGTATTTTACTCAGGAGTGATAACCTGAAGGCAGAACAGCAGCTGGAGAGGTAAAGAGTCAGCTTCTTAGTGGGTGAATGAACTCCTGAAAACCCTAAGGAACTGTACATGTTTTACTTGAAGATGTCACTTGTTTCATTAGTAACAGACATAGCTGTTTTCTCAATTTGTCTGGTGAAAGGGACGTGATTTTTTCTTAAAAAAATGATCTCTCCAATACTTCTCAGGGTTTCCTGATCTTCATCAATAAATCAGGCGGGATCATACTTAGGGAATCTCTATTATGACTAAAAACATACGTACCACTGTGCCAGGATCTCCTTTTGGACCCTGCAAAGCAAACAAGAAACAGACATACATTTAGAGAACTACACAGTGACATGGTATTTTTTTCTATATTAATACATTATAAATATAAATTGGCAATGCAGTGCATTTACAATCAGTATTTAGTCCAGTCCTCTCAACTGATTAATTCTGCCTTAAAACAGCAGAACTTGGTTATGACACTAGTATGAAAGAAAAGTTAAATAAGTACAGCACACCTTGGGCTTCAAAGAACCAAAACAAGCTGGGATGTCTGCACAGGGCATCATACTGCCTGGAAAGACACAATCTCTGTACTGCTGCCACATTCACATATTGTTCTACACTGTTGCTATAAGCAAGGAATCAGTGACAGAACTGAGAATTAACAAGTTTCTAATTTCCAACCCATAATTTAATCCATAGCAAGATCATCACTAGTTACAAGGAGTACATTGTGCAGTTTAACACATTAAGATACTTTCAGTCAAGCCCAATACCAAGTTATTCACTGTTTTTGCAGACTTTACTTAATATTCAGCGTAGCTTTACAGTGAAATATTTAAATCAAAATAAGCTATTCTCCCAGGCTAAAATGTTTGATCAGCAAATAAAATTACATTTGTATATATTATTATTTATTACATTATTTCCTAGATGAGTTATAATTTCTACCTCTCACATACAAAATCCAGTTCCATGGTACTCATCAAAACTACATGCAGTTAAATGTCTGTTACCCCTCTGTTACGATTTTAATTGAATATTAGAAATTAAGTTACTATTGAATACTTACTGGAGGTCCTGGTGGACCTGGATAACTTGCAACACTCGCACCTCCCTGTAACAGCAAATTTAAAAGTTGAGTTGGACCAAAGTTAGGTGTTGATTGAAAAGCTATGTATATAAGAAAGAAATACCAGAAATACCTGGAGTTTATATAAGCTGCTCATTCCATTTCTTTCACCGTAAGGCACACCCTTTAAAACACAAAAAGCAAGTAAGCACCACAACTACAAACCACAGAGGCAGAACCATTGCCCTGTTTTAAGTCCCATGCATCAGCAAAACCATGGTTTCTAGATCAATTTTTCCACATTTCCAGACACTTCAGTAAGAACATAGGATACACAAGTATGTAAGCTTGGTACTCAATTTTTGCTTTGTTACAAAACCAGATACTGTAAATTCCCAGTGTACATTACATTTCAACATTCTTACATAATAACTGGTCAACAGACAGAAACAATGGCAAGCACTGCTTTCATGTCTATTTGAAAAACCGCGTTAAACTAAAAAGTAGACAGCATCTAATTGTATGCTTCAAGTGTCTTGAGAACATAAAGGCTTGCATGGTAAATCTAGGTGAATGCTCTAGTTAAATGGATAAGACTGAAAAGAACTAAGAAGAGTGATTCAGTGGCTGAACTACCAACTTGCATTTCGCCCAATGATTTTAAGTGCACAAAAAGCTCAACCTATACAAACGTGTTCAACCTATTATTGAGTGGAATTCTTGTTCTAAAAAGATACCCATGTATCTTTTATGATGTTTTCTCAAATTCAAGCCAGTTAATATTTAAAGCAAACTTAGTAAATATGAGTGCTAGCCATTCTTCCCGTACAAATGTTTACAAATCATGTGTGTAAAAATGAAAACATGAAAACAAAAAGGAAAGGGCAGACATTTAAACTCAAAATAAAATCCTAAAACATGTTTCCAGCATAAATTAACTTGGCCGATGCTCTGAAAACTTTACATATTTCAAGACTTTCAAGACTTCAAGATGAGAAAGTTCTCATACATAATTAATGATGTAAATTAATACAGTATGCTTTACTTCAGTTTTGCTCTCAAACTTCTTTTATGTACAAAACTTGGTAGATACAGAAAACTTATGCTGCAACAGAAAGTCACAGATCTAGATGGTTATTACTTGTATTACTAGCTACAACTTTTATCCTGGTATCCTGCTATCCTTATACAAAGTTTTCCAAGTATGTGCTGAGATATAAACCATCACTTGCTCTAGAGAATTTTCATGAGATACAGATTGAATTTAGAGAAGCAAGGACTGAAAAATGTACAGTCCTCTAAGCTAGAATCAGCTCTAGGGTTAAATTTGGGGCAGAAGTGAATGGTTTTTTTCTACAGCAGGCTAGAATTAGGCTGCAGTTGAGGCTGGAGTATGTAAGAATCATTAGAGTACAGCTAGATTCTAGAACCAAAGCATTCCGTGAATTATGGTAAGGAATGACATTTCTAAGGTTGTATTTAGAATTAGGAATTGTAAGGTCATCCAGTTATTTATTATTCAGAATTAACTTTGTATTAGGCACTGTTCCAGTTAATCTACAGTTTAAAGCCTTCCACAGACTTCCCTGGGTTACCTGATCTCAGGTATACAAAGTGAATAAATTAACCTCAGTGTTCAATGTTTTTAAAATAATTCATTTGACCAAATTTCTAAGATGGCACTTGTGACTTGGATTTAATGATGAATCACAAGAAAAAAAAGGAATACTGAACTATTCTGCAATAAGACTTTGCTGTCTTCCTGCACTAGTAATATGTCTAAGAGAGACAGTCTACTGTCTATCATAGAATCATAGAATCATAGAATGGCCTGGGTTGAAAAGGACCACAATGACCAACTAGTTTCAACCCCCCCTGCTATGTGCAGGGTTGCCAACCACCAGACCAGGCTGCCCAGAGCCACATCCAGCCTGGCTTTGAATGCCTCCAGGGATGGGGCATCCACAACCTCCTTGGGCAATCTGTTCCAGTGCATCACCACCCTCTGAGTGACAAACGTCCTCCTAATATCTAGCCTAAACCTCCCCTGTCTCAGTTTAAAACCATTTCCCCTTGTCCTATCACTATCCACCCTCATAAACAGCCATCCCCCCTCCTGTTTATATGCTCCCTTCAAGTACTGGAAGGCTGCAATGACGTCTCCCTGGAGCCTTCTCTTTTCCAAGCTAAACAAGCCCAGTTCCCTCAACCCTTCCCTATAGGAGAGGTGCTCCAGCCCTCTGATCATCTTAGTGGCCCTCCTCTGGACCCACTCCAAGAGCTCCATGTCCTTCCTGTGCATTTCATTTTACTTAAATCATTTGTAACATATCACGAAAATGCAAGCCAAAATCTCTTACCGGAGGTCCAGGTGGTCCAGGCTTCCCTGGAGAGCCTTCACTACCCTGGCATAGCGAGAGATGTACAGCTCATTTAATATAACTGTTGTTCAGATCTATTCCATTCCCAAATTGTGATGGCCATTATCACAGTAACCAAGAGATACAGTCAGTAGGACTAGGTAATATCAAGAATGAATCATCCTGCTTAAGCTTTAGGAAAATTAATAATAGTTACTTTATTCTAGCTCCTTTTTTGTTAGTTATTGATGCTTTAAGCATACTAACTTCCTCATGGCAAAATAGTGGCAATAGGTCACTGAAATACTTCATATAAATTCATATAAATTTCTAAGCAATTAATAGATAGAATTTGTAATTCATTTTATACTTTGAATATTGTTTTGCTAAAGACAATCCTCATTTTGATCATCCACAGGTAAATAAAGAAGGACCAGTTTATTTAGAAACATGCTGGGTAAAGAAAAGATCTTTATTAAGGGTTATAATGAATACCCTCTTGACTTTAACTTCAAAACACTTATCTATAACTGTAGTCTGTTTTGCTGAATTGCACTGAACTGCTTATATCAGGAAAAAAAGTTTCTTAGTTTTTGCCCCAGCAGAGTAGTGGGTGCTCTGAGCAATACAGAAGTTTTAATGTCAAACTTTTCAAGCGAGATCTTTTCAACATTTCATCACTAAGATTCAGTTAATAATTCTGTATAATTTGGAATAGGTCTATCCAAGTTTTTCATCCACTTCATTGGATTTTAATAACATACTTCATTGAGACATTTAGGCTGCAAATTTAAAATTATTAAGGTGGAGAAAGTCAAGCTGAGCATACGACAGTAATGATTAACTCACCATAAGTATATACATTTTTAATTACAATCATATTAAAATAATTTCCGAATCATCTTGTGATTGAAATGTCAAGCTACAAATTGAAGGATTTATAGTATTTCATTAAGAGAGAAAATACTCCATTTTAGAACTTTTCAAATGTGGTCCTCAGATAAAGGAAGGAGAATGCACATTATCTGGCTATGGTTCAGTTCATCACTCTTAAATGATCTGACTTCTGGCCTTTTCAGTCAATGGCACACTAGTTATGGAGAACTGATTTTCTCATTCTCAAATGCAATAAGAGACTGCCTTCCACTGATCTTTATGATGCATAGTGAAAGAAACAGCTATCATTAGGTCTCAGCCAAAGATAGAGATGTACATGCTTCAAGCAGCTGGTCAAACACTGCATTTTTAGAGACTTTATTCAGTACTTTGAAATTGTAAACGTGGAAGGAACAAAACCTTGTGGATTTTTTTTTTTTTTTTTTGCAGCGTATTACTTAAAAGGGAAATAATTTGGTAAATTATTTCTATCATGGCCAGGAAGGAGACAGTTCTCAAATCATTTTTATGCTGAGAATATTTCATAGCTTCCCGAAGTACATTTTCCTTTTCTTATTCATACCACATTCTAGGTTTTAGAGAGTATTAGTATAATCACAGTCTATGCACTATGGCTGGAAAAGCCCGAGCCATAGCCAAGAAAAACGAATTATGAAGTGTATCCATGTAAAAAATGTAGAAATTGTCTCAAAATATATTTTGATAAATCAGTTTGTCTGCTGTATTTCACTGATCTGCAGTGCTAAGAAATTAATTTGACCTTTTAGTTAAAATGGAAGCACTTGATAAAAGAATATATCTAAAATTGATAAAAAAGCAGTGCTATGACAGTGTAAATTAATCATAAAGGAAGTTTTAATACTTTTGCAGAATATTTGTATTGAGTAACTTCCAGCTTTTGAAGAACATTAAAGTATGCCTTTAAGTTTGACTAATACACTGGAAAAAGAATAAGAAGCAGAGCAAAGGTAATTCATAATACACTGCTTCACAATGTTTTTTTCAATTTCTTAATTTTATATAACATATTACAGTTAGAAAACTGTAACATGTTTCCCTGAAAATCATGTATACCACAAGGTTTATTCTTCAAAATAGAAGCCTGTATGTTTGGAGAAAGTATTTGTAATCCAAGACAAAAAATAAAAAAATCATTTGAAAATGTATGTCAAACTCATGTCTGTACTGTGTTAAAAAAATATCAAAAACACAACAACAAACCAAACTAAACAAACAAACAAAAAACCCCCACAAACCCAAAGCATAGTAAAGGATCACAAAACCCACACAGATCTTTATCAAAACTAAAAAGAAGGAATACCTTTTCACCTTTTGACCCAGCAGGACCAGGATGCCCAGGTCTTCCCATAGCTCCCTGCACAATACAGTATCAGTTTATATTAGTTAAGAAACATCCCAAAACTGCAATTTGCACTGTAGCTTAGTTTTTTAAACTTGTACTTTCTGAAGGTCATTTAAAACTAATTACACATTTCCTCCAGGTTTCAGTATTTCTCTTCTCTGTCTGATGTAAAAGCTGTGTTCTACTGATAAGCTCTATGAAGGGTAAAACTTGTGTTTGTGGTTGTATTTTCACCTTGTGTAGATTAAATGCTCTGCCCCTAACTGGTAACTCTGGATACTATGAAGGATCATGGTTTTTTTTGCTAAAATGTTAATTTATGCATCCCACATTAAGCTTCCAAAATGTGTTGCAATTAGGGAAGCGTTAGTAGTGTCAACAACCCAGGATTAAGCAATGATCACACTATCTAAAACAGTCTCATTGTGCATGTAGAAAATTAAAAAAAAAAATAATCCCAAGAGAAGTTTTCCCCCAGATACCACTATTTTTCAGGGTTAGTTTTTCAGTGACTTTAAATAGTAAGTTAGTGTATTCTCAGACTTTATAATTATTTGGTTTCTGCATTTAATGTTTTGAGAATGCCCAGTTAGAAATATTTTTAGATTTTTATTAATAACATTATTACAGTAACTAGGGTGTAAATAATTAACTGCTAGTTTGTCCATCATGCCTTTCAACTTCATGAAGTCTCTAGTAAGGTCGAAACACAATAAGCATTTGAGTTACATAAACTCTGAATCCAGACAATGATAGTATTTTCAGAGACATCAACTCACAACATAATTTATTTTAATACAGCCACTGCGGCTAAGATTTTATTGTCACTCCCCTAAAATGTGTAGAAAAATTAGACAACAAATGATACCACATGCTTACAGACGGTCCACTGGGTCCTGTTACACCAGGCAGTCCAGGAAGACCTTGAAGGCCCTGAAAATTAAAGGTGCATATGTCAATTTCCTCTCCAATGCTATAGCCTCAAAAAACTACTTATATTTAGCACGTCCATCACTATTATAACAGTACTGAAGCACATTTTCATTTACCAGGATATCATTATTTTTTGGAATAAAAACAATATACGCATACATGAGGATTTCAGACAAGTCTGCACTGCAGAACACTTTCCTCTGATCCAGTGGGCTTAGTCAGATAAAATTTTAGCTATATGACAGTCATGTATATATATCTAAGCTAATTGCTCTTGATTCCCTTTATAATTCATAACAAGTAAGCTCCACCCAACAGTATATCATGGAAAATACTGCATGTATTTTAAATTCAGACTCCATATATTTTCTTATTTCCACTTAATAGTAATTTCTGAAATTAGTATTTCCATCAAACTATTTGCCTTACAGAATATTTCTCAAAGTGAATGCTAAATAAGAAGTAACACAATCAAAGCAAATACCTTATAAAATTAAATATTTTGTGAAAATATTTGGCATTTACCTTTTTATTGCTTTATCTCATACTCTTTAAAATTAGCATTTAGATTTATGCAAGGCATTAAAATACACAAATGAGCATAAACCTCCACACACACAAATATGAAATAGATTTTACTTATTTTAATAATGGTGCTTAATCTTGTTGAAACATTAGATTCAAGGGCTATCTGCAGTAATACATTATTATCCCTGCAGTTTTAAATAAGCAGTTTAATATTCTTTGCACTTTCGTCTAGATTCATATAATAGTGTATTGGATACATAAATGAAGTAATTTTACCTCATCACCCTTCTCTCCAGCAAGTCCAGGAAATCCACGTTCACCTTTGCTTCCCTATGAAAACAATATTCACACAAATGTTTTCTATTAGAAAACAATGAATTTCATGCTAAGGAGAGCATGAAATTTTATGACCCACATTTAATATATACGAGTACAAACATAAAGCAATAGTGGTTAAAACAAGAAAAACAAAAAGAAAAACAAGAAAAAAAAAAAGCTCAATAATACCCTTGAGTTTTAAAATGGATTCCCACTAAGGTGAAAAGAAAATAGTATTTTTTACCTGGTAGGTAAACTGGCATAAAAAGACTGATGGAGATACAGTCTTGTCTTACAAATACTAAAGAGTTTAAATGCTTGCCCACATGGAGAATGTATACTTTCAATTAACTAAGTTCTACTATAGGAAATTTATTTGCCACACCATGAGGTATTTTATCATATTACAGTAAAACAGAATTTTGATTGATTCAGTGAAAGTTCAAGTCCCGGTGAAACTGCTGAGTTAGTCCAACAGGGAATAATTTGCAACGGCACAGAAGATCCGGTTGTTACACACTTCAGAGAGAAGTTTCCTTCTTTACTGCAAGATTCCTGCATGACTGACTCACTTAAGCCAATAGATGGCAATGCACTACTGGACAACTAAATCTGAGCTAAGTTTAACTAACAAGACTCAGAAAGCTATACTGGCTTGGGACTCACTTCCCAGAGAGAAAGGGCACACTAAAACAGGAAGAGGACTAAACTGCAAAAACTGTCTGCACCTTTAAGCTGCTCAGATGTTACAGGAACACGGATCAGACAAAAAAAAAGTTAAGATTTCTCTGACAGAAAAATCTGGCTTTTGATTTTTAACAACAAAGCAGAGTAAAATAAGCTCTTTAAAAACTTACCTTTGGCCCCTCTCTACCAGGGATGCCTGGAGGACCTCTTGTGCCTGGATCACCCTAAGGAACAGACACAAGGCAAAGTGATAAATAAGCATTTCAGTGTCAGGGTCAGAAGATCTGATCTTTGTAACCGCGCTTTCCTGCCTTTGTTACCATCCATAAGTGACTCTTCCATTCATTCTCATGGAGGCTGATTCAGGTTCACTAATTCAACCATTTTTTCCAAACATTTTACATGCTAGAGATAGAAGCTTAATATCAATAGTTAAATCAAAGCAAAACTTTCTAAACAAATTGGAAGAAACTAGTTATAAAAATAATAAAAAAAAGAAGATAAAATAAAGCAGATATGAATTTTGAACATGTAGCCTTAGCAGAATAATGCTTGAATGTAGAATTTTAGCTAAACTGTTTCCAAAGCTCTTGGTGAGACCATAGCGATGCAGGAAAAGGAAATAAAATTTACAGTAAGTTAACATAATTATTGTTATTACTAATCCTTAATTTTCCAGTCTAAATCAGTTTTATGAAACAGTAACACTGTTTCTTTCAAAAAGAGACAGTGCATTTTCAGAAATTGAATATGAGGTGTTCTACTATCATTTCTACAACTGAAAGTGGATAGATGTAGACTGAACACAAAGAAAAAGCTTTTGTTGAAGAGGACCTAGAACAGGTTGCCCAAAGAAACTGTAGATGTCCCTTTCCTGGAAGAATTCAAGGCTAGACAGGATGGGGCCCTGGGCAGCCTAATCTGGTGGCTAACAACCCTGCACACAGAAGGGAGGGATGGAGCTTGATGATCTTTAAGGTCCCTTCCAACCAAAACCATGTTATGATTCTATATTTCATTCTATAACCTCTGAAAATGTTTACCTTCAGTATAGTACCCATGTCTCCCACTAGTGGCAGCGCAATCTGAAATTACAAGAAACACTTGCAGTTAATCTTTTACACAATGTTACCAGTTCAAATAGGTACCAATTTTTTTTTCAAAAGTTTATATGGCAACTCATATAGCTGATTACATATACATCGGCTGAGATGATTTTTCTATGAGAACTCTAAAGATCAGTACAATCCACATAGTTTTAAAATTCAGTTAAATATCACTGTCAATCCAATCTATCAATGTAATTTTTTCTTACAGTTTGAACAAAGTTGACATAACACTTGTCCAAAAATCAGTAAACTCTATTTTCAGTTAATAATATGTAATTGTCTTTATAGAATACCAACAACAAATCATCCTCGCTGGAAATTCTCACAGCCTCTTGTCACCTATTATTTTCAATATTTTCCTTCTGCTTTCTCCTAGGCTTTGACTCTAACCTGAACTAAATTCTGAACTGCAAAGATGCAAAGCTAAGTTCATTAAATTAGCTCAGGTACTGGAAATAATTCAGCTACAGTAACGTGAGCAACATAAGTAATTTTCTGTCCTGCCTTTAAACATTAAGAACCAATACAAGAGTCTGTGATGCCACAACCAAATTACTAACAATACTAAAAGATAACCCATTTAAATCTCAATCAATAGGTAAACACTATGCTGCAATATATCTGTATCCTCTGATTTCCAAGTGCTGTTATTAGACTTACATTTAAAGACTCCCTATAAAATCTGATTGAGCCGATTGCTCACAGACTTCAATTATCAGAGCTCATTTCTTCTTGCAAGTGCAAAAACAAAAATAGCCCTCGGCATATGATAAAATTAGACACATTCAAAATTTGCTACTGCTTTTGTTCAGCTATGGGAATCAAACATCAGTTCAAGACAAGAACTGCTGAATATACCCAATTTAAATATAATCCGGAATAAATTATTTACCCCATTTGAAAGCATGCTGAGAACAACTATTTTAACTTCTGTACTGTTTTAAAACACAGGACCCAAGACATGCAATTTGACAGGGTCCTAAAATTCAGTTGCCAGGGCACACCAGTTAAGAGACTAGGTCTACTGTACTTGTGAAACACAGCTCATATGCTCTGTGAATATAGTAAGTCCGGTGTAACTGCACACATAATGTAAAGTCACAGCTGCATATGTGGAGCTCTGAATATGTGCATGATACATTCTGGGCTTTTAAAGATGTTAAAATGGCCTTAATTTTCCAGCCTTACTCCTGGTTGCTACGTGTTCCTTGAAAAAAATGTACCCTTCAAAGAGAAGAGTGTTCCAAGAGCAGTAAATGCCATTATTATGTTTTAGCATTCAGATCTGTTGTTCAGCAGTAGCATCACATTTTTTACTTACCTTTAGTTTACAGTGCACTGTGCCTTCCAAAACTTATTCAGTCTATGGATTTTGTTTTTCATATTAAGCGCTTTATACTCATTGTCTCAAGTTTCATCTTGTTGACTTCAGAATGTCTCTGAATTTTAGACATTGGTTTTTCTACGAAAACCTAAGCAATCTTTTCCAGTTCAGTGGCAGTTTGTATCTACTTATCCAAATAAAACTGAAACATTGAAAAGAACCATGCATGGGAGAGACCTTTCTTTCAGAGTTCTATAAATACCTGCTGATAGACACTGATATCTATATTTTTGATAAGCACGACTATATGGCAGTTACTTCCAGAGCATTTTTTGCTTCCTTCTGAAAACATCATGAGGACAGTTTCAAAGTTTTAAGCAAGTCGAGATATACAATAGCATTATTTCCACATCCTTCCCAAGAAAGTTAACCTTTCAGAAATGGAAATATGATTTATTCCATGATTGATTCTTAAAATAATGCCAGCCTCTTAAAATAATGCCTTGCATTTCCACATAATCATTCTTATTAGTATTTTGAATCAAATATATATATATATCTAAAGCAATCAAGCCTGTTTCATCTTATCTGTTATACTTAGGTTCCTCTCTCTTTCTCCTTCAGTGAAGATATGCTTTCTGTTCACACCTCTCCATTCCTCAAAAGCCCCATCTTTCTCAAAATACTCAGAGGTAACTGCTAACCACTTAGCGGCTTCTTTGTTCATCCCTCAGGCGAATTTCACCAGCTATTCATGCTGTAACTAAACATCTTTAGCTAACTCTTTTTTCTATTAAATTAACTAAAATTAATATAACGTATTTTCCAAAAAACAAGGGTTTTTTTTTTTCAGTGGATGATGAAAAAACACTGAATTACTTGGCTTTCTTTGTAGAGTCTGTAATTTGATCTCCTTGATTATTAATTATAAGACTGGACATGTTGTTCCAATAATTGCATTCAGAGTGCATGTTTCTTTGTTTTACATCCATTCCTAACAGTAGATCACTTATATCTCAATCTTTCTGACTTGAGTTCTATTTCTGTACTCACTGCTAGTATTAAAACTGCTTTTGCTTGATGATCTTAGTCCTCTGGGAGCTACAGATGCTGTCAAGCGCCTTTTAAAGCACTGGAACTGTTGTTGCTGTATGCTCAAGGACTGCTGCAGACATGATTTAAATAGGGAGAATGGTCCAGCCACGTAGTCAAAACTTTATCATACAACCAGAAAAGGCTTGTTGCATTGACTGATGATAATATAGGAGCCATTCTGAGTCCAGATGATCAATGTATGCATAATGGATAGATCCCAGACTGTCTATTTATTTATTTTTTAGAAAGCTGTTCTCTCTGGATGAAATCTCTGTGTGATTTTGTGACTAGTTTACTCTTCAATAAGCTCCTTGCTCTCAGTTCTTAGGCATACTTCTGGACTGCTGTGCATCTGTACCATCAACTGTTTAACTGAAAGTACTATTTATTTTACTGCCTAATGCATTCCTGCAGCTGTTAAAAGCTCTCAGCTCTTCACAGGCTGTCAGTAGTCTGCAAACCAGCTTGGAAATCCCTGCATGAGATTTGCATCACTGAACACTTGGAGATGTAAATCACTCCTAAAACACAGAGTAAGTCTCTGCATCTGAAGAATACTTACGATAGTCAGGTATCTGAAGAACTGTTACCTTAAGCCACAAACAGACTGAGGCCATTGCCTTTTATTCAGTGAGAAGGCCAAATTCATGCCTTGGCAAGGAAAGGACATTTTGCCAAAGGGCAAATATTCAAATGTGAGGTTTTATTTTCTTCTCTCTCTCTAAGCATTATTATCACTGAACACCACTGTTTTAGTTTTTATTTTTTTTTAAATTATGTATTTAACTAAACACTAAGTAATACTAAAACAAGATCACAAGTGAGTTTAGTAATCTTTTTTAAATATTAAGCTCTAGTTTTGGTTTCTTCCAACTAACTGTAGCTCTTATTCTGCTAATGGAATATATTCTAAAAATAGCTCAGGAAAATTGGAAAATGTTGTTCGGCTTGCTTCAGCAAGCATTTGTTTCTAGACAAAAGCTTGTTTTTTGAAAGCTCTAAGGTAGCTGTGAGGGCTCAAGACAGGAGCAGGAATAATGACTGAAGAGTCTCCATTTGCAAACTTAGCAAACACGCACATGGGACTCTCTTGACTCCCTTGAATAATATTCAGTAATCTCTAATGGTACCATTTGGACTGAGGCATATGTAGATCTTCTGGATCTTGCAGTGTTAGACTGCACAAAATCATAAAGCTGTAACACTGGTGCATATTATATCCAAGAGGAAACGAATATCTAAAGTATATCAAAGGATCAGAACATTTTTTCCCCTAAAATTTACTTTTTCATTATTGTTAGAGGGAACTTATCACATGAAAGACTGACATCTCAGAATTTCTTTGAAAATTATTATCTTCCTTCTGTGGCATAGCAAAATTAGCTTCAGAATACAAAACTTTTTTCTCATTCTTCCAAAGGAATTAATCAAGGTCTGCTTCCGAAAGTTTGCATTATACACAACTCCTTCTGAGGCTGAGGAACATGGTGCCAAGTTATAGCCTGGTGGAAGTGCTAGTATACAAACATTCAGATAAGACCTGAAACAGGGCATTTATCCCATTGAAATCAACATAATATTAATTTACACAGCAATTAAACCACATAAAAGTAAAAAACAACAACGGATACAATCCTGGATTAATCAAATTAATTTAATTGGACTTTCAAGCTTTACCCGGTTATCTCCTTTAAAATTAAAATATTCTCACCAAAGCAACTATACAAGCTTTCCACATATACATACTGGATCGCCTGGAGGGCCTGGTAGTCCTGGCTTTCCATCTCTTCCTGGAGTGCCCTAGAAATAAATTGAAAATGTGGCAGCCTTAAATCACTGACAGGGAGAAAAATTACTTTTTACTGCACATAGACAGGTACTTACATTAATACCGGGGGTACCTGGAGTTCCTGGTAATCCTGGAGGCCCTCTAGGGCCCTAAAAGCAGGAAAAGTCTTATAAGATTTAAGAACACCTTCCTTTTACTGTAAATCTCTTTAAAGTAATGGGTCTGTTTGGTTTTGCTTTCATATTAAAGAGAAAGTTTGTATCCTACCTGGATGCCTGTAGATCCAGTTGGCCCTATAGGACCCTATAAGAAAACACCAAATAATAAATGATCAATACCTACCCTTTTGGGGACAAGGGAGATAAAGTTGATTAAAAAATACACTCAGTATGGGATAATGGCTCAGTTCACGTTGCAAGAAACACTGGTTGTAAGGTTTGGCTTTAAATACAGATCTAATTTTACCTAAATGAGAGAGATCGTGATTTTTCTGAGGTATGATTTTAAGGGCAAGTAATGGCAAATAAGAATGATCTGTGGTAAAATGTGTTTTCAGCAATTCATAAGGTAAAAAACTGTTGAGTAAAAAATAATTAGATTATTTAAACATAATTGAGAATGAAAATATATATCTGAATAAATTATTCTAAATTATATTTAAATTCAAATTTCAGCATAAGTCTCCAATCTCTTTTCCCAAACCTCTCCTTTGTGAGTCCTGCTAATAAACTGAAATGTAATGCTTGAATATACTGGCCTAGGCTGATGAGAGATTACCCAATTCACCACACTAGAACTCATACAATAACATCTTCAATCTCTGAGTACTTTTTTTATTGAACAATCCACAGACAGTGTAGATGTTATATTACTTAAAAGCACTAGAAAGAAAGAAAATTGAGAAACAAACTAAATACTTGAAACAGTTATTACAAGTTTTATTTAGTTTGAATTATTTAGATATCAACTTATTTCGTGTTTGAATTTAAACTGCATAGAGATGCATGAGGAAGGCTGTATAATATGAGAACGTCACTATTTCCTGACATAGTATCTGGACACTGTAAAGTTCATGTTTATAAACAGTAGATTTAAGCTTGTAATTAGGAGTTATCTAAAGTGCCAAAGCTTGAAAGAGCTGATGTAAAGCCTCCCACATCTTTTCCATGTGTATTTGTCTCTTCCAGTAGTGGCATGGGTTTCAAAATGCCATCATGTGCAGTGTAGAATAAACCTTTTTTCTTGTACCACTACTCACTCTGAACTTTGCTGACAACTGCAACCTATGGCTGCTTAGAAACAAACACAATTAGTCTGAAAGTGTGTCAACATCATTACTGGTTTACCAGTAATATAGCCATTGATTCATTTCTTTAGGCTTCTATTTTTCAGTGAGCACTAGATTTATGTGGGTCTAAATAAAGGGAAAAGTTGCTGGGCCGTGAATTGAGTCAGAATGGAGTTCATGTTACAGTTTCTCAGTGATGCACAGTGAGAAGCCCAAATTCTGGGCACTGGTATACTTACTGGAGATCCCTGAATGCCTATTCCAGGAGGCCCTATCTCTCCAGGAGCTCCTTGTAGACCAGGCAGTCCTCTTTCTCCCTAAGAAGGTTACAAGGCTTTCAGTTAAAACAGGTCTGAAAATGCAAACTAGTTTATTATCCTGTATTTACAGGAACAGTAATAACTTTTTATACCTTCGGTCCTCGTGGACCTGGGTTTCCAGGAATGCCAGCGGAACCCTAGGGAAAAGAAAAAAACAAACAACACAGCAATAAAAACAAGAAAGCACAAATTATGTTTTGAAATGAAAGAGACCGGGTGAATTTTACTGCCAAAACTAGTCAGCCTTTACGAGTAAATTATGGTAGTTTTACATATGCCTTCCTCGTTAATAGTACTGTCACTAGGATACCTTGAAGGTCTTCTGCTAACAATACTATATATTTTAATGTACTTACAAAAACACTATAATACATATTTCAAGTTTGAAATCACATCTGAAAATTACTTGTTCTTACTGCATTGCTTTCACTGCACAATGAAAATTATTTAACAGTTATCCCTACAAGAAATAAAGCCACAAAAACTCTTTCAAATCTCAGACTTACTGGTCTTCCAGGGAGACTTGGTCCAGGAGGCCCCACCTCACCTTTTGGACCTGGGTGTCCAGGAGGTCCCACGATCCCACCAGGGTCACCCTACAAGATAAACGTGAATCAAAATTATCAAGATTATCCTAGAATGCACCAGTACTTTGAGAAAGAACGGAGAAAGAATATTTGCAAAGCTTTATACAGCTGTGCATTTCATAACCTACAACTGTAAGTGAGGCTATGAAGCTATCAAAATCATTTCTATAGATTTATCAAACTTGTCACATTTAATTCCACAGAGTTTCCGCTCCCTGCATCTATAAGAACTCAGCTCACAGGAGGTAGGAAAATCCGGTGTGTTGTTTTCCTTGTGCATTATTCACAGCTATCAACAAACTTTTGAAAGTGCTACATGTATATGGAAAATATATTTAAAGCCTCTATTTTCTATCAAAAATATATTTCCTTTAAAAAGATACGGAAAAAGACTCATGGACGATAGCATCCATAATAGTAACCACATTTTCTCAATTTCACATGCTTGTAATTTATCTGACCTACATTTCTTATGTTCCCAGCTCCCCAGAATGCACGTTGTCACTAAGCCCTGACGACTTCTCCAGTGTAGGAATGTCAGACTCACTCCCTCTTTCTCTATCCCTCTTCGCTGTACTCCTGTTCATGCTTCTCATTTCAGTGCATGCAGCACGTCTTGCTACAAATCTCTAAATTTCTCCTACTTACACATGTAAATCTGTGCCTTTTATTATGTTGTCCATGCTGCTGCATAATTGTCTGTGGTTCTTTCCGATTCCACTACTTCCCATTTTGAAAGATTAGTATGCTTTTTGTTGTTATTTCACAATTATTTTCCCTCCTGCCTCTTTATCAGCTTGCTTTGTTTTTTCTTGAAACGGTTAACTGATTTTATTAATTTCCTCTGTATTCCAAGATGTATAAATATCATAACACTTCACATAGCTCACAGTGTGCCTGTACAGTATCTTTTCTCCCCCTCCCTACACACAACATATACACACATAACTCTTGCTGATGAAGCTGAATTCCAACCAAGAGGCTGTCTACCCAGCACAATACAATGCCATAAAGAGATCCCAGACTTGGCTCAGGTCTGCCTCAGTGCTCTGCCAAGATTAATAAGTCTGGTTATGAAGCATGATTTTAGACATTAGCCTCATTAGGGCACAACACTGAGAGGGTATCCTATTGTCAGAACATAAAGTGGTATTTCTGTGTGGCACATTTTTATTGTAAGAGTCCAACTTACCCTCTCTTGAAATAATACTTAAATTATGAATCTGAAGAGCAATTGGGTTGACAAACTGGCCTGCAATATAACCATGGAGACGGCAATTGCTGCTTGTACACTTCTAAAGCAATTCATAAAGCTGCTGCACAGATGCACTACAGATGAATTGAAACAGTCTTCACAAGACAGTCTAATAGCCTCCACTATACCAATCAATTAAAAACAGTTAGAATATACCTTTTCTCCTTTAACTCCGGGCATTCCTGGTAACCCATGCTCTCCTGGTAAGCCCTGGAATTAATACAATAATAATAAAAATGATATGATATTTAAGTGCATATATATAAATAAAATTGAACAATTTTATATCTATTCTCTTCAAATCTAAAATTACAGATAAAAATGAGCTTAGACTAGATTATAGACTGTAAATTAGTAGTGACCCATAATGCTAAAGAGTACAAATCAAATAATGCTTCATTAAGAAAATTTCTGAATTATTTCTTCTTTAGATCAATATTTAATAATCAACACTATTTCCTGGATCCGTTCAGCACAGAACTGCAGAGGTTTTTTTTTTTTTCTTTTACTTTTATTTCAAAATGTTCCCACGGCTTGGAAACCAAATTTTTTTTCAAGGGAGCTGGTTGTAGATACCAACTTGAGTTTTAACTAACAGATGTGTCTTATCTTTTTTGACCATGAAGAAGTGTGTAGTCCATGATGCATTCTTATCTCTTAAAAGCCTCAGTAAATTAATCCTGCATGTTCTTTCATAATTTTTAAATCTTCTTGTGACTTTTCACATTTTAACTTCAGTATCTTCTGTTGCCCTTTTATGAAAGATTTCTTATAAATACAATGAAATGAGATAAAATAAAACAAACAGAAACTATTTGAATACTTTGGAAGGTTAAATCAATAGCTGATTCTCTTACTATGCTTGAATAGATACAGGAAACTTCTGTCATAACTCTTCTATTTTATTCAGCCAACTATTGTATCAAACTTTTTAACTTCCATAGTAAATGTCAAAAACTGATGAAATCAAATAGTCACATCTAAGCATGGTGTTTAAATGCAAATGGAAAACAACCTTTCTGGGAAAGACACAGAAATACATATTGCTTTTGCTGTTTTCACAGTGGAAAACATAGATTTATAAACATTTGTAAATGAAGTATGATGACATATCCACGCCAACAACGAGGATTCAACAGCTGTGTTCACTCCCTCTGCTGTATTCTGTCCTTAATATAGACAGCTACTTGTTACAACCAGTCTTTTAAATTAAAAGAAAAAAAAAAGATACCTGAAGAATATTCTGCTTATACCAAATCATTAAAAAAAATATATGCAAGTTTAAATTTATTGACTGAGCAGACATGGTGTCCATGTACATGTACACACTCCTCTTGGAGGATTACACAGGCTGTGGTCTCATGGTTCAAAATGTCTGCATCCCGCTTCTGACATCATTTAACAGCCTGTAGTGAATCGGGATATTGAGGTTTAAGTACGGCTGAGATGAGACCTTTCGTCACTCTTGATTATTTCACACTCTCACTCACTTATTCCTCTGTTAGTGTTACATTCATCAGTTGTTGACCTTCCTTTCCATCAAGGAGAATGCTGTTCATTCAAGGTAGTTGGGCAGCAAGTTGCCTTCATTACCAGTCCTAGTGGTTAAGTTCCCTGAGTGTTTGCTAACAAATGTTTCCATGCAACTCCCCGATCTCCACAGCATTCACTGGCTTCTAGAACCATTACTCCAGCCAAGATCTTCCATCTGAGCACAGCTCTTCTTCTCAGGAGCTCTTCTTTTTTGACACTACTTCTTCCTGGTACTCTCACCCCTTGATTGTTTCTGTCCAAGTAGTATATATGTGCGCAACTGATGATCAGTCTCCACACTGGTGAGTCTCTTTTATGTCTCTATTAACTAAAAAACCCATTTGTGTCACTTTTGTTTAGTACAGGTGCTATCAGAATTCAAAAGCAGATCCTACCATTGCATTGAGCAAGCTGTACCTTTCTGATTTGGAAGGTTCAGGTTTTGACACTGTCACACGCATACAAACACGCTTACTATCTGTCACTTGTCAGTGTTCCCTATTTAAGCTATTTTTCACCAACAGCAGCCATAAATGACTTTCAGTGCTTTATGACTGTCAGCAAGTCTCTATACATTTCATTTGGAATACCAATTGACAATCATAAAATTAATCTCTATTTCCATTCTCTACAGGAGTATTTTAGTAATTTAACAGTAATTCAATAAAAAAGTTTTCTTTTAATTTCTTCCCAAGAACTATCTCTAGTCTGTTAAAAGATTTAATGCTGCTCCTGTTTTAAAAGAATTAGGTGAAGGATGAGTCTGGTTCTGAATGAGTTTTGCTCATAAATTTGGCCTAAATGTTAAGACAATAAACACTTTTTTTTTTAATTCTGTTCCTCTTATTAATTTTTGCCCTTTTTAATGAGAAATAAACTGAATCAGGATATTTGGAAAATACAGGCAGAAAAAGTAAGGAACACAATGTGCTTTAATCCTTGGAGTACTCTTACTTTCCCTATTTATTTTCATTTTGCTCCACACACTGTTTTTCCAGCTCATGGTTACAATACTTTTTACATTTTGCTACAGATTTTCAGTTTTCACTTAATCTTGTGAGGTAAGAGAAATTTCTGTTGAGTTAATTAACTGTGAATTAAAAAACAAAAAATAGTATCACCATTCTCACATACTTATGCAGATGGTAACACGAGCACAGAAAGAACATAAGCAAATCACAGAACTTTGCACTGAGGCTCAGAACCTCACTGTGCTTTGGCAGTTTCTGATTTCTACAGTGCCACCCGAGACTGGAGGGCCTATAGTGTATTGTGTGTCACTGTTTGAGTAGCTAATTGCTCACATGCCACACTTACACAGTTTGATGAAATTACACAATACATACAACTTCTCCTGGCTCTCCCCTGGGTCCTATAGGTCCTGGAGGTCCTTGCAGTCCCTGTAAGATGATATTGTGCACGCTTGAGATAAAAGTCATCACATTGGAAGTTAATGCGTACCTTTCAGGTATAGGCTACTGAAATAACTTGTTACTGCTATGGAAATCTAGGTCACCATCATATTTTATACCATCTGCAAGAGGCTTGTAGAGATCCAAAGGATCATGAGGGCTTGCATCAAGTCATCTTTTTATCTCTGCTTTGGATCCCCATTTTTTCCTATATTCTGAAGTCTTTCAGTGCTCTAGTCTATCTCATTAGCTCTTTTCTGAGAAGAGAATGAGCAACTGCCACATAATTCAAAAGTCACTTCTATGTCTGTGTTTTCTGGGAAGACTACAACTTGTTTTGTCTCTTATAATGCATATACTTATTATTTATGCTTATACTCCAGTCTAAAGAGTTTACTTAGTAGAGAAACATTTTTATGACCACATGGGGCTACAGGTCTGTGGACTCCCATCTATATTACCTGTGATGCTTTTTGATGATCTAGGGAGCTTGGGTATCAGCATATAATGAAATTCAATCACAGCATACAACCAATTCTGTAATTACTATGTTAATTCTACAAAGATACTTTTCACACACCTTAGATCCTGGATTTCCAATGAGACCAGGTGGTCCGGGGTCTCCCATTTCACCCTAAGGATATTTTTTGAGAAAATAACAGCTTTATTGTTACATCTCTCAGAACCAGATACGAATACTAGAAATGTATTTAGTATGTACTAGAAAAAAAATACCTTATTTCCTTTAGATCCCTCCATTCCAATTTCTCCCTGAAAACAGCAAATATGACCATAAGAAGTAGAAACTTAAACTAAGATCAACTAATAATTCAACTCTCTACCCTAAAATATTACAGTTGCAAACTTAAGAATTATTGAGAAGAGAATTAAAGAATTTCTGATGCCCTGTGGAAACTTTCCATTTTCAAACTAATTCTGCCTGCACGTTTTGTGAGATGTTTCAAGAACAATTGCTTGAATTGTTCACTTGAGATCTCCAGTCTAAAGCTTATTCTTTCCCAATAAGTCACTACTTGTGACATAACATTCATCTCCAAAACAATGCATTATTACACTGTGCCTTATTTTGGTTATTATAATATGTTTATCAGAAGTATCTAAGCAACCTTCAGTTGTGTATGAAAAAATATAACAAGCTTCTACCCAATGTCACAAGAGAGAACGATAGTTAATTTAAAAAAGCAACACATGTAAACAGTCACTTAAAGAATAAGTGTTCTTAAAATAACTCCCCCAAATAGTGAGAAATTATGAACACATAAAATGGCTATAAAAGTACTGCCCACTGTTAAATGCTACACTATGGGAACCATTAAAATAATGGCCCACACATAGTTTTGTGAAATAAATGGAAGAGAGAAAAAACCTTCAGGGAACAAAAAAAGTGTGTAGTTTATGCTCAGTTCAGGGACAGTAACAACTGACAAAAAAAAAAAAAAAAAAAAAAAGCAACAAAACACACGAAATGTAAATTATTCCCATAGTTTAAAATGTAGTTATACTCACTGGATCTCCTTTGTACCCCTTTTCTCCCTATGAAAAACATAAAGAAAGTGATAACATAGGGTTATTTTCAATCAGTAAACAGTGCATGTGCGTCTGTTTTTGGTGAACAACTCTTGAAACTACGTTGTCTTTTTTTTTTAACCTATATAAAATATATAAAATATACCTACATGAACTGTAATAGCTTCTGTGAGAGATACACATCTATACACATCTATTCCTCAGTAAAAACACTTAGAAAACTTCAGCTGAAATGACATGTTACTGAACTAAAGAAGTTACTGAATAGCAAAATTAGGACTGTTGTAAGCTGTTGGAACAGTGAAATTTACTTGCATATGTAAATATTTTCTCAAGGTTGAAGAACAGAAGCTGACATCTTTTCTAAAACCTAGATAACTTTCTCTTGACATTGAGTACATTCTCCAAGATTTGATCCATTCATTCAGACACTTTCTAGCATGGTACAGAAGCAGAGAAATAATGGATTAACTTACCTTTTCACCTTTTGCACCTGGCATTCCTATTTCTCCTTTCTGACCCTTTAAACAAAATATATTTAAAATCTTTTTATTCTAACAAACAGGAAGACTTCTTCTGTGTTTCATCTGTACTCTATTTTGTGTAGGGCACAAAATCTTAACTTTCACTGCAATAGAAAATGGTGATTGAAACATCTCCAAATCTATTTAAACAACTATATTCTACAGCAGATCTGTAGGCTTCTCAATAAGAATTGCTCTCAGTGCTGTGACAGTGACAGTGCTTTTATTTTTTTTTCTTCTTCCAAATTTAAAAGCAGAGAACTGACAAAAAATAATTCCAGTGTTTAACAGGACAAATGCCTACAGACAATATAACATCATATGGTCAGAATTTGACCTCTATGTAATTCTTATAGGCTGATAGTGTTTTTGGTATAGTAAATTCTATCGTTAGAGAGAAACCACTTTTAGTGGTCATGATTTACTATTAAGATATTACCTGAATTTTGAGTTATTTGGAGGCTTTTGCCCCTAGCAGACAGGCCATCTCATTTCAGTTCTTCTCAGAGAGAGCTATGGAAGCCAAACATAATTCTTCCTGTGTTTTCCATTTTTGGCTACCACAGATTACAGGACAGAGGTTTACATGCAATACCTGCAGGATGGCATACCATCTGGACATTGAACTACACCAATCAAAGAGTGACATATCTAAAATCTATTCCTTCAAGGGCCATTGTGATAAATTAGATGTACTATGGTAAAGGTGGAACAGACAGGTTAGATAGCAGCTTCAAAATCATTCCAAATTTCATCCGAAATTCTTACAATTTCTCCCTTTTGACCTTCAGATCCAGGGGTCCCAAGTAATCCTATTAGTCTTGTATCACTCTGGGAAGAAATATCATAACAAAAAAGCATGTCAACACTGATTTAGGATTTTGTTACCATAACAATTGCATTCAATTTACCAGTACATGAACCCAGAAGTCCTAATTCACTGTCAGAGAAGAATACTAAAGTCCCATGCAGTACATGTAAGTAATGTATTACAGCAACACATACTTTTTCATGCGTTCATATTCCACTCACATTTGCAGATCACATACAAAAGCATAAGGCAAATATCTATGCTGAATATCACTATGCAAATTTGTTTTTTTTTCCCTCCTAAATTAGTGCAAATAATGTATTTTTATGTTAATTATTACAGTTCTTTTCTCAAGTACGTTTGGAAAGAACAACAAACATAACGATGACAAAAACATAAGTCTTTTTTGTCTGAGCCGCATGGACTTCTATTACAGCAATGAGACTGAAAGAGGGAATTAATATGTTCAACAGACTTCTCACACTGCTTCTCACAGAAAACAGATCTAAGGAACAGGAGTTCAGGTTGTATGTTTATAAGGTACTTTTGAACTGCACCTATTTATTCTTCTGCACAAGGTAAAGACACGGTGTAAAACAAAATAAAGACTTACATCTTCACAAAGCTTAGGCTCAGATTACCTATAGGGAACATGTTTTCTTTTAATGACAATGAAAAAAGCTACAAAAATAGTCACCCTGAAAAATGAGCTTTGGTTTGGATTGAAGGAATCTAAGCCTTAAAACATCTGCCACTATGCTGTATGGGAATACTAAGCAAGTCAATTTGCCTTGCATTTTCTGGTTTCTTTGTCTGTAAAAAGGGAAGTATTACAATGGATGTAAATAGATTTACACTCTATTAACATTTTTGAAATACAGCTGAACATAAATTGAATACAATTCAGTTATTTAACAAACATTAATGTCCTGATGGATCTTCTGCAGTGTTAGGGTTTGTAGCAGTTACTAAGCTAATTACAAAAAATAGCTCTAGAGGAAGAGGCAGATATTGAGGGAACATGAGTACTGTTGAGTAGAAGCTGACTACTGCTTAACCTCGAACAGCCTAGGTGCCTGCCATTATGTAAGGAGTAGGCTATAAGTTATGATTTATTCTGACTTGTGCATTTCTTTTGCATACGTGGAGAAATAAAAAAAGTATTCAAATAAAAAGCTGCTTTTATGCTCTTTGCATATTTATAGTCATTTACTCTTTATAACAAAATGCAAGAAAAAGCCTTCAGAAAGCAAAGATGAATTATTCACAAATCAATGCGTAATTCTGAAAAATTCCCAGGGCAGATTGTGATGTAGTTTCAGTTGTTTTGCTTTGTTGTTTCATTTTTGTATCCTGGCAAACATTTCAGATTAAATTGGTCTGTATGCCCTTTCTAAAGATGTTTAGAAGCAGGGCTGACTGAAGTGACCTTATACCTGAGCATGGTAGAAAGTAAATTAAAAAGATGACATAAAGAGGCCTTGAAAACCCAAGTGAAAGATGATAACAGAGGCCTGAGAACATGTAAACACACAGCATGAATCATCGTTCACAGGTCACCAATGAAGAAACATAAGATACAGAGCAGGGCAGAAACAGTTTTTGGCATAGCAAATGAAAAAAAAATGCAGGTATTGAATGCATGGAAAGCATCTCTGTAAATACAGTGAAAGCACAGAAGGGAGGAATATAAAAGCATGAGAAGAAATATGAAAATAAGAACAGTCACAAAGGAAGAATGAAGAGGAAAAACATGCTCCAGCACTGTCTCCCACCCCATTAGTGATCAATGCCTCTAATTATCCTCAGCATATTCCCCTCACCTTTGTTAAAGAAAGTCTGATGTATTTAGTTTGCCATTCAGCACAACTTGCTACTGTAAATCAGGAATTCTATTCATAGTGCTCTTTTATATATGCATAGCTCAAAAAATTACACATCTGAAAATGTGGACAATAGCCTCCTTACTTGATACATTGATTAATATTAAGCCAGAAAAAGCTTAGTTGCAATGAACTATATAAATACACTGCAATCATAGAAACTCATTTGTACCATACAGAAGTCAGAAAAAATGCAAAAGGCTTAGGAACCAGATAATATGCTCAGAAATAGAGACAAGTCAGGAAAAGATTATTTTAATTTATGATGAGTCTTCAGATCATCTCTCATTGATTTCCCACCTTTCTTGCAGTGTTTGTAATGACTCCTAGAAATACCAATAAAAGAAGCTGTACTAACACTCTCAGAAAAATCTGATTTAAAAGTCTCTATAGCTATAAAAGTATGGTCACAATCTAAGCAATTAAAAACACTCCACAAAAAAAATGCCTGTGAGATCTTTGAGAATATGCATTAAATGTTACAAAAAGACAAAACTTCCCTGTGGTATAAGAAAACTCAAAAAACCTCTGAGTGAAATATCATCTCATAAATGCTAACAATCAAAGCACACTGGAAATTACATACTTGAACAAGAAAGATTGCTTGGTACCTTTGAGATTCATTGAACAAAATCAACGCTCACCACAGTATGCAATAGTGTAAAAAAAAAAAAAAAAGAAAAAAGGGGGAAGTAAATGTTGCATACATCTGCCTAAATTAAAAATCAGTGGCAAAGCAGACATGTCTCCGATGACTTCCTCAATGGGAATATCCTGTTCCCATCATAAACGGTATAGAAACTAACATGTTTGCTGTTGCAGCTGGAGACTTCAGTTGACCCTAGCAAAATCTGAACACGTACTTATAAAAAAGCCTGTGTATTTAAAACCTGCTACTTGAATCAGGAAGCCATCATCTCCTCTGAAATGAAATCTTAGCACTTCCTTGTTGAACAGTTAATTGCTCATGACAGAGTCATTAAAATCTTCAAACTAGACAGCTGAAGGAAGAGGAATGTTGGTTAGCGGTTCAGAATTTATGAGACAATTAATTTACAGACACAGAGCAGCTGGTCTACATTTTTCCAGAAGATTGTTAATTAGGAAATGTAAGACACCTTAGCAACACTTATAGCCATGCAATGACAAGAAATGGGGTTCTTGGAGACAGATGCTCGTGAGTTCCTGAAGATCCCTAGGGTTTGTATTCCCTGATATAGAATTAACCTTAAAGGGACCCTCAGGGTAAAAAAGATTAATAAGCCAGAGGTAGAGAATGAGCTACGGTAAATATGGTATTGATAGAGAAAACAGAACTGTTATCAGTGAAAGCTGTCCCTGGAAAGAAAAAGAGACTAGTGAAAAAAATAGAAAGTATAAATACAGAGTAAATAAAGCTTAGACACATACATGTGAAATGGTAGATCAAATACAGAAAATTAAAATATCCAAGACAGCATACAAAATAATACTTAATTCTTAATCCAAACTCTAAATTTATAGACTGATTAGGATTGGATTAAAAACTATAAATACCAGAGATATCATGTCAGTGACAAAAGCAAAAAGGAAGATATGTTTGACATGAATTTCTCTCCAAAATTTATTATTTTTTTTCCCTGAAAAATATTTTTGTACTCATCTGGATATTATATAATAAAAACAGTCTGATTTCACCTGCTTTTCATAGTTTTGCATTTTAACATTGAAGGAACTGAATATCTTCCAGGTTTGATATGCATGACATAAAGCAGGAAACACACATTAGCCTCTGTATTAAGCAATTCCTATAATAATTCTTTATAAGCTTTTGAATGAAATATGACTTTTTATTCAGATAAATTATGTACTCACTTCACCACCAATCAAGAAAGCTTGCATGCTCTGTGAATCACAGTGTTTTACAATGGCAGATTCTACAACTACATAAATGATCTGAAATATCTGTGTAAGAGTTTCAAGGAGAAAATAGCAGCTCATATGCTATTCTAACATCTTTCTATGAAGTGTTCCTAGTTGTAAAATGGCATGTAATTAAGAAAATATTCTTATTGGTCTACAGTATATGCATATAGACAATTCTTACAGATCTGTAGCAGACCTTATTTAATTACCTCCTTGCCTTTCTGTTCTATTCTTAGGATCATGTCAGGTTAGGGAAAGAAAGAAGAAACGTCATGCATGATTTAGATCAATTATGTTTAGAGCTGGGGAGCTTGTGCTTCATACTAACAGCTGGGTGGTCCAGCTTCCTCCTTTCTGGGTTACAGCAGTCAAAAATAGAGGAGTATGAGACATGGGAGATAAGACATATGGCAGCAGGATAGATGACATAGTAAATATGCAAACTGATTGCAGACTGAGCCTATGGAGGGGTGCAGAAGGGGAGTAGGGAGAAGGGGCAGGGTCTACTTTTCAGATGAATTTGGAATGTGGTTTGCAAAGATCAAAATTGTGGTCACTTCTATCTTAGATGCTTCTTAGCCATTCAGCACACAAGACATGGACAGACAACTCAAATTTCCAAACCTCATTGTAATGTTTGTTCAATGAATCCAGAATTCCTTCTAGTCCAGAAGGACCCTGTAAGGAAAAAACATGTATTGGAAGGTCATTTTAATTTAACTAATGTTAAGTTTACCTACCTACCCATACTCAAAGAGAGCTCTGTTCCTGTAAAGAAATTTTGATTTGCTTCCACAATAAATTATTTTCTGTAAACTCATTATACCTTTCCCCCTCCCCCCAGGCACGATGAGAAGCTGAGAAGCACAATCAGTTTCAAAATCTTCAAGTTTTGAAAACTGGCAACTATTTTGTAGTGAATCCATCTGTCAGAGAAGGCAGATATGACATTCACATCAGTTCTAATAGGAACCTTTTCTGCTATGAACTGAATCTTCTGCAGCATTTAAAAAATTCTTTTCACTAACTCAAAGCACAAATTTTGATGTGGAAGCAGCTTCAGGTGTGACTAAACAGTCAGATTTTTTAACTCTGAGTACTGAAAGGAAAATTGAGGAATGACAGAAATCTCTGTGAGAGATTTTCTAGTTTTATTGGCTATGCAAGTTTAGACAGACAACTTTCTCCTAGAATTTCAAAAAAGGAGAACATGCTTCTAATATAATGCAGGCTTAGGTTGGAGATATATATCTATATCTATATATATACACACATATTAAAAAAAAATAAAAAAATTAAGACGTTCTGCCACAATCCAGGCCCTTAATGAGATTTTTACGTCTTGTGAATCAGGGCAGAACACAAAAAGTTGAGTAAAGATTTTATGAAGTAAAACTTTGATAAATTTAAGAATCAGAAAAGTATCTCTCTTAAAGCTGTGATTTACACATCACTCAATAAGAACTATAGCCACTCATGGTGTTGTAAGAAACATTTGGATACATTAATGAGATAAAAATATCTCAAATCATCTGTCTGAGTGAACAGCATTTAACTGAGACAAGGCGTAAAGGCAACTCTTGTCCTGCTGTGTTACAATTACAGACAATTTACAGGAGCCTGCAGCTTTTGTGGAAAAGTGTAGCTGGCATAGATGTTCCCTAAAGATTGCTTTATGAAACTGAACTTTGTTCAGTTTTGGAAAGGGTTGTTCCTTAAGAAAATAGAGTCTGCTTATCAGTAAGACTCTGTGTCAGACACTGGAGATTAGTCAGAGAATTTAATCACAGATTTATACTTTCATAAGGTCCTTGTTAATTGTTCTGTAAGCCTTGTTATTACACACACATCGCATTCACTACAGAAGTATTACAGAACGCATCATAATAGGAAAAAAGCTTTCTACACTTTCAGAATAAAAATCTGTTGACATTTTCTCCCATTTTCAAGCTAAAGGCACTGTAAAATTCTTACAAGAAGTCAGAAGTCAAATTACATCTCACCCACGACAGCAATTTGTCAAGATGAAAATACTATTGGTAAGATTTCCTGAACACGAACTGCTGCCAAACTCATGGCAGCACAGCACCAGGATTCCAAAGTATTTCTAGAAAAATTGAGAAACTGTCCACTGATTTCATGTAGAGACCCAAGAAAAATACTGAAATGCTAAGAAATAATCTGTGTAAATACTGCTGAAAGTTTTACCGCTGATCAGTAATAACGGTGTATTTGTTACTTCTACTGTATATACCACACAAAACCTACAGCTGCTTCACTTCCTCTTTGTTCACTATCATTGGAAAAGACATAAGCCCATCTTTTTTTCTATTAATTTTATTTTGGAAGTGAATTGTCACTCTTGATTTACAGTGAAAAATGATATAAATATTGTCATGCTGTTCTGACTGAGACATTCCCTCAATTCTGATTTCAACAATTAGTGGCAGAATTTATGCTCTAATATCCATATTAAAGATGACAGTTCAGAACCATGATGACACTCCATACTTATTCAATGTCTCAACCTCAACACTGGAAGGTTTTAACAACAATCTCTAATGTGGCAATTGGTCAAAAAATCAGAATTTATCATCCCTTTTCATTTGCTACCGTGTTGTCTCCTTCAATTTTTTTTATTTTTTTTCCCAGTGGAAAATCAGTAAAAATGAGTCCGCTGCAATAATAAAACAAAAGAAGGATCACATGCTCTATCTATCACCAACTCTGACCTCTCAGATATTAACTGTGCATCATATAAATCATTTCTGACAAAATTAGAACCCTTTTGACATGTCATTGCTTTGAGAAAATGACATAACCTCAAGAAACCCCAGAACTATAACCACCTCTCTTAGTTTTTCCATTTCCAAAAATTGACATAAATTTAATAATTGCATCAGCTTCCATAATATAATGAATAAAAAGAATAAAATTTTTCTACAGGAACAGAAAATTCTTTTACTCAAGGGTCTCTTCCTAAACTCTAGCCTCTGTATTTCGTTCCATACTGTTTCATTCTACTAACGCAGCTGCACAATTTGCTCTTGAAGTCTCTACAGGAGATTAAAAAAAACAACAAAATTGGTTTGCAAGTAAATAACCAATAAAATTAACACACGTTGAAGAACTACTGTGCAGGAAATTTCTACCTTTTGAATGATAATTCTGCACATCTGCCATTTTGGATATTTTTCAAGCTTGCCCCTGTGGAAATACCAATGACAAGCTCACTTGAGTAGGGTTTTTCTATTTTTTTATTTTTAATATTGTGTATCATGTTCCGTAATTGAGGTAACTGAAGCACACAAAGAATATATGCATATAGGTAAGAAAAGAACTGAAAATATCTCCTAATTATTTAGGACAATTACAAACAAGTTTCAAATGTATTCTCCATTGTTAAGTTGGGAACAAACTGTGAAATTATGTTAGTTTATAATGTATTTTCTTTCCTTAACTTTTGTATTTTTCTGTATTTATTTTCTGTATTTTTATTCTGTATTTGTGTTCTGTGATTGCTGAGAAGTGTACCCATTCTATGTAGCAAAACATGTAACAAGTGAATTGCAGTGGTTGCACCTCTGTAACAGGCCATTTATGAGACCGCAGCACTGAAAGTGACTCGGTGTAATCTCTTTATGCAATTATTTCAGGTCTACACCTAGTCCTGAAAACAAAATACCATTTTCTGATTACTACAATGTAAAAAAACACAGAAGTGATCAGTGTAGATATGTAACATTGAAAAATTATTCCAAAGATCAAAAAGAATGAATGATGTTGTTTGTTACAACAGAATACATTAAATAAATTACATTTTTATATGAATTTTAAAAACTTAAACACATAGAAACAAACCACATGACCAGTTGTTGCCAGTCACTCCCCTGGTACCATTTAGGCATTTATAATATTATTCTAAAATGCAGCAGAATGTCCAGCAATACTAGAAATGCTACTGACAATTTTCACTTACCACTCTTTTGATTTTCTGTTTATTGTAATTAAGTGATAACATTCATTCACTTGCAAAATATTGGTAGAATGACAGTACTTCCTGAAGCAGAGGAAATGAGATTTCCAACGCAAACTGCTGGCTACTTAAGATAACTGCTCTGGTGGCACTGACATACATATTGAATAACAGGGACCAAAATTGTATGGAATTAAATGAAGGAACTCAAGTAGGCTGTGAACTTCTCCACTGCCTCATATGGAACACAAACAAAAAATAAATCTTATTTAAATTTAAGACTTTAAGGAGACTTCATGCTAATATTTGAAGAATTATTTCATTGATAAAGACAGAAAGTCCAGCCCCTTGTAAAGGGAGACGAGCCCTGGTGAACCAGTTCTTGATATAAAGAATTTGATGCTTCAGATCCCTAGTTAAAGAAACTTCTGGGAACACAGGAAAAATGAAGTACAGTCATTCTGGTTGCAAACAGTAACTTTGAACATTTTGATAGAAAACAGCAGAGATATAAAAGGATGAATAATCTAGATTGCAGTGTGTTAACCTATGATTTAAGTGACTCAACATTTATTTGCCTCCTCTGCCGCATACAGCTTCTTAGACAAGATGATACTTGGCCAAATCATATGCTTCATGGCTTTAAATAATAATGTTGACAGTGCTTCTCTTCTGCCAAACAGTTACACTGGGCAGAAATCTTACTCTGACTCACCCCAGAGAATACTGCTATGCTTGTAGGAAGATGTAGAACAATTTCAGCTTGCTGTTCTTTATTTTTGAAACAATTTGATGATCTGCTGTAATTGGAACTATTTAGAAATGGAAATTATTCAGTCCTAAATGTTCCAGTAGAGACAGAGACAACTGGAACAGAAGAGATCGAGTTAACCCTTAGAGAAACCAGAAAAATTTCTTTTTCTGTCCTACTTACTGAAATAAAACAAAAATATAAACTCTATACCTTAGAAAGGTTTCACTAAATTCATGTGTCCTATCCTGTTTCAGTGTCAGTATCTCCCATGAACAGCCAAAATATGTAAAACAATATCAGATGCCATGCAATTTAGAAACACAATAGAATCTCTAGTTCACTAGTAGAAATACAAGTGACCTCCCCTTAACAGAACTCTGAACAGAAGGCAAGCAGTGATTCTTCAAGCCTTGATCAGAAAAGCACTTTGCCTAAGCCTAGGAGAAGGCTACAGAATTTGGCCAGTGTATTACTAGGCCAACAGCATATAAATGTTAATTTCATATGCTTTCCAAACTTAACTACTGAAAGTATTGGTGCTCTAACTAGAAAAATTATGAATTAAACACTTCAAAAAACAGGCAAGCTATACCCCCTTCTGTGATACTAAGTCCTGCAGATATTTTTTTAGCACCTACTGCAGAAAGCTCTCAGTTCAGCTCTGCCATGAGATCAAAATGCTGTACTCAGAATCTCATAGCATCCTACCAAGAGAGTAATTTTTTTTTTGTTTTACACAATCATCGCTTTGAATTCAAGATAGAACCATGCAAAATGGGATTTTAGAAGAAAATGAGCATAGGAAAATGTATAAAATACATTTGAAATGTATTGAGATTTTTATTTCACACTCGTAATATCCAGAATGTTTCTGAGGGAGAAAGGAATAGCGTATTTTACAGAAGCTCTAACAATTCTCTAGATTTTTGAAAAGGGAGGAAGCAATCAATAAGCACTAGAGGGAGCTGCTGTTCTACTTAAACCATTTGAGCTCCTCGTTTTTAACTTAAATTGTTGCGCACTGGAGTGTGACATGTGGGAGCACACGTCTCGGCGATCCAGTAGTGAAATGATACGTATGATACTCAAAAACAACATCAGAAAGTATTTATTCTGAACCAGAAGGGAATAGCAGTAGATTTTAAAAGTCTGCAGGATTTAAAGGGCACAGGATTTATCATAGAATCATAGAATTACAATGTTGGAAAGGACCTACAAGATCATCTAGTCCAACTGTCCTCCCATTACCATTGCTGCCAGGGATAGCGACTCCACCATCTCCCTGGGCAGGTCATTCCAGTGCCTGACCACTCTTTGAGAGAAAAAGTTTTTCCTTATATCTAATCTAAATCTCCCCTGGTGCTACTTGTGGCCTTGTTTGCACCAAAGGAAACTTGTTTGCTCCAAAGGAAAAAAATGACACACATTAAAAGGACTCCTGGAAGAAGATGCACAGAGAGTCCCACTTAAACCAAGAAGCACAATCAACACTTGCCAACAGATCTACATTTCTGGCACAGTGATGCATATTTTTAATCAAAGATATGCAGATGATAGTAAGGGACCGGAAACTCACAACAAACATCAATTTTACTGAGGGGAAAAAAATCCCCAAAAACTAACAGGAAAAAAAAAATAAAGGAATTGGGAAAGCGTTAGAAGAGTTAGACTGAGAATTTTTATTGCTGCAATGCCAGAAGTAGCTGAAAATTAATTATTTTGATTTATCAAAACGCATACCCCTTAATAACATCCAATTTATAGCTCTTTGGGCTGCTCAGAACGTCGTTTATATCCTTCCCCTCCCTCCTTTTTTTTTAGCACTGTGCTTTACATCAAGCCCCTTGTGTATCCTAACATCTGCTCTCCACTGTCCTCAAGGAGGCAAAATTTTCCATCTCATAGGGCCTTTTTGTTTGTTTGTTTGTTTTGCCATTGCTGAGCACCTGGATGTTCTTCTAATATTTAAGAACCACATAACTTGAACAGCTAACACCCAGCATTTAGCTGATCTAAAAATTAATAATTTAATCTTCCTTTTCTGAAATAAAATAGTCTTCTTTTTCTGAAATCTCAAACAGCAACTTTACTTTTTCTGGAGAAAACTTTAGACTGTAGTGAGCTTAATATTCACATTAAGTCAATTTGTTAAGCATTTTGTACCCTATGCATGCCAAATTTATGATAGCAACCAGCCTGTGGGAGTGATAGTTCTGAGGCCAAAGCAGGGGCCATATCCATATTCATGAAGAGATTGCCACTACTGTTAGAAGCAGGGGGTAACGGTAAGAACCATGCAGCAAAATCCAGTGTGTTCTGAGCCTTGAAAAAGAGAGGACAAATGATGAATCCTGGTAAAGTCTTTGGAGTATGTACAAGCTTCAGCACTTTAAATATGGGGATACTGCCAATGCATGTTAATAAACAGTACTCCTTATACAGCTTGCTTTTCATAGGTTATTTTCTCAGTCATGGAAAAAGAAGTCAAGATGCTGGTGTAGCTGTATCCAAAATAAGGCTGTATCAGTATGGTTATATCAGAGAAAATTATCTTTAACCAATATTTAGGCCACGAGTGCTTGAGGAATGCTTGCCTGATAAAGCAGTGCTAGGGTACAGTCCCCATACAGTGCTCCTCAAATGGATCCTACTATGCTGAAAAAGGGGAGTTTTGCATTGCTGTAGGAAAATCTGAAATAGTCTTAAATAATAAAAGTGCAATTTAGCATCCACTCATTGTTTCTGGTGAGACTGCCAGAGGCCACACATCTTCCCTGATCTGCAAGCACATCTATGATGGCAGAAATCTGTAATAGACCTACAGTTTTTCATTGGCTCGTAAAAAGTTAAGCATCTTGTCTCTTCCATGTTTTTATTTTCTATTTTTTTTATTTAAAGGGCCATTTAATGGTATTTGTATTAAGAAAGATTCTGCATCACTTCCCTCTGTTTGGACACCACTGAGTCTGCAATATCATTTTAGCTCTAGTAGCCCCATGGTGTACAAAACACTCAAACAAACAAGGCTTCAATATGGCAATGAGTAGCAGAGAAGCAGGAACTTTTAGCTATTAAACTGTATGCAGGATAAATGGACATAATTTTCAATTTCATCTTGAGCACTTTTTTTTTCCAATGAAAAAGGGAAATAGATGTGATTTGTAACATTTAAGGGGTTGTATTTCTAGATCGTTGTAAAATGTATTTATTTCAATTTATTAATTCTATTTAATGCAGCAAGATTCTCTTCTCTAGAAATAAACCTACAAGTTTTCCTTGGCTGAAAGCTTGAAGTACACAAATCAAATGTTTTGACATGCAAACTGCTGACTTTTATCTATTTCAGATAAGCATAAAAAGGAATCATGAAATCCTTGGTTGATACTATGAATGTGAAGCAGCAGCTTACCTATTCCACAAATTAACAGCTGTTCTTTATTTGTGCACAATAACATTTTTACAATACAATATATAGGGAATTTTATAAATATGACTAAGTCTTCCTCTACCAAAAGAAGACTGCATTCATTATAGGTTAAGATAGCCCAGATTTATGCTTGATTTCAAATTTGAAAGCATGTATCTCTTAAAAAACAAATCCCAAACCTCTTAGATCTGAGTTAAAGCCGTTAGTGCTTCATATTATAAATCCTTTCATAGAGTCGTGTATTTCCTAATCTTTTTAATTCTTCAGTAAACTCATCTGAACCACAGCTGAGTGCTCATTCCAGTGCCGGGTATAATCCTCCCTGCCATTCAGGCAGTTGGCACATGCTTCACAAAGTCCTTCATCTTTCAAATTACCCCTCTGAGACAGAAATTATCCCATCTTCTACAGAGCATCACGCGTTCTGTAAAGTGAATGAATGCACAGTATTCCCATTTAGTATACATGGCTGCTCTTTCTTTGAAATGCCAGACATCTTCTGTTTCCTCCACAGCAGCTAGCATCTTGGTTATTCCCTTCTGTATTGTTTTGTGCATTCTCTCATGTTTGCGGACACAGTCCTTTTATCTCTACTGTATAAAAAGGCTGGGTCTAGTAGCCATCTGATACAGAAGAGCACTGATCAACTATTTACAACTATAACCAGGCTTAGGCAAGTTGTTTAAAAGCACTAGCAAAGATTACTGTTCCAGGACTGGGTGGATATTTCCCATCCCCTTGCTTGATACTCACAGGAGGTCCCGGTGGTCCTGGTTTTCCAGGGAGGCCTGGCTTGCCTCTTCTTCCCTGGAAAAAAAAAAAAAGAAAAAAAAAAGAAGAGCAGCAGATGTTTATAAATGTTACTGCTAATGACTGATCAGTAATTAGAGCTTTGTTTAAAGGGAAGATTTACTGCCTTATTTAGTAGCAAGAAGGTCAAAAATTACCCAGACTGAATACTTATACAAGTCACTGCAACACCACCTAAGTCTACAACTTCCAGGACTGCTTTTTCAAAGTTACAAGAAATGGTGTATTTGCATCTCTGTAACATTTACTGTCACGTTTTAAAGCTATGTCTCAAATGTGACTGCACGTTGATACAGAATCCTGATGATGTGTAAATGAGTTATGTTTCATCGGAATGTTCCAGAGTTTGAGATGCTAAATTGTGTCACAGTCGTAGTCTCCCCGACTCCCACCGTCAGTAAAAATGTGCAACAAAATCCTATTCACAAACACCCCCATCTTTATCCAGTATGTGAGAACAAGCAGAAAACGCTCCGAGGTTTACCTGGAAAAACAGTTAATCTTCACAGAAATTAGTACTATCTGTATACATACTGCAAGTGCAACATCATTTGCATTAAAACTTAAGGTCCATAAAAATCTACTTAAGTTAACAGGAGACTTTCAACTCAGTCTGAAAAACATGCACATGTAACTAATATGATATTTTAGCACTGAACTCAATTGGACAACTGCTGTTTTCACACACATTTCTTTTTAGGAAGATAACACAAAAGTGGAAGTAATTCACAGTAATTTACATCCTCATTACCAAGCTGAAATCCAATGTGCTTTTTTAGAAATAACAGCTGGGAATATCCAATATCTAGGTGTGATGGAAAAAAGAGAATTATATACACACTGACTAATTTTTCCCTTGCATATAGCAAACATAAATTAACAAAAAGATTAGGGGGATGTCCTAGTGAAAACTTGGCTTAAGAAGCCAAAAAAAGGAAAATGCTTGCTGACAGCTCACAATTAGCACATAGGGGATATTTCTGTAACTGATGTTTCCTACATCTAACACTACTTCTGTATCTTATTAAATGATATCACACAGAGTGCAGAATGAAACCTCAGGAACGGAGGGAGAAACCTCAGCCTAGCTCTCTAAAGGTGAAAACCCTAATGTGTAGAAACCTCTCAGGCTCTGCCCCTCATTAATCATGAACTATCCTGTCATCATCTTGTTTACCCTCAGTAATGGTGGAAAATCCCTTTCCTCATAGCCTGCAGCTCACCAGCATAAGCCACTGCTCAGATGTCAGAGGTGCTTATAAGAAGCAGGACACGAGGGTGTGAAGACCTTTAAAGTGAAGAAAGAACCCAACAAGGACTGTGGGGACATGCTTTGTCTGGCCAGCTGTGACATGGACAAGTGCTCCTGCCACCAGTTTTATGAGTCAGTCAGTGTCTTTTAAGGGCAGTGTGAAAAAATAAATAAATTAAAAAATCAGCATATTTGGAGTGCCAAATTCCTGGTCTTAACTAGCTGAGACATATGCTATGTGCTGAGCTGTTTAATCCTGTCAGCACTCGCACATGCAGAGCCACAACTGGGGCAGTCCAGGGTGAATGTTCAGATTCAAAATACGGCACCAGGTGCCTGTATTGGGTTCAAAGCTCAGCACCCACCCCATGATATGTCCTCTGCTGGCGGGTAACATAGCCTGTGCAGCCATGAGATGAACCAGAGCACGTAAGTCAACTGGGTTAAGGACAGCTCACAGAAAGCCCACTAATTTATAACTTAGGTCAGGATTCAGCTCACTGGAGCAGCTCTGTAGTCAGCCGAGGACGAGAGGCCACAGTTCTGGGAAAGGTGTGCATATACACTCCCCCCCAGAGGGACTGTTAGCTATCAGTGCCACCAACATCGCAGTGTGCTTCTTTGGGCCTTCACCCCACATGCCAAAATCCAATTTAGATTTTACGTCTCACAGTTGAGATGTGTGACGCTTGGACTGATTTCTACTTCATTAAAGACAGATGGAAATTAATATTTCCCAGCTCTCTTGAAAGACAATAAACTTTCCTGGGAAAGTATGAAAACCAGCTTGAGATAATAATGTGAGTAATAACCAAATAGGAACTGCTTCATACTTTTGAAATGTTCCTGTGAGTTGTTACAGTCTATACTGTTGACTTCTTGAAGCACCTTCCTTTTCCTGTTTGGTCTTATTTAAAGCATCCTGAGGAGACGCATAAAATCACATCAGTCTAAACAAAGTATCAAGGAAGTGTCTCTGGGAAGAAGGCAGGGCTGTGACTGGCAGACACAACTGTGAATGAGGTGTTAATTACACAGGAAAACACCAAATATGCTCGGAAGGCAATTCTGCCTTTATTTACAAGAGCTAAAATGTGATTTATGACATATTGCCAAGTCAAGACTTGAAAAGCTTTCTGAAAAAAGAAATCAATTATAAAAAAAATAAAATAAATACAGTTATTTTTCACTGCCGCTTATTGACTGCCAGAACGCTTACGTGCTGCCACACAGAATAAATGCTTGCCCTATATTTTGTCCAATCACTTTAATATCAGCCATTATAGCATGTGCCATGTGTACACAAAACATGTAAGATAATCACACATTTGTATTTTTAGCATTGTCTTTTTGCTATTTAAATGAAAATACTGAACACTAGACAAGAAATGAAAATGCTGACATTCTCTCTCTTTGAGAGGATGAAAATCTACAAGAATTCAAGTTATAAGCTTCCAGATTTACTTTTGGGTTGTTTTTTTTTTTAAATGATATCATGCATGCTTCATTTTCCTTCTACTTTCAGTGTCAAAGGTAGTGCAGCACTACAGGCAGTGTCAAAGGTAAAACTTTTTTTTTCATTGCTTCATAATCATAAACACACTTTTATTAGCGTGAGCACTTCCTATTGAGCTGTTCTGTGATATGCAAATCACACCATAACACCATGGATATTAGATCATTCCTTACATCTTAAGAACCATTATAGCCAGTCCAGTGATCATCACAAATTTACAAAAAACAAAACAAACGAACAAAAAAAAAGGTATTTCTGAAGTGAACCATTAGCTTTTTCTACTGAAAGAGAATGCACTTTAGAGATGCACACAGATCTTCACCTACTTCTTTACAGTCCTGCTTCTCCATAACTTCCCTGCATCAGTATGGGAATAGTATAGTAAAAGTAAAGATAAATAGTTATGATTTTTGTTCAGAATAATGTGATTTAAAAAGTTAGAAGAATTTCTTTTGATAAGTCAATTACAGTCTTGCCTTGAGCAGACCATGACCCAGTCTGTGATTAAATATTTACATTTTCATTCTAAGTCTTCCTTCTGGCAAGAGAGAACTGCAAATGCCTTGGTGCCCTCTTGGGTTCACAGAGCGGGCAGAGCTTCAGCTCCAACCTGCCTTTCGGAAGCGGGTGAAAGCCATACCCCTTGCTGTGTTACTGTGTGTGGGGCAGAGAGCTGACATATGCAGCTCAACAAACTGTTCCCTTGCTCCTTTGCAAGGATGTGTAGAAATTAAAATGCACTTAAAAAAGCATTAACTAGCTGAATAGTGTTATTTTCTGCATTCAGACACTACCTACAAGTGATAAATTTAAAGTGAAATTCATTACCTTTGTTGAGTTTACCAAGCAAACGTTTAGATTATAGAACAACTAAAATATAAATAACCATCCCAGGCACCACATGATTCCTTTAAATTAAAAAATGCAATATCATCTACACCAACTTAGAAAAATAAAACAGGTAAGTGGTGTCAACAGTTGTCTCAAACTATTTAGAAAAGCATATAAGGAAAATAAAAGCAAAAGAGTTCCTGAATATTTCCTTCATGCTATATAGGTTTTTGTTGTTGTTTTTGCTATTAGCAATAAGAAGCTATCTAAATGTTACTGATATTTTTGCCCATCCTCCTGACTCCTGAAATGCCTGTACTGAGCTAGCTTGGACAGTAGACTCCTCTTTTCTTTAGGACAAACTTCAGCTATGATACAGACATAAATCATTTAAACAACAACTGCTTGGTCAGGGACAAAAAGAATGAAATATTAAAAACAGAATATATGAGAAATTATATGCTCCAGCAAACCCCAGCTGAGTGCCTAGCTGAAGAACACAGTCAGCTGAACTCTTTATTCCTCTCTTCCTTCACTCTCTCTGTTAATCAAAATGACTTGACAAGTTTTGCCTCACATTAGATTGAAAGCTCTTCAGAAGCGAGGCTCTGTGCATCCCTGCACATGTCTGTACCCTGACTGCAGCCTCTGGGCATGGCTGCAGCTCCAATACACAATGGAAGAATTCTAAATCTATATCGCAGCTCCCTGCTGTATTATATTACATCCATCTATTCATATATCTCTAAGTATAGAAGAGTAAGACCACTAATCCTAGAGCCTAAAATAAACTGCAGATTATTTTAGGATAAAATCATGCAGAGTTATGTAGGAATACTGACAAGACTTATGAAATGGAATTAATAATTTAAAGAACCCACACTTGAATATGAAGGCAAAAGTCCTTAATTAAGCCTGTGTGAATTTTAAAGAAAACTAATTAGCAGTCCCTGAAACACATCATCATGTTTTGAAACAGAAACTAGTTCTAGAGAAAGTAGGAAGCTGGGCTTTAAAGCCCTTACTACTACAGTTTTGGATAAGATTAATGAAGCTTATGTAACTCGTTTGCCAGGATAAACTGAGATCCTCTTGCATAAATCTTAAAAACAGACAAAGTGGGACAGATATACCCAAAGCAGAAAGCAGGTGCAAAGCACATATACTGTTCTGATGTTAGTGTCCACTGCATGGACACCTCAACAGCTTCTCAGGCACCTAAATACAGTCATAAAGGCAGGTTCTGAGTAGATGCTGGATTGTTTCTCCATGCACCCAAAGCTGTCTCCTAGAAGCCTACAATCTGTAGTGTCTGCAGTAATTCAACACAACTTTCCTTCACTTCAGCCCTCTAAGCTGATAACCCTTATACACTCTCCTATTTTCCCTCTCTGTACTCATTACCCTATGCTCCCGGTTGCTTACTGAGCCCACCATAAACCCTCTCTGATCCAGGGGAAGAAGAGGTGGAACAGTAACAACCCTCTACTGTATGGTTTCCTATGGGATTGCCAAGCTGTCACACCGGAACACAAAGGCAGATGTCACACGGCGCTATCAGTAAGAAAGCTGGTTCAGGAAGTGCTGAAAAAGGAAGAGAACTAATCACAAAAATCAGAGCAATCACAGACTGAACCCTGTTTGCATCTTCAACTGTGCTGTAACACAATTTTAGCATCTACCAAATGGCTGTGTGACAGGAGGCTTCTCTGAGATGCAAACAAGCTATTTAACAGGTCTTAGTTTGAAAATATGAAATCTACAACAAATGTGCAGTCCCAATGCAGTCATTATTTCCTCTGTGCATTTAAGCAAACTTTTGGTAATATTTAAAGATATTTTTGACATTTAATCATCGAACCACCCAAAAGATGGACTTAATGATCCTCATGGGTCCATTCCAGCTTGGGATATTCTACGATTCTATGAACTCTTCACAATGCTGTTAATAGTTTATTCAATAACTTTGATAGTGCTACAGTTATATTTATTTTAATCCTTAGAAATCTTACAGTTTGGATGTTCTGTTTCCTATATTCAAAATCCACTTTCTAGTCAGTGAAACATTGGTTACTGCAGTAATATAATATTAGGACCTGAATATACAGTTTCTTCACTCCTCTTAACCTTAGCCATGAGGTCATATGATAACGTGAATACAGCAAATTAACCTCTATGTTAAACATTAAATGTAAATAAACTCACAGGAAACAAGAAAGCTGTTTGCAGAAAACAAGAGAAAGCCTACAACTCACATCCCACTGAGTCTTTCACAGAAACATGGCTTACAAAAGCACAGAGCTCACAAGGTCCTAATTCTCTGTTTTGGAAACAGCAAGGGAACTCCTTGCTAACGCAGAAGCATTTCTTCCCTTGACGCTGGCTTTGTAATTTTAGGCATAACTTCCAATAAAGACTGCTTTCTTTTGTATTCATAAATGCTAGAAGCTATTAGCTAGTACTCTTTAATGTGTTTAATAAGCACCGAAGTAATACTTAAACAAGCACAGCAATGCCAAGAAGTAAAATGCTACAACCTAAATTCTGCATTGCTCCTAACAAATCTCTACAAAGAATCAGTCACAATTGTTCAAGTGTAACACAGAAATGCATTTTCAATACAAAATCACTTGTAGAAGTATTTTTCAACTACATTTAGATTTTTTATAATGAAAATCTTAATTTTTAATTATAAGAAATAGCTTCCTATTTTCTTAAGTTGCTATATCTTTTGCTAAGAAATACAAAAAAACTGATAAAAATATTTGGAAAGCAGTTCAAAAGTACTAACTGAGATCTTAAAACTGAAATAATTTCTTTCCATTTTTCTCTGTACTCTACTTTAGTGGTTCTTCATTTTGCTTTTAATTCAGACAAACACCTCAACTGAAAAATGCTTCCCTCTTTTACATTAACCATTTCAGACTGTTAAATAGTTGAGTGAAGGAATGTACATGACTCCAACTTAAAGAAAATCAGACCAAAGCATTACATACTTAAAAACAACTTACATCAAAGTCAGGAAGGGCTGAGAAGATTAAAAGAGATTTCGAAACTCCAGATCTATAGCTGTGAAAAATGTTGTTTGTGCTGTGCCAGGAGCCTAACCTACTATGCAGTAATTATCATTGCTCTGTAAAGCTTGTTTTACAATTGGTTGAGTACAACATTTACTCACTGAACTAGAAAACAAATTATGTCAAAGAAAAGTTTAAGTTCTATAAATCAGATAAATGCAGATAAATCTGAATTTAAATTCATTTTCATATTTCTATGCCATTTTAAATAATTAAGTTAAGAAAATCTAATAATTCTCCACCCAATTATTTATTTAGGAAGATGTTCCCCTGTGCCATAATAATTTTATTCATATTTGATTAGAGAAACTTGTAATCTCAGAGAGTAAATTGATTATTTAATAGAGAAATATTGCAATTTCACAAAGTCCCTCTAAACACACCATCTTACTGAGATCATTGTTGACACAGGAGATAGTATAGCTCTAAGGATTCCTGGTTCTATAATGCATTTCACTTATCGCTGAGCTAATGCTAAACAACATCCTCCATAAAGTATTTTGTACTATAAACATACAGACTGGGAATAAGTGAAGTTGTAAGGAAGTTCCTTCAAAAACATTTACTTCAAGACACCTGCAATTTCCCAAGGAATAGAGTCAATAATATGGTTGTAAAAAAGAACTGTAAATGTTTGAACTGAATTCCTCAGTGGAACCAAGGCAACCACCATGGTGGAGAACTGGTCTGCTTAAGTACACCTGAAGCACTTCCAAAAATTTTGTTGATCTATAAAAATGAAGATGTTTGTCAATTATGCTGAAAGTACCGTTTAAAGCTTCTCCAAGGATGGAAGCTCCACAACTTCTCCAGGGAATATATTCCAGTGTTTGTCAACCATCATGTAAAAAAACAAAAAAATGTTTTCTTTATATTGGGATGGAATTTCCTGTTTTTCAATTTTCACCCACTGCCTCTTGTCCTGTCTGTAGATACTGCTGAAAAAAGTCTGCCTCCCTTTTCTTCATTGTCTCATGTTAGCTATTTATACACGTTTAAGTATTTGTATACATTGATAATTTTCTCCAGAACCTTCTTTTCTTCAGGCCAAAGTCCCATCTTTCTTTGCCTGGCCTGATGTGAGAGATGCTCCAGTGCCTTTAACTCTCTTTGTGTCCCTTTGCTAGACACACTGCAGAAGTTGTATCTTTCTTGGTATGGCCTTGTCAGTACTGACTGAGGGCAATGATCTCAATGATGGCCTAGTAATGGACTTTTTTGACATGTAGGTGGATTGCTGATTCATAGGCTGCTTGTCCAGCAATCTGCAATCAGTGTGTGCTGATGCCACGGGTTTTTCCTCTCCAGATGCAAGATTTGTTGAACTTCAGATGATTTATTTTTATCCAGTTCTCTGTCAACTTGCTACAGTATGCACTACCCCATTCTCTTAATGAATGTCTTAAAGAAGACACTGGCTCCAATATTGAGCCCTGGGGGTACACCATTATTGACTTACCTTTGATTGGACTTCGTGGCAGTGATCACAAGCCCCAGGGCCTAGATATTCCCCTGGTTTTCCATAATTATTGCTGTTCCCCTTATCTAACCTGTACTTTGTCACCTTGTCTATAATGAAGATACAGAAGAGGACATCAAAGTTTATACTTGATATCAACAACACATACTATTCTCCCATTCATCAAACTAGTAACCTAACAGTAGAAGGCAATGGGATTGTTAAGCACTATTTCCTCTTCTCAAATCCACATGGACTGCCATTATATTTTGCAAATATACATTTCATTACATTTAGCATGGGAGACGGCCTATACATGACTCCACAGCTTATATTTACAAATGTAGAAACTTTGAAGAAAGTACAGCAACATGCCAAAATTGTTTGGAGACTAAAGAAAATTCCTTACATGAGGAGCTAAAGAATCTTTGTTTACTCAAAAATAAATGGAATGGCAATTTGATTACACAGAAAGTATCTTTAAATGCCTCTTTAATGCAGACAGGACAAAGACTATTTTTTGGAAGCTTGAGCTACATGCTCAAAGGTAAAGAATAATTTTTCAAAATTTCAGGGAGCACTGGAATAATCTTGAATAATCTTGAATCTGGAATAGACTTGTGAAGTCTACTGTTGATGTCTTTCAAGTAGAAACTATACTTCTGTGAAAGAAACACCTAGATAAAGTGCAGGATTACTGAGAGAAATAATGATGTGCTGCTTAATGCAGGAGGTCAGAAGTATAAGGTATTTGTCCTCCATGGTTTTCCATGAAATTCTAGGATAGCATGCATACTTCCTATTTTTTTCTTGGTGAGGGACTTTTCTGAGTAACACGTGATTGCTTTCTGAAGCTCCTCATGTAATTTGAGTGATGGTGTAATACTATCAAGTTGCTGTAGCAGCAATATACTACTCCTAGTTCCTGAAAGCAATAAAGGGCAGACTGAAGAATTATTCCTATCACACAGGAAGGAGGAATAGGAAATTGTATCCATTGGTCCTATTCTCCCAGTGACCAGAACTACAAATGACGTCTCTTCCTTAGCAAGGCCTCCTAACTAACACAAACCACTTTGTTAAAAATTAAAGAAAAAACAAAAAACACATACAAAGTAAATAGTGATAGAGAAAAGAGAACTACTGGCCTATTCACAAGAGCAGCAAAAGTTTGTGATGACTACTGATGACTTAACTCTGTTGAGTTAACTTGGGTTAACTCAAAAATAATTTATAAGATGAAAATTAGTAAGTAAAAACAACTTAATACAGGCAAGAAACACAGATAAGTATTTTTTGTATCTAAATTGTAGAAAGCACGAAAAATGCTAGAAACAGCACAACATAGAGACAGCAGTTTTTGAGGAAAAAACAGTTACAACTGATCAGATTTGAAAGAAGTGCACCTTGAATATTAAAGAAGGGCAGAAACATAAATTTGGGGAATATTTGAATGAGAATGTTTTTTTCAGAATAAGATACTAAAAATGAAATCATTTCAGTTCTCAAATAAATAAATAAATAAATCAGTAGGAAATTACTCTTTTTTTTTTTTTTTTCTCCCACTTGGTGTCTACTTCATGATGAAACCAGACCCTTTCCTAGGAAAGTTCATTAGCTAGGCTTGAACTGCACAGCTCAAATATAAATGGAACTTGTGCTACATTTTATTGCAAAGGCTAATGATCTGACAACCTCAAAGTCAGTAACGGTTAACTTCTTCCCTTTTTATTATGAAATTTGGTTTCTATGGCAACATTATTTAGAAAGAAATACAAACACTTAAATCACTGGTGACAAAAATCCCACACTTTAAATTGATAATGGCTTACTTGAATTTGAAAGCGCCTTACAGATAGCAATTCAATTGAAGATGGACAATATCATAGAGATAAGATCTATCTACTTTTGGATAAGGTTAGTTTCCTGGATCTTTTCTGGCATACCAAAAAAAAAAAAGAAAAGCTTTCTATCAAAGTATTCTTGAGCAACAAAAAATAAAAAAACATTAAAAAAAAAATAAAATAGTAGTAGATTAGGATGAATGCTTCCCTCATCATAAATAGATTTTGCACCTCTTCTTTAATTTTGCAGTTTCTTTCCATTATATTTACTGTCAAATAATTCTTATTCCATGATTTTATTTTTATTTTTACTTTAATGGATGGAAGAGCATGAAATATGCTTAAAATACATGCACACGGAGGAAATGAGAAGGTCCATATGAGCTGCTTTAAAAAACAGTGGGAAAGGGAAAGGAAATTTAAGAAAGTCCTGGAACTGAAACATGAAGGACATGTTATTGGTTTTGGTAATCAAAGGGAAAAGTAGAAGCTGAAGGAACAGGTATAACAAAGGAGAAGTGATAAGAAGGTCCCAGTATGTGGAAAAAGAATGGGAAGTAAAAAATTTACTCTCATAAACATAACTAATACATTTAAAAATACTAGACTTCCAGTTCTGTTGAGTTCTTTTACTGAGGAAAAAATATATATATATTTTTTTACTAAAGCAAAGAAATAATACGCAAACAAATTATTGCACTAGTTTTTCATGGCTGCACCACTTCAAATTTTCAGTGGGTTTGGATTTTTTTCTTAAGCGACCCCCTCACTCTAAATTATCCTCTATGCTTCATTTCTGTAAACATATTATATTAGTATACACCGCCTTCTGCAAACTCCTTCATCCTTTGGTATACCTGGAAAGCATCCAGAGAAAAGAACTTGGACAGAAGGTATTTTGCAGATTTCTATATTAAATTCCATTGCTGAGCTATGTTTGTACCATCATTTACAAGCCTAAGTCATTTACCTAAAGAACCAGCTCTGGCATGGATCTTTTACATGTTTCTTTGAGTTTTTGAAATATATTTATCAATAATGTTAATTTTCCTCAGTTCCTCAGATCCTTCAAAGTAGTCATTGAGTCTCTAGCACACACACTTAATGATTCTCAATTTGCTATTAATAGTAGTTTAATTTGCAAAAGAACTGAGCATTTAAAAATACTGCAGAACTGGGAATTAAAACTGAATATGACAATGTACAATGAAACTGGAAAGTGCAAGAAGTTCAGGTTCTCAAAGTTTGGTACTCAAACATACTTATTTTTAAATGTTTTGAGGTGCATTATTTATCCCTAATATGTTTTAGTCGTAGCCCACAAAATGGGCACAACAGCATCTTTACAAATGAACAGAATGTTGAAAAAAAATCATCAAGTGTTCCATTTTTTGCTTTAATGTTCAAAAGAGACCCTGTGACTAAACCAGTTCTTCATATGATGTGAAAGAATTGGAGTATCTACTGGAAGTAGAACAGAGGAACATGTATAATTAAATAACAAGGAATATTTAACAGCCATTAGATAGGCGCTGTCCTGTCACTAAGTAGAGCAAAGTTCTTGGTACAAACAGTATGTTATTGTGTAATTAAATGTATTGGAAATGCAAATGTACATGGGAGTTGAATGAAAACTGCAAACTGTGTTATTAATGGTTGGGTGGGGGTTATCAGCAGAATGAGTATTGTGAATATCTCATGGGCAGTAAGATAAGGACAGATGCTGAGATTCTTAAGTCTACAGTTCTTGCTGTTTGGATCAAGGCAACTATGTGCATGGCTTAGATTATAAAACAGTCATCACTCCTGTTTTTACATCTACAGGAATGAGATAGCAGTTCAATTTTATGTGTGGATAGGAAATAGCCATGATAAATTTACCAACCCCCTAGTTTCCACTGCAAAACTAAAAAAAGAAAAAAAAAAAAAAAAAGAAAAAGACATCTTGAAATTCATTTATACAGAATTGTAGGTAATAAAACGTATTTGCTCTGAACCTTGGCTGCAAAAAAATGAAAAATTCAAACAGAAATACCTCTAAAAAACAGCTATATTTATAACTGTTCCTAAGTGAGAAGCAGCAAACTGTGCATATCTGAAGATTCAACCCTCCACATAAAAACATGATAAGCATGCTAAAACTGAGTATCTCTAGCTTCCTAATATTCTGAATATCTAACTGGGTAACATTAAGACTTGTAGAAATTATAAAATCCTTAATAAAAAATCCATAATCCCATGTCTATATTTGCCATGTAAGTTTTTATTCTGACTTTTTCTGAGAGTACTCACTAGTCTTACTTTGAAGTGTAAACAACCTCAGCTTTCAACTTCATGTTTAACTTAATAGAAAGCCAGTGCTATTTTTATAAATTAAAGAAAATAGCAATGTAAAAATTTGAGTAATGGTCTGTAGGTCTCAAAACTCTCTCTTCAAGAACTGGCCTTACATTATTATTACTATTGCTAGAATTATTAAACTAGCCTTTAATAATTCATTGTGTTTGACTAAGGTCAATGATGAATGATATTAAAGCCTTCCACTTTAGATAACTTAACTGAAATACTAAATATTATGATACCAAAATTAAATATTTTCACAAACTTTTAGGAGCAGAGTAGATTTATAGACTCTCAAGACCAAATAATTTCTTCATATATTAGCATCATAAATATTCATTAGCTGTTTCACTGAAATACCCAAATCAGTAAGTACAGGAAAGAAATGCATAACAAACACATAGAAATCCATCAATTACTTCATTATAATAAAATTCTCAATAACCAAGCATTTATTTAATGAGCTAACATTCAGTGTTGCTTTTTTAGCTCATAGCATCTATATATATATATATATATGTATATATGTATATATGCATTTAAGCTCGGCATGGACACTGGTACAATGGCATCTACAACAGAAATTGGGTCATTAGTTCTGGTTTCTAATGTTGTAGATAATACCCGTAAATGCATATACCCTAGTAGTAGGAAGATATTGTCTTCAATAAAACAAAAGCTCCTGAGAAAAGCTAATATTCTTTCCCTTAAAATTACATTGGAAATGTTGCACAATGACAATATCCACCTCGGTACTGTCAGTCATTAAAACATTTTCTATGATTTAAATTGTTAAGTCTCCTTCAACTGAAAGAAACCTCAACTGTCAAAGCTCAGTTCACTGTCAGCATGCTTCATACTCAGCTGCTACCTTTCAATTTTTTATCAGTGCTTAGAAAGAAGTCACACATCAAGGTCAGTAAGCACACAAAATAGTTGTTCACAAAGTTTACTCACCCTTTGACCTTCTTTGCCAGGTGGACCCTGGGGACCCTCCAGCCCTGGCAAACCCTAAAAAAGCAAACATTAAACAAATATAACATTCAGTGTTATTGTCTCTCTCTATTATTCAATACTAGCAAGACTAAGCCAAAGAGCCAGATGTCAATACAAAGCATTTATTTCCAATAATAAAAACAAAATATTTGTAATAACTTCTTTCATGGGAAGGTTGTATTCAGGTATGAGGAAAAAAATGCAACAGTAATTATTAATCATATTCCCCCATATAGAATCATTTAAAAACAAGGAGGTAAATCAGCATTACTTAAGCAGAACTGTAAGCAGAGTTATCTACTGTTACGCATGAAGATCTATTTATTTGGTGGAGTTAGGATGCTATAAGAAAGCAAACCATTTATACTATGTCAGTGACAGTTTTGTAACTCAAATTCAAATATAGGCACTGAAAGTGGGGTGGGGGAAGGGAAAGGAGGGGAGGGAAAAGGGACTAAATATAGCAGGCAGTCTTATTCTTTCTTTATTGTAAAAATCGGTTCTATGCAGTTTCCTGTGTGTGCCTGGGCTGGGCTTTTCACATCATTCAGAGCCACTTCTGTCTTTCCCTCTCCTTAGACCAGGTGCAGGAGCTTGCGGTATTTTGAACATACTCTCAACATCTGAGCCTTCCATCCAAACTCAGTGCAAGAGCAAGAGTGACTGCAGCTACAGAATCACAGGCTGCTTCTGAGGGATGAGGGTTTTAATTTTGTATCTGATTAATGTACAATATAATCATAAAGTCTTCTCTTAACAGCTTTGTGCTTAGAAGGCTGCTCCTCCTCTTAATTTGAGTCACCTGGGAACATTTATTTTTTTTAAACGACTTCAAGGAAACTATCCAATTTCCATTATAGCAACAGAAATACGAAATGAATTTCAATGTAATCAGCAAAGAGCACTGAACATATCTACTTCCTATAATTTAAAGAAAATTGAATTTAATATTGCCTATTCCTATAGGGTATCAAAAAATCAAGATTTTGTGCTCGGTTTAAGAGTTTGAAATAGTGAAATATTTAATTCTTAGCTATTTAAGCTACTGTTGCTTGTGTATTGCTTCAATATACTTCAAGTTGAAATATTTGAATATTTGTATGTTTGGGCAAATACCGAAGTCCTGTAATTATCATAACTTTAAAAAATGCCCAGATTTCTATAAAAGAATTAGAGAATTTCATTTATGATCTCTAATTCCCAAAATAAACTTGTGAAAGTGGACCTGTAGAAGTTGCTAGCTTATAATACTTTAAATGATATTTTCAGCCAATTTGAAGGAAGGCTGACATCAGTATAAATGAAAGCAGTCTGTTCAAGAGTTATTTCTTCTCTTGTCTTTTCTCTACTCTCAAACACTGAATACTACAGTCATTATTGCAATTCCATATAATAGAAACAAGAAAAGGTTTAGAATCTTTTACAAAATTTATGCACACTATTTCCTAAAAGTTTATGGAAGTAGAATATGCAAGACAATTTTGTGTCCAGTAAATCCCAGTAAATTAAATACAACGATGTAGCTTACACAGGCACAAACACATACAGCAATACATGAATATGAACTCTGTAAGCCTTTTCTACTGTCTCCTGAAGGTAGTTTAAAAATTTGCTGAGAATTCTTCCTGCCAACTATTAGCAATATTCTGTTTTGCAGAGAAATTCTGGGAATTCAGGAAGAGGCAAAGTTCTGTTTTGTTAGTACTTCACTTTTAGTGGCAATTTTATGTAGGGGAATGAAATGAAAGCCTGCAATGTCAGTTTTATGAAGGAGGAAATAATGAGCCTCACATATCTGTACAATAAGGTTCCAAGGGAATAAGAATTATACAACAATATAACTGCACTATAATGATAATTAACAGCCAACATTTTTGTTCTAGGCCTACTTTAATTCTTTTTCTTCTTTCTACAATATTATCGTAATAAAAAAAGGAACCAGATAAAAAGGTTTATCTGCAAGGAAAGGGAGGAGATCTGCTTACAATTGGTAAGTAGGCAGGGAGGACTACCCTGTACAAGGAGCCATATCCTGACATTGAATCTGAGGTAAAAGTTCACACTACCTTCAGTGAGATCTTCAGTTTAAAAAGTGATAGGACAATATGGGCAATGGCTGTAAAGCCGCAGTGACTTAGCAACAGTAATGTCTTAGCAATGTTTAGCATTCAGTATTCATTGGATGATATCCTGGAAATGTAACTGAAGAAGAAACCCACAGAAGGAATGAAAGTAAATGGTGAAATCTCTCTAATGGGATGAATAAGAAACCTTGCTAAATTCCTGAGAAACTTGGCAATGAATGTAACAGTCTAGCACAGAAAAATATAACTTTTATGAAGGTAGATCACAGTTTCTGTTCAGATCTCTATCCTCTTCAACTTCTGGGCACCTCCCTCTGAAGACTAAAGGACATATTCTCCACTCCCTCAAATTACAGGGGGCATAGAGAGTTAACAAACTCTATCAGAGGAACTCACTGCAGACAGAAAGGGATAGGTTATATATTGTCATGTGGCCTCAAAGGACATGGTGTTGATTGTTTGGAACAACATCCAAAGTAATTAAAATGATACATTTTATGTCAGCTTTCAGTCTAATAGTATTGCACTGGTAACAGGATGGGTATGTCAATGAAGTGTACAAAGTGTAAAGGGAGACAGGAGAACAACACAGTGGCATCAGGCTGGCAGGAAAATATAATGCATACTTACAGATGGCCTGAAACATATTATTTTTCCTGACTCTGTCAGACCACCACCGAGGTCAGAAGATGCTGTCCTTTCAATTATTTCATTGAGAAATAAACTAAATATATGCAATCTATAGGGCCTGTACCTTTCATTGACCACAAAAGTCTCTTGAAGTTTTCTGCCTGAAGAAGCTTAAGGAACATGAATTGGAAATGTCTCAAGCATTAACATAAGCCTTGAGGGAAAAAAAACCACCAAAAACACAACAAGCAATAACTAGATTTGGCTCAGATACACCTGAAAACCTTTTCTGGCAGCCCAGTGGGCCAGGTGTACCCTGATCACTCTCCAATCCTTGTGTGCCCTTTCCAACTCAGAGTATTCTGTGATTCCGTGAACTCATAAAATCCACTATAATGAGCGGAAATAGCTACAAAAGATAAAACATGATATACTAGCAGACATTAAAGAATTATACAGCATCCTGTGGCTCTAGGCAGCCTGCTCTAATGGCTGGTGACCTCGCTCATGGCAGGGAGGTTGAAACTAGATGATCTTTGAGGTCCTTTTCAACCCAGGCCATTCTATGATTTCATGATCCTGGAAATGAAGTTAAGAATGGAAATTTGTGAATTTCTTTATAAGAGCTAGAGCTAGATCTATTGTAAACGTTGGAAAAGGAAAAGATGTTGGTTGTAAAGCTAAAGAAAAAACAAGTAATGTGTAAAGCCCACAGACAAGCCCACAGACAAATGGCCTTGAAACAAAACGATCAAAACAGATAAAGGTTTAGTCAATGGAAGAGAGGAAAACTAGTGTATTTAAAGAATTACACAATAAAATAAAAGAACCAACATTTAATAAAAAATGTCTGTAAGAACTAGCATTTTAAGGTAGTATTTTTGGCCAGTAATGGGAGATAAAACTGATGAGAATTATTAACCGTGAGATGGTAGAAGAAAAAATATGTTTAGAAGTGATAGAAAAATCAACTAGCAAATTCAGGCAACTAAGCAATTTTAAGTTTCTTAAGGTATCAGTTTAAAGTGTAACAAGTGGCATGTAACTGTCAGAAATTGCTCATCACAGAACTAAAATCCTGCCACGTGACCATGCAGGTACAAAAACGTGTTAAGATACCTGTTGATATCAAGACATGTTTCTACAGAGATTTATGGTGGAATCTTAATTGATATACTTAACTGCTCAGAGTAACCACCTAACCTAAGAATACGCTGAATAAAAGCAAAGTTTTTACCTTGTGTTCTCCTGGTGAATTGAAAACCAAAACAAAATGCAACAGCTGAAGCAGAAGAGTGAAACTGAAGTTGTTATATTTATTACTTCCTCTGGAAGCTTATGACTTATGACAAAAGAATACTGTAAAAATATTTCACAAGTCAGTGTATTTTCGCTATTCTGAAAGTTGTTTGAAAATATAGCTGATTGTTTCTGAAGCAGGCTACACAGCTACCTCATGCACTCTTAGGCAGGGTTTCTGAAACAGATTTATGTGCACAGCAGCCTTTCTTTCCCCTTAAAAATTAAAAATACTATACAAATACTAACAATAATAAGAAAGGTCTAATCACAGCACAGAAAATGATAGCTCATTATAGACCTTTATAGACTTTCTGTCTTGTGTACATAAACAGCTTTCATCCATTTTTAGTTCCTTGCTATGTACTTCAGGAAACATATAACCTAATTTTTATGGAATAAATGCTGTTAGACAGGGGGAAAGTGCACGAGACAAGTCAGGCAAAGACACAAAGCCTGAATTAGGTATGCAGAAGAAACTGCACAAGAATAAGAATGCATAAGAATGACTCATTTATTGCCATTTGAATACATGAGCTTTTGTAATGAAAAAACTTGCTACTTTAAAAAGACTCAGCTATAATAGACATTATTTGGCAACTATAGTTAGAGAAGATCAAAAAGCACAAGGAAGAGAGAGATCTTAAAATTCAACTGCAGTGGTTTTCTCTCATCCACAGGATTGTCCATCACTACCTACACAGAAAACCATAGAGCAAGATAGTAGACATTACTGTATACAAAATTTTGCTAAAATTAGAAAAATGGTAATGGAAATTCATAGATGGATGATTAATTTGTTACTGCATTACCATTTTGGTTAGGAAAATTAGGCTATCACTTACTTCAAATACTCCTATTGTCATCAACATTTGCAAATGCAACTTCCCTCATGTTCTTACTGAAGTAAGTTGGGTTGGCAATCTGAAACGTTCCAGCCTCATTTTTGGCCTGCTATTGCTACTGCAGTAATCATGCTGCTTTTCTCTCAAGATCAACATGGGGTAGAACCCATTTTCTTTTTTTTTTTTTCTTTTTTTTTTTTTTTTTTTCTGTCAGAACAGCCACCAACCTACTTACTTCTGTGGGAAAAGATACAGCGTTTAGAATAAATATTTCAGACTGCAAGAAAACATGTTTAGACGTATGCTCATGATAATTGATTACAATTCAAACAGAAAATGGATTCTCATTGATCTCATTACTCTTTGTATTTGATCACTTCTGTAATTCTCTGGTAACTTCCCTTGAAATTTACTTCGCTTCAGAAATGATTATTTCAAAGGAAGATTGGAAGTCTCATTTCACAGAACTTCACACTTCATGAACCTAGTACTTTTAATAGACTTGGGCTTATCTGCTGAGCAAAAGAAAAGAAAAAAAAAAAAAAGGAAATCATTTAAAGTCCTGAAAAGTAATTTGAAATTACTCTTTACACTGATGCCTGCTGTGAATAGAAAAGCATATGGGACTATTCTCTAATCATTCCTCTAATGAAAGACATATAAATCACATTCATGAAAAAACCTGTCTATACCTTATTTAATTACAAAGTAATTAAAAATTAAATAAAAAGTAAATAAATTTAATTAAATAAATCAAAGCTTTACAAAGTAAAGTTTTCCTTAAGCTTATAACATTACCTGAAAAGAATGAGAGGATAATAATAGCTGAGACACCTACTGGGTATGAGTCTTTGCCCCTTGTCAAGTAGTACAAGTCATTCACAGGAGATGAATGAATTGCAGAAGTCAAGCAAAATTTGGTACCTGAGTTTTCAAATAGAATCACCTGAAACACTGTAGCCAATTACAACAGCAAAAAGAGTACATTACTCTGCAGAAGCCAAACAACTATAAATGAATTTGTGTAGGTATTTCCTACAAAATATTTTACTAGGAAAAAATGAATTACAATTTTAGCTTTACACAAATAATTACAGAAGCTACAAAAGGGAAGATGAGTAATCAGTCACTGTTATTTGTTTACCAAGGAAATAGTTACAAGTGACCACAGTGCTTGCCTGGGCCTGAACCTAACCTGCACCCTGAAGACAGCTCCACGCTGCACTTGTACACCAGCTCCCTTCAGCTCGATTTAACCAGCCTCGGAAGCCAACATTCCAACTATCTGTTTAGTAAGCAAGTCTTGGGTACTTCTGTCTGTGGTCGACTTAAGCCTTGGCTTCTGCGTAAGCACTTGGTGCCATCTGGACGACTGTTTCATAACTCTTGAAAGGGATAGGTTCACAGGAACGTACAGACGGACACTCGTTTTCCTCAGGAACTAAAAGCAGCATATCGAGTGTCAAGAGAAATAGTTATAATATATTTTACAAGAGACTGCTGCACTACCTTCCCTCACCTGTCACTACTCTGACACGACATGCACAGACTTAAGCTGTGGATACCAGAAAGAGGGAGCTGCTTAGCCAGCTGTATCATTTCAGAAGACAGCCACTAGCTTCTCAAACCAAATGCCACATTTTGACGAGACTGACCAGCAAAATAGTATGGTTCCCGCTTTCTATTCTCTGAAGAATCCTTGATTATGGTAGAATTTATCAGAGAACTTAAAGACAATAAGCAAATTCCTGAATTATTATACACATGAAGTGGGTATAGCTAGGGAGAAATTTTCAAAATGTATTCCCAAGTTGCTCCATAATAAATTTAAAAATACTAAAGAAGAGATATCTAGTATTTATACATCACTACAAAGTAAAGTTAAAATATCAGAGAAATAAATGCTATCATAAAGGGTGAGACTCAATCATGACTTTGGACTACTCCTATAAAACTACTACCAGAACTAGTGAGATAAATATATATCTCAACTTATGTAATGTTAATTCATTTAATGGAAGTATATACAAACTTAAATCCTTACTAAAAGTACTTAAATATACCTGTAATTAGTAATCTAAGTCATTAAAATGTATTTGTATTTATAATGCATGAATCAAACTTAAAACTTTCTGTGATTACTGATTTCAGTAAGATTCTATATAAAGCCTCTATTTTATTATTATTATTTTTTGCAGCTAAGTATATTTTGCACTACAGTGCTGTTTCCTTCTTCTCTACCTCATCATGCCAGAATGAGGGAATTTTCATATCTGCCTTAGAAAAACATACTGAAACACATGAGTTGTAAATCTAATCCCAACTCTACTAACCATAGAAACAGTCAGGCATATATCTCAATTCTGAATTCCTGCTATTGTAAAGAAGTTTTATTTGATGAAAAGACTTCGATTTTGGTAGAGATTTACTATTAAATGACATTAAACAAATTTGGTCAGCTCTAAGTGTATTTTTCAGAGTAATGAACTTTTGATTTATGAAATTCCTCCTTGAAACTGATAACATAATTTTTGCTTCTTAAAAGCCAGAGTATTATTTCCTGTTTCATAGCTTGCCATACGCTCATTCACTTGTCAGGTTTTTACATTTGTTGAGTATTTATGAATTCTGCCATATGTACTAAACTGGAGTAGCCTTCGTTCATTAGAGAAGCTACAGTTGCTACACCTGTCAATCAAACTCTTTAAAAATACTGTCAGATTTTTCCTCAATGAACTAATAATTTTATTCTCTTCTTCATGTTCTCATGTTGGAGGGCAGAGAAGTCTTACTATGCTTCTAACAGGATTGCTCCTCAGGATTTCCCGTGCCGTTTTAGACACAGGATCACTCACATTACTTAGACTTTCACAATGCCTGCTACCTATGTCTACAGGCTTCTGTAGATTAACCACAGACAACTTCATGTGGACCCAAGGACTACCATTCACCTGCTTGGGAATCATTGCAGTAAAGCATTGTCAGCCTTTTTGTAAAGCTCATGCTGCCCATGATGAGGACAGGACTACAGTGAAGGTCTGTGTGAGAACGCTCTGGCCCTGCATGGCACTGAGGGCATTCTGGTTCCTGCTGAGATCAGCAAGAGTATTTGTCCAGCTTGTTTCACTGCTAGGTGATTTCTATGAAAATACAAATAGTAGAGCTGCACAGGGTGGCAGAGCTCTGTAATGTCCTTGTGATGCTCTGGAAGGCAGATGACCCAGGCACAGCATTCCAACTTGACCAAAACCAAATCCTTTTGAGTATTTCCTCTCTCCATGTCCCAGTGCATTTAAGAATTAGCTCTAACAGTGTTAATACAACATTATTTTCACCTCTCTTCCTTTCCTTCCCTTCCCCACAACAAAATAATTCATTTTCATTTTGATAAAAAGAAATAATTTTAAAATAAAAAAACATTAAAATTATGATAATGATATGGTTCATATGTTTATGACAGTACAGATGAGAGAAACAAATTGAACATTTTATAACTCTGATTTAACAAGATTCATAACTGAAACACTGATGTCATGCTTTGGCTGTAACAGCATGAATGGTCTTGACAGAGTTTTTGACATATGAACCTTGATACTATCGGAATTATTACTTATTCTCAGCAAGACATCTTCCTTTCCTGGTCATATACTGTAGAAGTCACGACCACACAGAAGTCACACAAGTAAAACAACTCTGAAGACTGGATTTTCCCCTAGCTGCCACAATTCATATCATTTATCTTCTTAAGTTCTTGCCAATAGAAACCCATAACTATTTACAGTGGCAGAGAGAGAAAGACTTCCCGCTGGGCCATATATTCCCAAAGTGTTGTAATCTGTCTTCAGATTGCTAAACTAATTCACGCTCAGACTCATCCCTTCTGTCAGTTAACAGCTACAAAAATGTTCCAGTGTTTCAGTTACTTCCATCTCTCTGAAGACTTATGTCTCCTTTTCTAAAATTTAAATGTTTCACTTGTTTGAAGTAAGATCTACTTCAATCTATTTCAGTAATGATCTTAGAACCAAGGTTATTTAATAGAAATATTTCACTGTTCACTAATTCAACATACATTTTGACTGAAGAACACAACTGTAACTGGTGCTGTTTATCTCTAGTGAGACATGAGTTTCATTAAGAACTGATCTTGGGTCACAGTACTAAATTATCTCAGGACATTGGATATTTAGATTTATTCAACCTAAAACAAATGCCATAAATAACATCATTTAATTTTGGAATGTTAGAAAAAGCGTATTTTTATGGTATGGGTCAATAGTTACATTCTTCAGTGTAAAGGAAATCTTTGAAGCTATCATCTTGGATATTAAGAGAGTGAAAAGGTACAGATTAATCAATAATGGCATGAATGATAGCTCTTGTGATGTATATCTGGGACGTAGGTTTATTTAGTAGTTCAAAATACTGACTCTGGAATAACTATGCATGTGCTGTTGAATAACAGGCTAGGAATTCAAGAGTTTTTATCTTAATTTTCATTTCTCCAACTCTCTTTTGCATTGTTTTCACCTGAACGAACTGTCCTTACAGAGAGGTTCCTTCTCATTTCAGTTTGTGAGTAAAACCACTTGGATTGAGACAAAATTTGTTATTTTATAAAGCAAAATGCCCTGGAAAGTAATAGGGAGAATTTCTCACTAGGCTCTGTGCATTCTTGAGGCACAAATCATTGTAAGAAAATTAAAAACATCTACTGTCTCCATGGCACAATCTAGCCAGAGTACAACCAAGATACACGTCATGGAATCATCAAAATTTTCTGCTGCACAGGTATATATCAGATCCTTGCAAAGAAGCTGTGTTAGATCTCTACTCAATAAATCTTTTTTGTTTCTTGAAAGTCAACTAACTGTCATGTCTGATCTCATTCATTTTTAATGTAATTAAAAATTTTGTGTATTACCTAATGTAAGGTAATAAATGAGCTAGTAATAAATTTACAACACTTTCCAGAATCTGATACACAGACTATTTCTATAAACAAGGAAAAGAGGGTACTTCACTTTTTTTTTTTTTCCCTACTGTGAAATATGTAGAAACAGTAAAAGAAACTAAATGACTTATATGCTGCGCTGTGTAAGAGTCTTGTAAGTGGCTTTCCATCATTGTAACATTACACTCTTTTCTTTCCAGTCCGTGTTGCTATGCATATCTGGTCATTATGTAAGGCACGAAGATTACATAAATGTCAAAAGCATGACATATAAACACCTAATTCTGCAATGACAAACTACAAACAACTTTCTGTATGAAAAAAACTTAGCATTCATCAAAATTCAAAAGGTGTACTATTAAGCTGTTAACTAAAATTATTTTAATAACTTTTATTCTCAGTAGCAACATCTGCATGAAAACAAAACAAAAAAGAAGCATATGATGTGCTTCACGAAATAATCAATTCAACATGAGTTTTACAGCACCCATGTTAACTTCCAAGTGTTAACCTATGAACTCTCAAACATTTATGTGTTTGTAGTAAACTTCTTCCTATAGTATTTTATTTGCTTTGTTTTGATAAGAAGGTAGTTACGAAATGTTCAAAACTTAAGAAATATACTTTGAAATTGAAACGGATGGTACCAGATGAAGAATAATTCACATTTTTCAAGAAGTGGTGAAAGCACTTCACTAATTCAATATAATGACTATCTAATTACAGTGGCTAACAATGCACAAATAAAGAATTTGGCATTTGTTTGCACCTAAGGGGATAAATTGCACTCCTGATTCAAAATACTTTGCTCTGTATACAGTAAAAAATGAAGACTCCACCCTTTCCTCTAGAACAGCAGTTGAATATATGAACTTCTGTTGTTATAGCTTTATCACTTAATATCTAAGAAATGGTGAAAATAGTATTTCAATGGCAGCTAATTAAAGACTCACAGTCTGTCTTCATAAGGGAAGACACTACAATACAAATGGCAAGATTATGTGATCACAGTAGAATTAGAAGAATATCTGGTGACAAAGATCTTTTACACAAAATAGTTGGCAGCTAAAAATGGTTGGGAAGAACATGAACACACAATGAGGCAAGAAGAACATCTGTGTGAAGGACTCATCATACTGAGGGGCATTACCATGTAGAGGCATTGGATACTTAACTGGATGCAGTGGAAGAATATTCTGGGATTGCACAAGAGTTAATATAGGATGTTTAGGGGCAGAAACAAAAGCAAGGGATGACTGGGGGCTACTAACTGGGTAGAGATCTGAATTAGGGGCAGCTACTGGGTAGGCTGTGTCAGCCCATCTCCTGGAGAGATGTACATTATGTATGTATTTCCCACTACCATGGTTTATCCACTATTATGATTTACCATCATAAATCAGACAAAGTGTAACAGCATAAGGCTGCTGGTGTTGTTTGTGGAAATGCTGAGTGCCCATCTGTGCTGACCTTCGTGGCCACACATGTATGTGCATTATATGTGTTTTAATGTGCATATTGGGACTACATGCTCAGTCTAGTTACCAGCTGACCTGGGGACATGGAGCTGTGACCGTCTCACCTCTATCTACCTTCTCCACCCTTAACTTTCTGACAATGAATTCCTATGCATCATTTTTTTTCCAAACTTCTATTGAAAAATGGTTCCCAGTAAAAATATAAGTTAAAATTACCCTAGTATTTATTAGGAAACATGATATTTTAAACACGCTTATTTTCTTTGTATTTATACATTTCCCTTTTTCCTGCTTCACAATTCACATAGACATTCTCAGTAGAGAGGCAGGGCTGTTCAATTAAATAATGAAAGTATTTACACGGCAAATAAGCTAAAAGCAGCAGCATTTCTGAGTGATTTCTTCTATTATTGTTTTATGTGTACTCACACTTAAGGCAGTTGGTCCTGGAGGTCCTGCTTCCCCCTAGTTAAAACAGGAAAGAGAATAAATCAGCAGTCTCTTTAGTTCCAATTTTTAACCCTTAAGAGTTTTAGAGGATACATATCACAGCACAAGTAAAATCAGTAAAGTTATCAAACATGCTCTTTTTTACAATAATATGTGGTTAAAGAATTTTTTCAGGGTAGTGATTTCATAGGTATACACAGTTTACCACAAGTTAAATAGAAAAACAAAACAAAACAACATAGGCAGGCCTCAGTATAAATGAATTGGTTAAAAAAAAGCAATCCTGCAGAGACATTTGCATATGTAAAATTACAAGCTAATGCTTAAGGTGGCCTCTGAAGTCAGTGTGACTGCTCCCATATAGTAAAGATATGTGACTATGTAAAATGTTCACAGAATTATCTTATTGAGTTCTGAATTTCACTGTAAAACCTTCAATTGCAGTCCAGCAAACAAATCAGAGAGCTCCAAGAAAGCAATTCAGAACATCTAATTTAGGCTTCTGATCTGAATTGCTTTCAAAAGGAGATTCTGTCCATTTTGTAGTGATAAAAAGTGTCCATCCTGTGTATTTACAGTTCATCAGTACTCACATTCTTTAATCATAAAGTAGACAAATGTCATCAATGAGTGGTTCACCACACATAGGTAAGGCAGTGTATTACTGAAGAAATACCATGCACATTCACATATCAACATAAGCTTAGAAGTAAAAATGAGTACCTTTTCTCCTTTAGGACCAGCCACACCAGGACTACCAGGGTCGCCTTTTAGTCCCTGGGCAAAAAAGAAGAATATATATTTGCCAGCATACACAGAAAAGTGTTGGACAAATTACTCTACTGCTGTGAATCAGTGTATACATAAGCAGCTCTGAAAGTAATTCTTCCTATTTATTTCCATGGCAAATTCAACAGAAACAAAGAGCACAATAGCACTGTTTGATAGACAGAATTCTCAGTTACAAAACACTATTTTTCAACACAGTCATCATCATTACCTATGCATTTTTGCCAGCAATGAACAAGAGCCTGAATGCCATATTCATAAGTATCTGCAGCAGAGGAGGTGACTTGCCGTCACTACTGCTGAAACATGCCACCCACCACCTCACTGTGCTCACATCCACTGTTTGGTCTCCATAAAAGTTCAGCAAGCATCAATGAATGTCAGCAGGTGCCATTTTTTCCTTATGGAAGAATTCAATCACACCCTTGCTTCATATGTACTTCCATGTCAGATGCCATTTTGCCAGACTGCCCCTCTGCTGCCACTTGTTGTATTGAATTACAACGAAATGTAATGGAATATTGTTGGGAAGCTTCAGCCTCTACTATCACACCACCAAATTCTGCCTCTGACATAATGGCCTGACATAATGAAGTAGGAGACACTACTTTTGGAGTAGTGCTCAACTAAATAGGCTTTAAAGTATTAGGAAATTAATAATAATATAATCTCAGAATTCTTCATTTTCATTTTCCCCCTCTACTTGGCTCTTCTCCCCCTCTACTCAGCTATTGTGAGGCCCCATCTGGAGTACTGCATCCAGGCCTGTGGCCCCCAATACAGGAAAGATTCAGAGCTCTTGGAACGAGTCCAGAGGAGGACCACTAAGATGATCAGAGGGCCAGGGAACTGGGCTTGTTTAGCTTGGAGAAGAGAAGGATCTGGAGAGACCTCACTGTGGCCTTCCAGTACTTGAAGGAAGCACATAAACAGGAGGGGGTACATCTGTTTATGAAGGTGGGTAGTGATAGAACAAGGGGGAATGTTTTTAAACTGAGACAGGGGATGTTTAGGTTAGTTATTAGGAGGAAGTTTTTCACACATGGTGACATGCTGGAACAGGTTGCCCAAGGAAGTTGTAGATGCCCCATCCCTGGAGGCATTCAAGGCCAGGCTGGATGTGGTTCTGGGCAGCCTGGTCTGGTGGTTGGCAACCCTTCCTGCAGCAGGGAGGTTGAAACTACATGATCATTGTAGTCCTTTTCAACCCAGGCCATTCTGTGACTACATGATTCATTCTACGATTACAAACAGCAAAATAGTTATTGAATATGACATACATCTTCAACAGAAAATTAAATACACAAACCCAAACTATCTACCTTGATTGTGCCCCATTAGAGCAAGTAGCAGGTAGAAATGCAAAGTTCTCAAGTGTCAAGTGGTACATGTCTTGTGTGGTCAACAAATATAAGTAGGACGTCAGCCTCATACCAGAAGTAAAGGCAGACAAAGCTCTGTGATTTCTATGTTGCAATGAGCAATGTTGAGCTGGTGAACTGCAACAGGGTACAACTCAGACAAGCTGCCCCATACTCCAACACTACTTTTTATCGGTTTGAAAAAGGAATTAACAAAATAATCAAGTACTTAATACCTCTCTCCCCAGTTTTGTTTTCAATTGGAAAAGCAGAAAACGTTATCTACTCCTACGTACTACAAATGCAGACAACTATTTCATTAACATGTCTCACCAGAAGCACCCTAGAAAGAAATATTTTATCCCTTATAATCTGTGAAGTCTTTTTGCTGCAAAGTATATGGAAGAGTGGGAGGTTTTGAAATATATTCAGCAAGTTCAAGTCACTCTGAAGTAAGGAATGACTTTGCTTCTGATGTTGGAAAAACCTATGAGGAGCTGCTTAAGGCAAGAGGTCTCTCCTGTGCATTCTTTCTGATCACTATTTTAGAGACATGGCACAGAACACTGATGATGTGAGTTAGTGAGAGCTCTGTGAGTTCAAAGATTTTACTTAAAAGCCAAATAACAATAATGTAGGCAGTACAGGCACTACAGATCATAATTAGACACTTAACAAGTAGGCCAACATTGTTACCACCATGGAGATTAAATGGGTGTAGGATAGAAAAGATTCATCTACATCTGAATTAGGGTTTACTAACTTAACTTCTTCCCAGCCCCCTTTTTGTCCTTGCAAGCTCTGTTCCTTGCTTAGCAATAATTGGAAAGATAGAGACAACTGGCATGAAAATGATAAGCAACATCTGTGCCTTAGTGGGTACAGAAACATTAAATCAGTGAGTGTTCTAAATACTGCATATTTGTGCAACTTCACTTCCTGCTAAAATTGCATTAATTCACCATCTGGAAGGAACATCATTTAGAACTCTATGAGCATTTAAGTACCCACTTTGGATTAAATTTGTGGTTGTTGTAAATACCCCTGATTCAGCTTTGATTTGTCCTTTATTAAGCTTGCCAAATATATAATAGTTAAACCAGAAGTAGTTTTGCTGTTTTAACTTAAAAATGTAACAGGCAGATGGATTCAAAAACCAAGCCAAAAAAAATTTCTTTCTTGTTATGATTTGTATACTTATGGCATAGTTTTGATATTGTCTCCAATTACCACATTTTACTTTTCACCTCCTTATGAAAGATGGCATGAAACACTCCATGTACTGAAAAAGCCACCAAAGGATTTTTCAGGTATACAAAACATGCAGATCTTGCTCAAAGTCAGCTTTAGTGAATCAGCAGTGCAACAATAGATCTGAGCCTAAGGAACAGTTCTGAGGTTGCATATTTACAAATAAAAAATAAAAAATAAAAAAAAATTAAAAACAAATGGGGAAGATAAAAATAAATCTGCATCTCACAGGAGATATAACAGTATGTGTCTATTAAAAAGACAATTGCAGGCAAAAGATACTGAACTGAAGTCATGTGTTGTCAAACTATAAGCATCATTTTTTCCTAATTGTTATGTTTATAGCTTTTAGCAGTGGACCTTGGTGAGGTATGCACTTTGACAGCTACTGCAGAGACAATGACCACAGAGGTCATGCTCACATAAAAAGAACAAGGGGAAACTACATATTTGACAACAAGCCTTAAGTGGAGCACAATTTTTCAGTACTCAGAAAGGTTTCTATGTAATGTATTCATTCTACAATATTTGAAATAGTTTTTCTTTGCAGTTTTTATCTCCACAAAAGTAATATTGAAAGAAAAAAAAAATTCCCCTGAAGTTATCCCATTAGAAGGGTTTCTTGTTCTTCAACACGTTATATATCTTTTAAAGATATTATTATCTTAGCAAGTTCCAGACATTGTGAACACTTGGAAAAACACATCTGGTACTATATCACGCCTGCTCTTCCCTACAGCCACCCTTTTAAAGATGCTCCAAGGTTTAGTTGCTGTTGACTGTCTCTGACATGGCATAAGAAATAAGAATACCCATAGTATGTAATATCTGTAGCCCATTCTACTACAGTACAATACAGTATCCTGTCTCTGGCATAGACCAGAACAGGATGCTTCAGTAAAATGGACTCAGCTATCTAAACAGATATAATTGGGATGATTTTTATTAGGCTTTCAATTAGAAAAGCTCATTTTCTACAATATTTTAGGAGACAGAGTTCAGCCTTGAAAGCCACGTGCTAATTTCTATTGATCTAAGATTAACAGATCTGTCAAATTCAAGAACTGAATAAAAATTCCTATAGCTCACGTAAGGAAGCATAGAGGAATTACTGAAGTCTATCCTCATCTAATTCTATCTTTCCCAGAACACCGCAACAATGAACATTTGCAAGTTCATGAACTTACTAAAACTCCTCACGAACAATCTTCATGTGCTACCTTTTTATCTGCTGTAAGGACTACAGATTTTTATTTGTATAGGTCAAAATAAACATACATCAAGATTCCTAAATGGATGCCAAAATGTGCAGTAAATGTTAGGACATGCATGCAGGAGGCTGACCCAATGGTAACAAGATAGCAACATGAGAAATGGCAGAAATGAGAAACATTAGATAGAACAAGACATTAGATAGAACGAGACAGGGAGACTGAATATAACAGAAATGCTGGCCAAAAGAGAAATTACTGGAACAAATATTTCACAAATATCAATAAGAATGTTAAGTCAGTAAAACTGAGTACAACAAGGGAATGAGAAAACTAGAGGCTCTTTGTACAGAAAGTGAAGATGGTGGTGTTTCTTCTTACAGAAGACATTCAAAGGAGAAGTCATCATATTGACTGACACTACTTTTGACAAACCTGTAGTTAGATTTCTTTCTGATACTATCTTACTCAAGTCTTAACCAGCCTACTAAATCAACTGGGTTAAGGTAAAGAACATACACACAAAAACAAACAAAAACAATTCTGCCCTAAAACTCTAAAAAGGAACATGACTTTATGAATTCTTAAAATTGTGAAATGTTATTAATGGTGTCTCAGCATTACTGGCATAAGATGCAAGAGCTTTTCTATATAAATTTTCCTTTTAGACCAGTGACAATCTCATACAATACATGCTGTGCTCTGGAGTTCCATGGAGAAGAGAAAATAACTTAGTGATCTGACAAATGTTTTCCTTACCAAGTCTGAGAACATTTTATTTGTTCAAAAGAAGTGTCAGGTATAACCGAAGCCAGAACACTAAACAGTTTTTCAGTTCCTATGGTTTTAGTCATTTGGATAAGATCAGAACAGTCAAAGAACTTGAGAGAAAAAGGAACTGAATATTTTCCTCTATGCCAAGTGGCCTTGACTGCAATTCTTTTGGGACAACATGATGATGCACAAACCAATACTTCTAACATTACTAGCAAAAAGGACAAAAGACAAAGAAAATGGAGGATTCTTAGCTTGCTGCTTATATTTGGGATTCACATTTTATATGCCTGCAGTGTCTGAGAAACCATATGATAAAGGAATTTTATCCAGTAGTAGTACTATTTAGCCTGCCCATCAAGCAACAGGAACAACTTAAAACACATACTCTTGTGAATACTACAGAGGGAAACATGGTCCTCAGTACTTGCACAGGATAAGGAAAATGTCAAATAATTTAAAAGAGTCTGCTTCTCTAAATTAGATTTTTGTGCAGACTTATTTGTTGCTGTTAACCTTGACACTGGGATGTTCATCTGGGTTTGAAAGCCACATTGAGGGTTTATAAGAGTTTAATGAGCAGGCAGCTCTGCAGCTAAGACCAAGCAGCTGGAAATTACTGTACTAAAAACTCTGCAGTCCAAATGGGGACTGGAATTGCAGGCCAGGATGGTCTGAGGTGTACTTTCAGCAACAGACTGAAAATGAGCTACTCTGGGAGCAAACCCAGAAACCTGAAGAAAGCCAGGGTAAGTAAAGAAAGTTTACTGGGGGACTGTCACAGTGAAACCAGTTTCTAAGGTTTATGCTGCTGGAAGCAGACAACTGGACTGAAGATCTTTAACAGTTTAACAGTTCATTCATGATACACTACTAGGATAAAAAAAAAAACAGTTATCAGAAACAATGCAAACTTCACCAGCAACTTTAGATGACAAGGGCCTGCAGCCTTTTCTCAGCTGCCATTATTTAGTCATCCACAGCTGGGAAATATCTGAGAAATCCATTAAGCTTTCACCCTCAGACAAAAGTTTACAATAATAACAGACATGAATTTGATCAGAGAAGTCTGAAAAATAATGTCAGGATAACTGAATTGTTAACTTTGTATGAACTTATCAATAAGAAAACTCTCTTTTGTTCAGAAATGTTAGAAGAATTGTTAATGTTACACTAAGTGCTCTCCAAGTAAAACATGCTTTTGGTTCCCTAATGCTTTACTTGATGAATTCTGACTTACTCTTATCAGGCTCACTAAGGGCCTGAGAAAACTGTATCATACATTGAAAATGTTCTCTGAGTTCTCCGCAGCTAATGCTTCTACATCATGACATAAAAGAGATGAAACAGGTAAAATGCATTTGCATCTGGCAGTAGGTGCTCTTGTCTGAGAGCAACCAAGCTGCTGCTATAGCAGCCACATCCAGCCTACTGGAGATGTACTCATTTGTCCAGGAAGTACTGCACTGCATGTGTGAAGCAATGAAAAATTCTTCAATATTGCCATCTTTTGAGGAGAATAAATCTTTCACTCTACGGGAGAACTATTTGGAAAGTATTTTCCAGATTTATTTTTATTTCTGGATTGAAGAAAATGTTTTCAGACTTTCTTGCACATAGTCCCTGGCTTGCATGAAATTCATTTAATCTCACGTGAGGCTAAAATCTCCTAGCACACCACATAATATATAGAGTGCTGAAAATACAGTAATCAATCCAACATACTATCAAAAAGCGTCAAACCAAATTATTATGGATCAAATCAGAAACTTCTATGGAGAAATAAAACTTGGAAATACTCCAATTAGTAAGACACCAGAACCACATTTTCATCACAAAAACTGTAATTCAAGCAACAGCTTCAGAGTCAGCTGCACAACAGCAAGCTGTGTACACTGGGATAACTTTTTTAAATCTAGGAGGCATTTTCAGAGCTTCAAATAATAGAATACACCTTTTTTCATTTTATACCTCAAGTACTTTCAAATGTTGTCATTGGTCTTTTTCAGCTAATGTCATCCAAAAACTTTAGCTGGCTACACTATTCAAATGTTTAGATCCTAAGTCTACTGTTTCTTCATACTTTTGCTCCTAACAGAATCAACAGATACGAGATTTAAGTAAATAACACTAAAATTTTCACACTTTCAAGTAGTAGGATTCTTCTCTTACCATCTCCTTATTTCCTTACAATGCTAAGACAGTTCAAAATTAGGGAGTAAGAGAAAACTCATGAGAGTGTGAAGGTAAATGACTGTTACTACCACATCAAGAGAATAGGTTCTTTTGAAAACGTTCATATTTCTGTTCATATTTACACAAAAGCAAATAAAATGACCCAATATGTGTACATTTCACCTTCCTTACACTGAAAACTTGTGAATTTCTTATTGCTCACTTAAATTCATAGGTCTGTCCTTTGATGTTCATGCATGTAAAGGAAAATAGTATTTTATGTGGAAATGTTTTTATACAGTAACTTAGAGTACCATCTTTCCCAGTAGAAGAAAAATAGTTAATGAACTAGCTTATGTTAAATTATGTAGAGATTATACACTAGATTTTCATTTATTTCTTTTTCTATCCTTTTTTTCTTAAACAAATTACATTAGAGTCAGTTTTCCCCCAGCTATGCATGACATATGCTGAGAGATTTGATAAAACTTCCTGGGCTTACTTACTGTTGCTAAAGTACTTCATTTGTGTTAGCAAAACATCAAGTATCCCATGGTATTCATTTTTGCCTGCATCACTGATCAAGAAAATTACATGACTCCTAAAGGAGTCTAGAAGTTTCAATGACTAAGACTTACTTTCAATTCACACTCAAAGGAGTGTGCATATCATACTCATCTTACTCAATGGTAGTAGCAGAAATATTCCTATTGAAAATTTGTCCTTATTCCATATGTGACATGAGCATAAGTAATTGTATTTAATAGGATTTCTCTCAGACAGTATGTCCATGAATATCCACTTGTTACTGTCAAGTGGCTATAAAAGTCAAGGAATATAACTTAAGAGACACTACTCAAGAAAACTGAACTGTTCATATTATACAGGCAAATGGCTGCTTACAGATGTAATGTGAATCCATACCACAGGAGGACTATATTAGTAACATGCAAGTTATTTATAGCTGCTTCTTAAGAAGCTAAAAACAATGGCAACCACATTACTAGTATTTATAGGGAGTATTTGTGTTGTCAGATGGATTTTTAAAGTCTCGGATGGGGATATAGCACGATAGACCTTGGCTCAGATTTGTGGAGTGATAATCTAGGAGGTGTGCAGAGCAGTTAATATGTTCACAGTTCCTGCATCCAAACCTGTTTGTGAATGAGATTCTGACTGACCCAGTTAGCACAATCTGCAAGGGATGAGAGACTTCATCATTCTGGATAACCCATCAACACTGTACAAAGCTTATCTCCAAATCAGTTTTGACTTCCCCTGTTATTCGACCTCATTCTAGCCAGAACCTTTTGCGCAGTTAAGAAAACAAAAGCAGTAACAGGAGAGAAAAAAAAGAAAAAGGAATTTGTTTTTGACGTCTCTGTTTCCTGATTTTGATTAAAATAAATTCAGATTTATTTCTACTGAAATGTTCAGTCATCATTTTCCTGTTCTTCATCTCCGAGTGCAGAAACTGTCTTTCCCCCAGGCAGAGACGACAGCTGCCAACAGCCGACACCACTAGCTTTGAGTGCTTTCAGGCTTTCTTTCTACACCACTGCAGATTATGCCCATGTAAGCAGATTAACTTGATTATTTCGGAAATATCAGATGTTACATTTATGCATGTGACATGAGTTCAAGAAATACTGATAGCAACCAAGAGTCAATGACACACAGTACTTTGCATTTAAATTTAACGACTGGCATCTCCATGCACTCTAACAGCTAAATCCAAAGCATGTTTTTCTACATGTTGTTAAAAAGGAATCATGTGTGATTCAAGCAATAAAGTGCTATATTGCCTCGTGCAATTCCGTTTCAAAAACATTTTAAAGCCAGATCCCACGATGATAATCCACCATTTTTTTTTTGACACATTAGAACAGTTCACTAAATATTCTGATTTATAAAGGTTTAATATTTTGCACTTTCAGTGCCACAATTTCAAATATGTTCTAGAGTTCATCAGATACGTGGTATACCTTACTCATCCTAAAAAATTTGTGGAACAAGATCCCATGTAGTAAAGGAGATCATGTAAGACTAACAGAGAAAAGTCTCCACAGCTATGGAAAGAAACACAGATGCGTTTTTCCATGCTGTCAGCAAAAATGTATGCACGACAGAAATATATGGTTCACCTTCACAGACAAGCAGGCTACAGGAGAATACCTTTTTGAATAACTAAACAGAGTTTCAGCTCAGTACATAGTATATGTTTCCACACAGAGGATATCTACCAGTAGCCAAAAATAGCCTGATTTAACAAGCATTTAATGATAATAATCTAAACTAGAAAACAAATATTTTTTATTACTACAGTGTACATAAAAAGTCACGTGACAATAGAAGTGTCAAAATCTTGTAGATGGTCTTAAAAACTGTATCTGTAGCTGAATGCAAATAATCATATGCACTGCCTGTGCTCTTAGCAAGTCCAGCAAGACTGTCATAGCATTTAGGTGTCAAAAGCTGAACCACCTACTCTTTTGGCAATGCTGGTGGAAAAGGCTTGCTGAAATTTGTTTTCCAAATCCTCCATCTCATTTTTTGTCTAGGATTCCAGTGATAACGTGAACTATTCCTCAAAGATTTAGACAGTCAGGCTTGGTCCCTCTGTGAGATACTTTCTGCATTCAGCTGTGATGTTTTGCAATTTGAGAGCAACAATATGCTCTCCATCAAAGCCTAAACCCAGGCTGACCTCCAGCTAGGTCAAGGAGATAGGAGGGGACAAGGGGGATTAAAAAGAAAAACTGATAGCTTTCTTTTTGTTTTTAAATGTTTATGTTCAAATGATACTGTTTTGCCACTTCTGACAAAACTCTGAATTTCTGCCTTCTTGTCTTAGTTTGATAAGTTTGAAGATAAATAAAAAATTAAATCAGGCAGAAGTGAGTGTTAACACTGATCAAGTCTATAGTGTTAGATCAGGTTCACACATGGATGTGAACCCTATGACCAGTACTATTTTTAACTTAGATTCATACTACAGCTCAAATATGGACCAGATCAATTAACTAATTTGGCAGTGAAATCTACCAGAGAAAATAAGTAAAAATTTACCTCAAATTCTCTATTACATGAGCCACATGGAACAATGAATGAGCCGTGGCTCTTACACAAGAATGGCCTGTGCATGTTCTTTTCTGAAATTAAGGCTCCAAGCCTAGCCTTGCCTCCAGAAACACCCTCTTTTTTCATCTCTGATGTGTTGCTTTATCATGGAGGATATCATATCCTTATCTGCAGCTCTCTTATCCAAAATTAAAACCTAAGAACTCATACCTCATCCAAACACACTTCTTTTTCTTGGCCATCATATTAGCTTTCCAAGCACATATATTTTCTAAATCCATCAATTTGGCATAAAGTCTGAAATTCATTGCTTGACTATTCCCCCAAAAGTCTGCAACTTCAATGTTTTATTATCTTCAGTTTACCTCTCTTCCACGTATGCCTTCTGGTCCTGGTTCTCCTTTTTCGCCTTTTTCACCCTAAAGGAATGAACATGCAAGATAAATACTAAATGATGACAGGAAAAATATTTTAAGACTGTTGCATGCTCTACATGCAGTGCTACAAGTACAGTGTTGACTGCACAAGGAGAATTATTTCTTAGGTTCCAAAAGAAAGAACTGTGAAAGCTAAATCACAGTGTCAGTGAACATCCACAATGACTTATCATAGGAAAACATTCTCACAGTGATTTGAGAACAATGTGGTTAAGTAGAAATTTAAGGTGGGGGATATTTAACCTATTTCATTTTATTACTGCTTTTCAATAAGCAAGTAATGTTTTAAACATCTGATAACAGCACTGTAATCAATATTATCTTTGACTCGTACTGCTACATGGTTCCTTGACTATATTTGAGAAAGATTGAAACATTTTTTGTTATTTTTTTAGAAGGAGGAATGTAAGTGACATATATCTAATTTACTTATGAATAAAAAGAAAAAAAAAGGGAATCTTCAGAATGAATGATATAGTTTGGTATATGGACTTCCATATGAAACATAATATTATTTGTAAAATAGAAGAAAGGATTCAGTTCTGTACTGACTCTACCTACCATGCTATTCTAGTTAATATAGATTCCACTAGAAGTTACCAAAATACATCTGTTTATGAAGTATAATTTAAGGGGAAATGCCAGAACAAGCAAGTATAAACAGCTCTACAATTCCATCTGTGCCACTAGACTGAAATTTACCAAACTATAAAAATAACATAATTCTGATAAAAGCATGAGGACTGACTTATACTAGAGTCCAAGCTCTTCATTAATCAACCAAAGGAACAGCCCCACACTGTATTTCAGTGATCTCCAGTGCACTACATTTGTTTGAACAGAACCTATTCATTATGTCAGCATAATCTTCATAATTCTGTTAGGTAAATGGTACTGAACTGAGATCAGTCAGCTAATTCCATTTGTGACACAACCCTGATTCAAAGCTATTCCTCCTGTGGCAATGACAAAGGGCATTTCATCTAATAATCTGTCTTACAAAACGAGTTTGTATGAGCTTTCTCAAACAACTAAAGCCTACTAACAAATTAGCAAACAAACTATAAATTTAATAATGCCATGCAAAGGATGGCTTCGGTAGTTCGTTGTTTCAATTTTAATATATCTTGTCAATAACAAACTAAATGCTATACATTAGCTTGAGTGATTCTGTTTTTACCTCAAGTATTGTTTCATTCCTTGTAAAAGCTCCAAAATTTTAAACATGATAAACCTGATTGCAAGATATTTAAATGATTCCAAAAATTTGCAGGAATATGACACTGGTTATTCTAGTATTTTTAATCTATCATGTTCTCTTTGTTCTCTGGATTAAAACTTTGTTCAAGATGGTAATAATCTCTATCAGTTTAAAGAATAATGGTTAAAGTTCCAAAGTTCTTGTTCTTTTTTTTTTATTATTTTTTTTAACTTTTTTTTTAATCCCTCAATTAAAACTTTCAGAAGAAAATGAAATAAAATGACATTTTAGTTTTCATCACTGTGACACACTGGACAATCAATACTTATTTCAATACCTTCCAACAGGTTTCAGATTACACTGCAGTATCTAAAAAGGTACAGTAATATAATCACCTCATATATTTAGCTATATATTTAACTCCTAATAATAAAGCATTTATAGGAGATTTAAAAACATTCCTATTTAAGGAGCTGTCTTTTTTCTTCTATGGTTTATCTGCCTACATAATCTACGAGAAAATGGTATAACTATCCACAGTTCTGATTCAGAAGTAGTGATAGCAGCTTGTAATTTCTTTGATGTATATGTAGAAACCTTAGTTAAAAGTAGCTTGTGATAATTTGTTACGCTGCATCTACATTTACATAAAAGCATGCATTTACAGAGCCTTAAACCAAAGAAGCTCACCCCTTGCCCTTGGTTGTCATTTGCCCTGATGTTAGATTAGCAGCACGTGTTGGAAATTCTGCCTTTTCCATCTTCAACAGGCAAACAGTAACTCTAAAATGTTGGCAAGTTACTTTAGGCACATACAAGTGTAGCTGGTGAAGGCAGGGAAGAAAGAAAATCTCCATTTGTTATGATTTATGAGATACTCAGATTTAAAATGTTTGTCAGAAAGGCAAAATGATAAAAAGCACTCTTTTCTAATGAGCCCAGAACTGCGCAGAACCCCACCACCCTCAGGCTTCCTGCCATGTATGCCATTTTACACTGAAAATATTCTGATTATTTATTAGAGTAAATTATCTACACTTGCCAAGCCTATTGTGTGGAATGCTCATGTTCCTCGTGAAGCAAAAATTCAAATCTAACAGAGATCCAATTCTTACAATTTATTCTTCTGTGAACAGAGCCAAGTCACGCTCATTTCAGTGAACTACTCTGCATAATTAACAGCTTAAAATGTAGCAATTTGCAGAAGTGCTGAAGCTGCTCTGCACTGTAGATGAGGTTGTTAATAATCAATACTGTGGGTTATCTCATAGATTAACAAAAAAGAAAAGAGAGAAAAATGTGTTAATGCCATTCCTGTCTAATGTTCCTGCCTGCATATACTGTATTCAGATGAGACAATAAAAGACTATTTGGGAGGTAATTGCAAAAGCAGGATGGCAAAACTTTGGAAGTGCCATTTCTTGTTTATTAGCTTACTAAAATTAATCCAGTATAACACCGAATTATTTGTGTTGCTTTGGGTGCATTCTGCTTTCAATTTCCCCAGTGGAACAGGCTTGTGGGGTTGCTGCAGCATAAGTACTGAGAGGGATTCAGTCATCCAGCATGCTATGTTGGATACAGTGAACTCAGTGGTATCATTCTTTAATTAGAGCCGGGGGTTTGCTCATGGTTTCTGCAAGACTAAAACATCAGCCTCAAGTCACTTGGCAACTTTAAGGGTGCCAATTTTCCTTGCATACTTTTTTCTTCCTTCTTATAAAAGCAAAGTAATGTACTTGGAAATAAAATACATCCATATCTAAAAATTACCTAAAAAGGTAAAGTTTATTTTTGCAGCGCTGCTCTGTTAATAATATTAATCCTGAACTCCTGATATCCTTTGTTCCAAGCATTTTTCAAGTACCGTTGTCCACAATAGCTGAAATATTCTCCAAAGTATGCAAGGCATACAGTATCACTAACTCAGTGCTGATACTTCATAATGTTTAACCTCTGAAACTCTGTGATTTTACCCTACTCAGTCTTTAAGATAATTAAATTTTCATATATACATACACCCATATGACTCCTTCTCTTTTTACTGACAGATTTCTAAGAAAGCTGGGGTTACAAAGGGCTCCATTCCAGTAACATTCATTCTGACCGACCTGTGAGCCTTTGTGTGAAAATAGGATACCGCGCTACAAGGAAGCAGCAGCATTATGCCATTTCAGAGAAGCAGTTATAAAGGCAAACTAATGATCCGGTCTCAGTTCAGTCTGGAAGGAACTATGCAAGTAAATGGAAGAGTCACAAAAGCAACTTATTTCCAAACAGGCTTTAAGCCACATTAAGCTGTTACCTAAGCAGGGTCAGAAAGAGACAGTGTAAAAACACATCAGAAATATACTTGAAGATCAACAACTATGAGCTGGAAGGATGTCACTGTGAACCCTGTGTCTTCCCAAACCCACCTGGGATATACAAGCACAGCATAAAAGCAGGTAGTGACAAAGCTTCACAGGCACCAGCAATTTGAAGAGCTGCACAGATGCACTTATCTAGAAACCATGAGCAAAACACTTCTGATTCCAAACTGTGACATCACTGTCTAGTGCAAGAGCCACAAACAACAGGTGTCGTGACTGGCCAAGTTGGATAATGTGTCAGGAGAAAGATGTTTCCTTCCTGCTTCGCTTAACGTACACTGGGCAATACCGAAGCACATACTGGCTGACTGCTGCTTGGTGTCATGCACTACATTTCTAAGCAAGCTCCCTGAGAAGCTATATAAAGACAAACTACTACGTCAATTGAGTTAAAAATCTTAGGCACAGAATGAGCTGAAGACAAGCCAATCCATGGATCCAAACTACACTGGTAAGCTCTTTTTCCCTGTCAACAGGCGTGAGGCAGTCATCTATTTTTATTCTTTATAGGAAAATCTTAAAAGGCATAATGATCTCAATCAATAACAACTGCCATTAAAAGAAAATCAAATTCGACAAATGCTGCAGTGTAGTTCTCTCCAGCTGGAGAAATCAGATGCATGAGTAACAAATAACTTGTATATCGTTTGCTGCAGAAAAGGATAAAGGGATTACTACAAGATCATACAGTGAGTGCAAGTCTGTAACACAAAGCTATTTTTAAAAGACCAAGTTCCACTCTGGGATGAGCCAAAAGCAAATTGAAAAAAAATCCATACAATTACTCTAGTTTACTTGTCACTGATGAGAATAGTGAAGGACAGTGTCCAGTTCAGGGCATAATAATTTGCACTGAACACTGCCAGTTTTCAGATACCTGCTCTTCTCCAATCCAAAATGACAGAAAGTATGAAAAAAATAACGACATGAGAAAAGAGTGAACAGAGGACAAGCTGATGACTCTGAAATATGGAAAAGACTGCTGTACATGAGATAAGAAGTTTTCCAGAGTAATTCAAGTAAAGTTCTCATTTGTATTCAGAAAGTTTAAGGTTTAAGAATTGAAAACCTAAAGTTTAAAAAGTAAAAAAAATAAAAAATTGTGGTAACAAGTTATTTAGGAGGATAACAGAACTGCCTTCATTGCTGATTTTTCATAGTAATGCTCTAGATATCCTTGATGATATCTACTGCATTTGCATGTAGGAGTGAAGCCAGGTACATCACTGTACACACTTCCAGCCTAACATTTCCTTTAGACAGCTCCTTGATTTTGGTATCTTGGAAAATATGCACTTATGCATATATATATTGCACAAAGCAGTGTGTTCAAATAGAACTCACTCTTAGAATTACATACTTGCTAAGTAATGTTTGCAGGAAGCGTGTCTTAAGGAGTTCAAATGCTTTCATTTAAAAAATACATTCTATTTTTTTATTTTTATGAGGGTACCGAAAGACTGATTCGAATGACAGCAGTATACATGATAGCAAAGTGACTTCATGTGCTATGGCAATACCTACATGCACTGTGCCTAAATATCTCACTTCAGAGATGAAGAACAGCAAAATGAAAATCAAACCAAAGGACACTGAGGAAACATGAGAGGACAGATAGAAGTAAACAAAAACAAAGAATGAGCATCCTCTTTAGACTGAAGGAACACATTCAGTTTTAGTCAAGTCATGTATTTTCATCACAATGTTACATTCTTTGCGAAAGCTAAACTCTCAAATTACAACATTGACAAGCACCAATTTCCAAAATAGTTTAACAGATCCATGGCATACCAAGTGGCAATAAACTGGCCTCAGCTGACCTGACTGAAATTCCCACATGAGTGACCTGAAGAACTGTGATGTACTTGAGAACTAAGCCTTCAAAGAACTCCAATTCTATGTATTCACAGCTTGAAAATGCTACAGCACGTTGCACCACCAACACCTTCCTGAAAACACTGCTGAGGAATCTTTTGATCTCTTAATGCATTTCTCACAGATCTCTAAATCTAATCTCAGTCCATACTGACAGAGTGACATTATCTTATTGAAATCTAAAGGACTTCTAAGGTTCCTTGATGAAGGCCACAGCTATTAGTTGAGATTATTAATGAACACTGAAAGGTACTACATAATATTGAAATAAGCAGAACAAGTAATCTATGTGCAAGGCATAGTAGGTCTATTCATCTGAAAGACTTATCAGAGTGAAAGAGACAAAACCACAACTTCAGCATTTTGGGTGATGTCAGCCAGTGCACGAAGAAAAACTACTGAGATTTCAGATGAATCCTACTTGCTACAATTTATACAAGACTCATCACAATCTAACATGTGTCTTTGCTTTCAACAACAAATGCCCCAGACTATCTCTGGTCAGGCTCAAGATGCTCAGGCTACCTTTGCTTTTCACAATATTGAATTTTGACTTGTGGTTTGAAAACTTTGTTCTGTATGCTATCACTGCTCATTCTTCCATCACCATTTCACTTTTTTTTCCTATAAGCCTTTCAATGTCAATGAGAAAAACAAAACAAAACAAAACACAGAAAAAGAATACTGCAAATTATATCCTTTTTGGTATTATTGTTTGATCACATATTCTCAGAATGGAATGAAAAATTTTTATCCCACGGTTAAAGTTTTATTCATAAAAATCAGGCAAGGTGAAACATTATATTTTATATTATTTACTTTTTTATTTTTAATCAATCAAGTTTGCTATGTAGGAACCCATCTTCTATCTTAAGTTCTATGTTTTAAATATATCTTTGTACTGTCCCTAGCAGAATGGGATCATAATACTTCTCCTGGGCTTTCACAAGTATTTGTACTTTTACAAAATTCTGATGTTTTAGTACTCTAAAGCAGAACTAATGGTTGAATTTTGCTCCAAGGTGCCAAATACACTATTTTTTTTAATTTTACTATCTTGTGTGTCTATCAGTAGATTAAAAACAGAAAAGAAAAAGCTGTCTGATTTAATTAGCACTCTATTTTTCCTTCCTTAAGTAAATACTACAAATGGCTTTGACTTTCAGCTGCAATTGTTTAAAGCTCTGTCTGCCTTTCAGTGGGGAGGTTTCTGTTTATACAGGCTTAGTGTTAGTGTTGAATGAAGATTTTTCCGTAGGAGGAATAAACCAGCTTCTTTTCAGGGACTGTCTCCTAAGGAACCTAAAGTCAATCTGTTCTTGTTAGCAGCTGACAAATAGTATTGCTCTCACAGAACATACTATTTTTTAGACACCCATACTTTCATGATTTTGGCAGACTACTGCTATTGTTATTTAGATTCTGAGAGATGTTGTGCAGATGGTTACAGTAACGTCAAATGTTTGCACAAGTTGATGGACTGCTATGTCTGTTCTGGAAAGGCTGCATTTCTATTTCTACCACATGACAACAAAAATAATGCCATTTTCTGTAGTTAAGATTATTTATGAGTTGTGTTCATCAGACCCATAGAGACAGCAGTAACATTTAACTCCATTTTCTCAGGCTACATTAAGTTTATTACGATCACAGAAATACAAACTTCAGACTAGGAGCTCCTTGAAGTTTCAATAAAGTTCTCATGCACTGTAGTAAAATCTAAATGTGTGATATTTTCAGTCTTCTGCTAGATACGTATCTGAGAAGGAAGCTTGATCTGTGTTCAAAATACACATACTTTGCTCATACATTACTAAGGGCAATTCAAAACACAGCTAGAAAAATGGTTGTGTTTTGAAAAACACATTGTAATTACAGCTTTCATGTAAGAACTGCATGACAGAAAAGGATCTATGGAGCAAATGACAGAGAGAACTAGATTTTCACACCATACATAATTTGGAGGAACTATTTCAAATCTACTTCAGGGTCACTTGAGTCTGTTTTCCTCGACCCAACATCCATTATCAATTGCAGCTCCATAGGCTGCAGTGGATCTTTCAGTTTAGCTTCTCTCAATCATGTTGTTCTTCTTCAGCCCTTAAAAACATCCATAGTACTCTAGTACTTCCTGGTTATTCAAATACATTTGATCTTCTGAAGGAATTGTTGCTGAAAAAAAGCTAGAAATCAGTCTGAAGACACAGAATCTGATGAGATACAAACCAGTACAAGGAAGCTGTTTTCCGATCAATAGTTCCTTGATTTATTTGCCTTCTTATGTGTCACACAGTGTTGTAATAGCACTGCACAGGGACACCGAAGGTAGGAAAAAGCAGCTGGAAAGGAGGAGACAAAGGATGAAGTCTGCTCTTCTCATTCACGCTATTACCACAACGAACATGAACTACTGATAAAGGGAGAAGAAATAAGTACTTTGGAGATTATTGAACATGCATGTTGCTGACTTCTCAACAGTCTCAGACATATCTGTCCTTGCAGGTTGTGAAAAGATTCCCCTACTTGCATGAAATTTTATTTTTGTTGTATTCATGAACAACAATTCTTTTCAGCGGTGACCAATGCGATCAGCCATTTTCTCTTTTTTCCTTTCATCACTCTCTCTTGAAGTCTGATTTGTATCCTAACTGTAAAGAACGATTTAATAAGATAATCATTCAAAACTACAGGCTTGATTTAAACCTACAGAGTTCAGGATGGAGGACCTTGTACTTGTACTTGTTGAACTTCATGAGTTTGGCATGGGCTGATCTCTCAAATCTGTCCAGGTCCCTCTGAATAGCATCCCTTCTCCCTAGTGTGTCAGCTGCACCACTCAGCTTGGTTTTGTATGCAAACTTGCTGAGGATACACTCCATCCCACTGTCTGCGCTGCCTGCAAAGATGTTAAATAGCACCAGTCCCAAAACTGATCCCTGATCCACTTGGAAATTAAGCCATCAATTGCAACTCTCTGAGTGTGACCATTCAGCCATTTCCTTATCCAGCAAGAGATCTATCCATCAAAACAACTTTTCACCAATTTGGCTATCAGGATGTCATGCAGGACAGTGTCAAATAATGTTTATAGACATCATGTTTTCTAATACTGCATCAATACTGTGCTTTATTAGACTATCCTATTGCCTCTTCTCATTAGATACCTGTAAATACTCTGCAATAGTGCACACATCACCATCTTGCTGATAGGGGTAGCTGCAGAACACTGATAGCCTTCTCCTGCGGAGCCCTGCCAGCTCATTTGCATAGCCCATCCTTACTCAGAAATTCCCAAGAACTGCCTCCAGTTTGAAAGCATTTCCAGTTTAAAAAAAATAAATCCTTTTCTCCAAATATGCAAAAGTATTAGTGAAGTGTACACAGCTTTTAGAAAAGAGAAATGAGGAAAACAAATGAATAAATTTGTGTGGCTGTGGGTGTTTTTACAGCATGAAATCTAAGTTATGAGCCAGAAAAAATGGAAAGGAGAAGGCTCAATTAACCAAGAGCCAATACAGTATTAAAAAAAAAAAGGAAGTAGACTAAACAAATGCAGAAACAGAGATGTGAAAAGAAGTTTGAACAAAATGACTGGATGTCGAACAACACTCAAACATATTTCTCTCAGACTGTCTTGGGGGAACACCTATATTTATGGGCCCTTTCTATTTCTCTCTTGAATCCAACTCCGGCCACATCTTACTTGCAAAAAAACCTGTATCTATATACTCTGGCATTTCTTATATTTCAACCCAGTATTTTTTATTTTTTTTTTAATTGAGATGGTTAATAAATAATAAATAGTAAGCAAAAATCATTCTGTCACTGAAGAGATCTGTGGAATCAGAAAAGAGGATATTTTAATTCACCATAATAAGCTTTATCACTTGAACTAAAAGGCTAACTAGCTGCAGTAGGGAATGACTCCTGTTTCTGGTGAACCAAAGGCACAGGCTGAGCATAAGTCACATTCCACTCATTACAGAACACAGACAATTTACTAGCCAGTTGATAAAAAGCAGTGAAACCATAAATTCTATACCCTACTTTTGACTCCAAAATGGAGTAAGATTTACTTCTTACAGCCCAAATACAGGCTTGTACCTTCTGGAAGGCAGGGGCACTCAAATGGAAGAGGTAGCTGTTCCTCTATTAAAGCAGTTCCATTTCAATACTGATGTAACTCCTGAGTGATTCCTCCTAAATTATTCTCAACCTCCTCCATCTTTCTCAGAAATGTACTTATATATACTGTCCATTCTTACTGTTTTCCCAAAGCATTCCCCTCAAACTCCATGCCCACCTCTACCCCCTCTTCCATAAACAAGTGCCCTGACCTTAACATTCACCTCTCTGGTAGTACTGAGTTATTAAATGGAAACTAGGATCTCAACATATCTATGCAGACAGAAGATGATGCTGTGCTCTCTACCACTACGGGTGGATATTTCTTGGCTCCTCCAGAACACATTCCTAGATGCGAAATGTACAACACTCACAGATAAAATTGTTTCACTGCTTCTATATTAATTGCCATTTATAAAAAATGATGTTGAAAAGGTTTGCAGTCTTAGTTATTTTCAAACTATTGCATGTTTTTGAGCATCAATAGCTGTAATGATATCCAGACTTCCCTCCCTGGATATCTTCACAGAGACAATCAGGGAAGCACAGAAATAACTATTAACAGAAACAGTACACCCAAGTTGCCTGGCACTCTGCTTTTACTATTTATTAGTCTTTACCTATCAACAGTGCTTCTGATACCCCAGCTACCTTGTTTAGAGCAGGCCTGGCTGTTTCTGCAGAGCCCTGCATGCTGCAAAGACACTATGAATCTTCTCCAAGATAATTATTTTAATTTTACAAATTATGAAATCATGACTATGACTGATAAAAAGATGTTTTCATTTCCACTACACTTCTACTTGCACATCACAGACTTTTACATATGGAAAGATATATTCGAGCTCAGAGGTTGGTTGTATTTCAGGAGGTAAAAATCTTTTAACTAACAGTGAACAAACTAATGCATCCTCAAGTCTCTCTTCTATCAAGTGTAAATATAATGTGAGACCAACATCTCTCTTTTACTGCAGCATACCAGAACAGTAAAACAGAAATAGTTGAGAAGAAGAAATAATAGAAGGCTGAAGATTATTAGTGTCTGTACATACATGCAACTTCCTAAGCGTATACATAATGATCTCAGCTACTTATGAGAGTTATCTAAAATCAAAATTTCATATGAACTTGTGTACTAAAAATAAGTTAAATGTCTCAATACCTTGCAACACTATTAAAAAACATCCAGATGCAACTATTAGGAAGATCAAATATGGATCAGTTGTCACAGCAGGCAATGCTAAGTAAATTGTTAATTGGGAAGGGACAGCTCAGGGATGCATTATAGACACTTATTGATTTCTGATTGATAAAGAAAAGGAGAAAAGGAATCTTCCAACAGAAGTAGTAGGGGACACTGAATTAAATTAACAGGATGCAGTTTCCAAATAAACAAAAGGAAGTGATTCTTCAAACACAAAGATAAACAGCATAATTCTTCACCACAGGATATTGCAGATGCTTAAAGTTTACATGAATTTGAGGGGAAACTGCATATGCTAATGGAAGATAAGTCCATTGAAGGCTACTACATTCACTGGAACCACATCTGGCTGAGACTGCAGTGAGAAATAATTGGAGGCTGGAAGAGTGTACTGGGAGAAGCACTGCACTCACTTTATTTTGTCCTCATGCTTTTCCCTAGGCACCCCTTCTGGCTACCATTAGCAGCAGGATGCTGAGCTAGATGAGTCTTTAATCTGACCAAATGGGTATCTGTAAGTAAATTAAACAGTGATATAGCTTGGGACCTGGAACTTGGTCATCTGTACCAATAAACTGATGGACCCCAGCTGTGAATGTCTCTTGCAGACATTTCAATCAGGCTAATTAACACTTCCCTGTACAATTCCCAGGCACAGTTAAAGAGTCATGACAAGCTATGGACTATTCCCAACAAGCAGTACTGATGAAGCCTGTTTCAAAGAGAAAGAGCGTTAAACAGTAAGAAGAGAAACATCAAGCCAAATGCCCCAGAACTACAGGACAAGCTCTAGTAAAACTGAGCTTAGTAGGATGAAAGTCCTACAGTCCTACAGGTAGGAACTCATAGAATTAAAAATATGCTTTTCTTCTTCCCCTAAAATATCTGTGTACAGGCTTCTCTGTGATTGTATATAATATGTTTTGTGATAAAAATGAATATGTCAAATAAAAACACTTTCATGCCCATAAATTGAAATGACTGTCCTGCAGAAAACTTCATTTGACTTAATGAAAAAATATTCTGAAGTGCCATTCAAGATGTCATAGCAAAACAATAGGTACAACCCAAAAAAAGAAAAATATCCACCCTCCAAAGTTTAAAAGATGTGAATTGTAAGCAAGATAGTTACAAGATCAGAGGGAGAGAATTCTAATACTTCCTTCTACAGCATTAAGAGATGAGTATGAAAAAACTCAGGTTATGTTTACATATAACTGGTAAAGCATTCAGCCTTGATTGCAATAAAGGATTTAAATCAACGTAGTTAATAATAAATAAATAAATTCAAACAAAGTCACAGTTTTTATGGATATCAAAGGCAAGGAGCCATATTTTCAGCAAATTGTGACTGACTGCATCACCATCCAAATAAAATGAGGGAACTGGAATCAGATTGTAATGCAAAATGCATTTCCATTCCTTCAAAAATCATATTGAATAACAGATTTCTATATGCAGCAGCCACACTCTTATATCCAGATTTGCAGCTTAATGAATTTACTATATTCTATACTATGTATTATATATAGAAATGCTGAACTATTTGAAGCAGAATCTACTACAGCTGATAAATTAGCAGCATTGTAAGTATATACAAGAGAGTTAATAACTGTTCCTTTTAATTGTCATTTTTTATTTTACTGTTTTTTAATTATAGACTGTTCAGGTCCATTGTTGCCTTCTATCCCATGACCAATAACTTCTATTTTTCAAGTAGGCTGCAAGATTCCTCAGTACCTTAGCTGTCTCATGTGGACTGGTTTCATCACTGAGATTTGTGGCACCAACATGAAAATATCAGCAAGCAAAAATAAATGTTTACTAACATCAACTAGCACCCAGAAAGCCAACTTCTTCTGCATTTACTTATGTTTATTTAAAAAAAATGCTTACTAAAGTCTGGGGAGAAAAAAGGACTGTACTATACACGGAGACATACTGGAAGTGTATAGCCGTGTATTTTCTGAATGAATGCAAGACAAAGGAGTATTTTATTAGGTGTGACAGAATGAAGTAGAAAATGTTAACCTCCAGGAAATCTTCCTGACACTAAGGTCTGTTAGGAATTTTCTTCTAAAGGAAATAGAGGAAGTTCTATTTCCTGGAATAATTCAAATTGAGCTTCACAAAATAGTAAATATATACAAAGAACATCCTGCGTTTAGAATAAAATGAAGCAGATGACAATTTTTTCTACACTCAAGCTGGACAAGCCCCAGATTATCTCTCTCTTCTTGCATATGTACACAGGCAAAAGCAGAATCAAAGCATACAAAAAGTAAAGACTGAAGGGTGAAACTTTGGAAATAACGTATGACTCTCATTATGGCTATACTACCAAAGGTTTCCTTAGTCAAATACATGTACATTTTCTATTCATTGAAAAATATCAAAGAGTTGCAGTAAAATAATCAATTTACCAAAGTGTTCACAAGTGAACATTATACAGTAACTGCTTCTCTGAGTTAAAACAGAAAAAAGGAACGTATACCAGTATTTGGAAGAAGCTGAGTGAAAGAGGAATTCAGGTTTCCTAGATCTGTTTAATCAGTATTGTCTCTTAGCAAGAATCCTGTTATACTTGCTTGGCCACAGTTAACGTCTAAAATGTGCTGCCTTTGAGCCAATAGTTTTCCTAATAAAATGGATCTGTTACACATGATTCCATATTATCACAAAATTTATGTGGTATTCAGGTTCCAAACATTCCTTAATGCTGGAGTTTCAGGGTTCTAGTTCAATTACAGAAATAACAGTACCTATGAAGTATGCTGTAGTAAATATTTATTCTAATCAAGAAGGAAGACAGAAAGTTGAAAAAAATGGGGAACTGAAGAGTACTAGCTAGAGTGACCAAAAGAAGCAAAAACCAGAAGGTTAAAAAGGATAAATTACAGATTTAACAAAGGGGTAAAAAAAAAGAAGAAAAAAAAAAGTATTTTAGAACTTATTTATCCTGAGTCAATTAACAGGCTCAGGACCATCTCCAATTCCCATGTGATACACATACATCAGGTACCAAAATCAATAATAATAATAGTAAATAATAATCCAACCCCATTTCCTAATATGTGCTACTCATGCCCATAATGGTGAGAGGATATTGAGATAATGGCATCAAGGTCAAGTCCACTGGTCTCAATATTTATTACCACATCAACAGTAATATTTCCACTTGTGTGGTTTTCAAGTTCTCAGACTTGGGTCCATTTGGGGTTTAAACTAGTAACTAAGCTGAACTGAAGCACTTAAACATCTTGCCTCAGTAATTTAAGAATTTGGCAATTACAGTGTAGAAAGTGACTGCTGGAGACACAAGTGCTACCTAGGTGAAACAAAATATTTATAATTAGGTACTGAGATTGCATTAATTCTTTTTCATGTTTCAGCTAAAACTGTCTTTGTTTTAATTTATTGGACTTTGGTTTTTCTCCACTTAGAGTAAGCAGACTCTCATTAAATGATGCATCAAATTTTGTGACATAGCTTTAAACATACATTTCTCCTGGCTTTAAAAACTGTGATTCTGGGTTTTCTGTGCTTTTTTGACAAACTTGGAGGATTGTGAGGTAGTTGATGTGGGAACACAAGGAACTTTACTGCTATGCAAATTCCATATGGCTCAGATTCTTGTATTATATAGATATTCTCTGCATGTAATAGTTTTCATAAGCCTAGTTTGTATTTCATTTCCTTTTTAACATTTTATATATGCAGTACTGCTTGAAGATTCACCTTGTAAGTAAAAATGTATTTAGAAGATGCAAGGACAGAACTTCAGCTACTGGAATTGGCACAGTTTGCATGAATGAAGTATGACAACGCAAGCAGACAGAAGCATGGTAATTATTGTACTAACTCGTAAGTTTAACCATGTCCCTTGTTCAGGGACATGATTTAGCTGAGGGCTGGTAGGGTAGTATGGTTTGGTTGTGGTTGGACTTGATGATCTTTAAGGTCTTTTCCAACCTGAGCAATCCTATGATTCTATGAAGACTATCCTTTTATTATCTTTTTGTGCTTAAATTTTTGAAGAGACTTTTAGATTTTATGTAGATCAATTTACTTTACAACAATTTTTATTTAAATATGAACTGTTTCATAGGGTTTCAGCAAACTAAACTAAAGCATCTCAGGGAGTGCATACCTTCCCTTCATCCAAGCAACCACTCACTACCCAAAGAGACAATCCAGCTTCTACGAGGAAGGGAGCAGCAGCTGACAGGTGATCAGTTATTTGAGCAAGAGCACTGTTCTTCCCATGATATGACACTCCAAACAAGTACTAAAAATGAATCTTAAAAATTTCTGCCTATAACTTATTCTAGTGAAAAAGTCCAGTTCTTACCTGAAATTGCAAAGCATGTACATAAAAATCACTGAATCATTTGACAGCTTCCCAATCCATTGTCTGAATTAAATATATATTCGCAATCCACCTCCCAATATTCTTTAAAATTATCACTTCCTAATACTTTCTTTTTTTTTTTTTTTTTCCACATAGATTTATATTGTGAATACACATCCTGATTCAGAAAAATATCATGCTCATAAAATCACCAGATAACTGAGGCTGAAGTGACCTCACAAGGCACCTGGTCCATATTCTATTTCAGAGCAGAGTCAGCTGTGAAGTTAGACCAGGCCCCTGCAAGCTGGTCTTGAAACCTCCAGGGTCAGAGGCTGTACAATGACTATGGGTAACCTGCTCCAGAGTTTTACTGTCTTATCATGGAAAAGCATTAACTAAGCATTAAAACCAAGCAAGGATATATATTGAAATAACAGATCACCTAGCTGCTCTCTGTGCTGATCTAATTAGAAATCAGTGTAAATAATATACTGAATAGTTTTGATACTATTAGCAGAAAATAAAAAAGTCTTATGAGACAATCCGATCTCCTGCAATAAATAAGTCTTTCTATTTATCATCCCTTTTTCTAGAACTAAGGTTAAAAGTGCAAAACAATATAAGAGGAAATGAATTCTGTAAGAAATCACAGTGTTAAAATTAAGAATTCTTTCCTAATGGCTACTAGTATCTTCCTTGCTGCACCTCCAGCCTGTTACTCTGCATGCTACCCATGTCAGGAATAGGAAATATGCCATTCCCTTCCTCTTTGCAGCAGTTTTATGTATTTGAAGACAGTTTACACATTTCTCTTCAGCTGACTCTATGCTAACTAATCTTCCTCCAGGATTATGTGTTATACAGACCAGTTATTCTTGGTGATTTCCTTTCAGCAACCTTTACACTGAAACCTTACCAATAACATGTAGCACAGAACTACTTCATTAGCATTACAGACAGTACTTTCAAACATCTTAGTTTCTTTCATTTGCAACTGCCTGACTTCATTCCCTCACAGCCAAGAAAGCCAACCGTACCCTGGGCTGCAATACAAGAAATGTGGCCAGCAGGTCAAGGGAGCTGATCCTGCCCCTCTGCCTTGTGCTGGTGAGGCTTCACCTGGAGTACTGCAATCTGATGTGGACTCCTCAGTACACAATATACATGGACCTGGTGGAGTGCATCTAGAGGAGGGCCACAAAAATGATCCAAGGGAACGCCTTTCCTCCAAGGACAAGCTGAGAGAGCTGGGGCTGTTCAGTCTGGAGAAGAGAAGGCTCTGGGGTGCCCTAATCAGTATCTAAATGGGAGCTACAGGAAAGAAGGGGAGAGACTCTTTAGCAGGGCCTGTGGTGACAGAACAAGGGGAAATGGTTCAAAGCTTAAAGAGGGTAGATTTCGGTTGGATGTAAGGAAAAAGTCTTTTACAGTGAGGACGGAACAGGTTGTCCAGAGATGTAGTTGATACCCTGTCCCTGGAGACTTACACAGTAAGGCTGGATCAGGCCCTGGGCAACCTGATCTAGTTGTGGTGTCCCTGCTCATTGCAGGGGAGTTGGACTAGATGACCTTTAAAGGTCCCTTCCAACTATAAGGATTCTGTGATTCACCAGCTTCATATTCAAATAATCCACAGATTGCAAGTGGATGCTACTTTTTTTCCCCTTAAACCATATTTATTCTCCCCTACAAATAGATCTTTGCACTTAGACCTTTTTCTTTGATTCTAATCTGCTAGGCTATATCTTGTTGTGTCAAAAATATTCTGGGTTTTAAGGCTGTTTTCCATCCACTAACAATCCATACCATACAATTACAGTTCTGAATAGTATTGGAAGGAGGACAGATTCACTCAGTATGATCTTCCTTCCTGTCAGCAAATCAATTAAAACTGCTCTCAGTGTATATGATTTCAGTCATGCTATAGAAGAGCAGACCAATGCTTTTGTCGCCAGTTGTAACACTATCTTGTGAGACTATGACATTGGCTGCCTAACACAAAGAAAATAGAATATAAAGGAGGATTAAAACAAATTTACACTGAGAGTATATTATATTCTGTGGCAGGAAAGCATGCAGCATTAACACCTGTACATGCCAGTACTGGTTCAATCTGAAAGGGAAACAAAAACAAAAACAAGAAAACCTCCAAACAAAATGAAGGCAGACCAAGAATTCCAGATTCCTGCAAGAGATCCACGTGTGGCAAAGGAACCTTTAAATAGCCTGAAGGAATCTTCCTTAGCATACTGAATTAAAGATGCCTCCTGTATCTTTGATTTATATACAACCAATCACTTTCGCCTCAGTTGCCTACAACATCCCCAAAGCTTCCTCGGACAAAACAGAAAATACAACCAAGATCAAAGTCAACTGGTTTGATGTGCTGAATGGGCTTAACTGAAGGAATCTCCCTTGACCAACTTCCTACAAGAAGCGTTCAGTACTACTTTAGGTTTCTGAATCGCTGTTGGCAGATGCTTCTCCTCCAAGTGTTCTCCCACCAGTTCTGCGCCACCTCTAACTGCGATGAGTTAGAAATGGCAAACACCTATTCAGCTGTAACCTACTCAAGGTACAGTGCAAAACAATACAAACACTGTCGTGTTCTTTGATGTGCAAGATCTGACTGAGCTTTTTTCACTAGTTAAAATGAAATTTTAAATTCCAGTCTCTTTAATCATGTTTGTCACTCACAAAGTAGCACAGACATTTTTTTCTGGACAGTGTGTCACAACACAAGAGCACTGATACATTTTTAATAGCAGAATTTAACAACTGGAATATGCAAAATTATTTTAACTATGACCAAAGTGAATAACTTACAGCCCAAACTGAGAGCTACTTCGTGTAACCTTAAAAGACACTCCCTCCTCACATATCAGGATATGAAGCTTCTAATGAGACTGTCCCAGATTATTTTTGGTAAACAAGGATTCTTCTGCTTGTATATTTCCTCTTCTTTGAAGAACAGCTGAATTTATTATTAAACTGGAAATACATTTAAATGGAATCTTTTAATTAAATTCTGAATTTGAAGTAGAGGACAAAAGTCTAAAATGTGCTGACTCAGCTCCCATGCGTGAAAAATGTTGCTGTCAGTCACTTGGTCATTTTATCTCTGCCTTAGTGTTAGGGAAATCAAGCAGAGAGAGTGGCAGCAACAGCCGGATCCATGTGCCTGTGTCCAAACACGATTTATTCATATAGCTCAAGGAAAGCACGGCACAGCTGCAGAGCAATTATGAGTAAAAAAAAAATCAACAAGCCCTACAGAACTGATGAATAACGATACCGTGGAAGAAATAAGATCTGTCTATGAAGCTAGAAACACTCAACATTAACAAGTGCTTTTTTTAGACTGAATTTTCACGTGATAAACGTTAGTTGCTATGGATGCTGACTTTCATTTCTGGTATTTCTTCCTTCCTGGTTACTAGAATACTTCCTCCTAAAAAAAAAAAACTTCTATAACTTTAAATCTGCCAAATTAAACCATAACAACAGATTTTCTTTAAAATATCAACACTGGAACGCTGGCTGACACTTCTAAAGAAGTATAGTGGGGGGGAAGGGAGGGAGGAGGGAAGGGGGAAAGTGTATATACCCATGTACAAAGCAGGAATACATTGCGTTTTCTTAAATTCAAATGCTGCCACCCACTCGCCATTTTCTTTAGTCTGAATATTGCCAGAATCTTAGCATCTTTCATCCCTCATCTTGAAAAGCATATAAACTTTTGAATATATAACACACATCGAGTGGAAATAGTTTTCTGCATCTTCTTCAGACAGTGAGCTGAGGCACAGAGAGAAGATGCATTCTTAAATCACATTCCCTAAACAAAATCAGCCAAACCTCTACTAATAAATCAGTAACCAAGTAAAATTTGGTTAAGGAGCTGAAGCACAACTACAAACTGTTATTCTTAGCTCAATTCCTATTATACAAGCTAAGTTAGACCAGACCCTTCCACTTGTCCTTCAACATAGACTTGCCTTTGATGACTGTTATGCATCTGAAGTCATGAAAGAATATTGGCATGAGCCATCTACAGCAACCCAGACCAGCATTCTGTCAGCTAAAGCAGCCTTCCAAAAGGCCAGTCTAATTCACGTTTTAATATTTATGTTTTTTCAACTATTTCTGACCAACAAACAGTTTCAGGCTCCACTTCTAATATGGACTGCTGAAAAACAGGGAAAGATTTCTCTGAGAATTTGCACTTGGAATTTTTACGCCCGCTAGGAAAATAAGGTTTTTAAAACATGTCAATCCATCAGTGAAGGGGGCAGAACTGACAGACTAAGGAAGAGGTACATGCACCTGCATTCCGTGAGGACAAGCTGTCATGTCATTCTGGCTGAGGTCAGGTATGTTCAGTAGAATAAAATCATGTTAACTACTGTATTGGTATGCAGAAGCACATCAATAAAAACTAACCTTTTTAAGCTAGCTGTCAGTTATCATGCTATAAGAAATGGAAAAATTTTCAATGGTAATGAATTTACGTTATCAGGAAGGAAAGAATGTAAAACATTTGGTAATTACATTCAACATATTTCAGTACGTTCTTTATAAAGTGCATTTGTAATTTATAAAGGCAACAACCAAGTTCTATAAATACCTACATCATCTCATCATACATTCCATACAGTATAAATAAACATTTACTAGTTACCATAGAAATTTAGTAGCAGTAGACATCACTGGAGTCCAGTGGTTATGGTTCTGTAAGACTTCATTATTAAATATTTTCTTAAAAAACATGGTTCTGAAGGATGTGCTGATGACACTAATTAATAACGACTTGTTATTAAGCCTTTCAGAAATCACTGACACAGAAAAAAGTGTTTTATTTGTGAAAGAGCTAAGGAATGCCTTCCACTTAGTCTGTCATATACCAGAACATTAAAACAGAAAAATAAGTAACATGGTCACAATAACTTACCTTTTCACCTTCTTCACCTTTACTACCAGGAAGGCCATGTTCACCCTGGAACACAAAACAATACAAGTAATATCTCAAACATTCTTCAAATTATTGCATTTCTTAAAATTAGTTTTATTACATTGATCTTTTATTATGGGAACAAAACACAAGAAACTGTATGGATAATGATAGTCTTGCATTTAAAAATGCATGAAACCTCTACAAAAGTTGCCATGGCTTTTTAATAACCAATAATTCTTTCATTCAACCTAATGGATACTCCTTGCTTTAAGAATTCTAAAGTTTTGATTATAAACCCATTTGTTACAGTCTTGGTCTCCTACAGAATCAGCTTTAATACATTTATTCCTATCAATTCCTTCATGTTAATTTTTAAATACGCCTAGTCAGCCGTGAAGGCCTCAAAAACCCACTCCAATTGAGCAAAAGATCCAAATACAACTTACTGAAAGAAAACCCATCCCTTCCACTTGGAAATTTCTGTCCAATTAATGAAACATTATAAAATAATAGGAGTGCAATTTCCAATGCTAACTCAAATTCAGCTTACTGCAAGAGACTGAATTCTTTATTAAAAGATTTTACAATAGAAAGACATGTTATAATGCTCCAATTTGATAACTTTTACCTCAGAAAAAGATGCTAATGCAGCAGTCTTACTTTGCTAATGTCTCTGTCAAATGGCTTGAGGCCTGGATGCATTACAACAAGAATAGTATCTATTTTTTTCAGATCTTGATTAACGTATTTTTGTCCATTTTTTAACAGAAACACAATTAAAATTATATACTCGTAGTACAAAACTTACATAATTTAAACAACAACCACCAAAACAAAGCAAAAAAAAAACCCAACCAAACAAACCCCAACACCACCACAAAACAAACTCCACATGTATACTCTTTCTCCCTTAAATGACTTATCAAAGGACACTTTGCATGACTTTGCCAGTGTTAAGAATTCAATTTCACTGGCTCAGTACAATGCACATGAGTTCTACAGGTCTGAAAATGAGGAGACTGGATAATTTCTGAAGTAAAGCATATGGCATTTTTCTAAATTACTTTAAAGAATTAAATTGAGTAACGTCTAAACATTCTTTCACCCTTCAGAGATTTTCATTTCCATATATAGAAGTCTGTGGTTTAAATGAGGTCAACTAAAACAGCAGACTACAACTTGCAAACTTTCTAGCAACAGTTTGCCAAATTGTTTAATTGATACAGTATTGTGTAGTACACATCTGGGAATTAAATTTGAAACTTAGGAGACATACAGATTAATGGATTACCAAACAGCTCTGGACTTTCAGGAGGTGCCTGCAGTAGCTCTTCCCTACATTTTTTTTTTTTTTTTTCCCCCCTCAGCTGGAGTTACTGAGGCATTCATCACTTTAGGGGGCAGTTTCAGAAGCATGACTAAGACAAAGCATGCAAAATGTGATCTCATAAAGTAACCTTCCAGATGTTCTTACCTAAAAATGTGTGGTTAATTGCTGAAATAAATTTCTCTATGTATGCAAATTCTACTCTGCTTCCCATTCTTCTAAACATAGCTAATTTCTACTTACTTTCAACAAACAGAAACAGAGAATTTTCTTCATTTAGCTTTTGCATTAATAAGATCACAAATTCTGTCTTTATTCAATTCACAATCTATTATATAAAAATCAGTCTTACATAGAATCAAAATTTGTTTGGTTGGAGGTTGTATCCATTGCCTTGTCCTCCTCTGATAAATTTGGCTCTGGATACTTGCACCCTGTCATTACTTGCAAAGAGCAGTAAAAGCCTACTCCCACCCACCTTCCAAATTATGTCATCTTACAGCTGAACAGACCCAGTTTCCTCAGCATCTCTTCATATACCATGGTCTGTAGGCTCCTGGCCATCCTCGTGAGCCTCCACTGGGGTCACCTCAGTCAGCTGCTCTCTCCTTCTCCCAGTAGCCTCAAGCTGGACACAGATGCAGTCACAAAAGTGCAAAATAATCATCTCCCCTGACCTGCTGGCCACAGTCTTACTAAAGCAGCCCATACACAGTTGGCCTTTTTCACTACATTGTCAAACAGCAGGACTGTCAGATCTTCTTTTTATAGAAATTTAGAATTGTTTGATTTGGAAGGAACCTGTAAAGGTCATCTATTCCAACTCCCCTGCAGTGAACAGGGACATCTACAGCTAGATCAGGTTAATCAGAGCATGGTCCAGCCTGACCTCGAGTGTCCCCAAGGACAGAGCATCCACGACCGCTCCAGACAACCTGCTCAAGTGCTTTATATCCAATCTAAATATCCCCTCTTTTAGTTTGAAACCATTGAAACCATCTCTATCACAACAAATCCTACTAAAGAGTATGTCCCCTTATTTCTATTTGTTTTTTTCAGTGTTTCTATATTCATACTCAACTTTGCTCAACTTTGCTTCCACTTCCACGCATGCACATCTTTTGCCATACCACAGCAGACCAATCTTCAGCTTTTACAAAGCTGCTCTTGAAGATCAATCAGCTCTCATGGATCCTTAAAACTGCAGGACAGTCCCTAATGCGTCCCTTTGACAGACTCAAACTTAGTGCAGTGATGCTCACCTCACAGGCCATGTTTTCTACAGTCCCTGCTGAACCCCTTACAGTTTTTCCACAACTCAAGTAATGAGAGTGGAAGAGGTCCAAAGCACAACAACATTTCAGATCACCAATACCAAGCATAATGTTCTCCTAGTATAGTCAAATGCATGGTTTACTTTATTCACAATAGCAGATTATTTGCTCATTTTCACTTTCATTTCCACATTCAATTAGAAAAAATATAAGAAATGTAGCAACACAAAACAGAGAGAGAGCATTGAAATATTTGTCTGTATTAGCCAAGGGTAAGATGCTTCAAAACAAAACACTAATGTTGCAAAATAACACCTTTATGACCTGACTTGAATTCTCCTTTTTGTGGCCGAATTCTTATGTGGTAACCTAAATACTTCACACAATGTTTTTAATGGACAGTCACTGTTTTCGTCTTTATACTCAATATGGGACTCATAATAAAATTTTTATCACTATTTAAATAAAATACAAGTCAATAAGATCCTAGCATTGAATGCATAAATTGACAGCGGTAAGTCTATTGTGAAACCCAATGCTAGCTACCTCATCTGCAGAGAATATGTTCCTTTTCTTATTGCCATACTGCAGGAAATATCTGCCCTAAAGATACATGAATCATCCCTTTGCATGATGGTCATGCTTATCAACACTTGAAATTCTAATATAATTATGTTTTTTTTTCATTAGTCACTTAATTTTTGGAAGCAGCAAAACCATTTTATGTATGATTTTCTAGTAGGAATCAGCCAGATAGAAACACATGACATTGGGATTTCATTTGAAACACTTATGCTTAAACATAGCTCCTACTTCATGAAAAGAAAATCAGATCATGATGAGTGCCAGGCAACTTTAACAAATATTATCAGTAACGTCTGTAAAGCACAAGCATCTTCTTGCAAGTTCTAGCCTTCCTACAGTATTCTACCTCTGAGGAGGGGTAAAAGATAAGAATGGAAGAGTGCAAGAAGCAGCACTTCCCTTATTTCATTTTGCTGAGATCATAAGGCTCAAATATCAGTCTGTATATCTGGTGGCTGCAAAGACCCTGCATAGTACTGAGACGGAGGTAACTGCTCTTAATGCAAGGTAACACAGGCAGCCACATCTGTGCCACTGCACCTCATGTCCTTTCTTTTGTAAGCTGATAGTGAAGTTCCTTTGTCCTTTGTTGTGCTATACTAGTTCAAAACATTCAAATACAGTGTAGGTAAATACTGGAGAGCTGGCAAAAAGGATGCTGAAAGTGAAATATAGAAACTATTTTATTTTATTATTATTATTATTTTTTTTACCTTGGAACCAGTAAGACCAGGTATGCCAGGAGCACCCACTAAGCCAGTGTCCCCCTGAAATAAAATGTACATAACCATCATTTTTTTTCAGACCTAGGTCATGACTAAGCTAAATTTAGAGAGCAAATAACAAATCACAAGAATGTTTGGAGATGCACTGTTATTCATTCTTTTTTTTCAGAAGCATTTTCTTAATTTCTAGAATCATTTATATCTCTTGTTTTGGTTTTGGTTAAAATACATTTAGTTTCCAAAATATCAGACAGTTAACAACCACAGGTGAATGTTGTGACGATGAAAAGATTATGTTGTTAAATTACTACCTCTCCTACCTCACGTTTTGCAAAAGCACAGCAGTTCCCCTGTACAGCTGCTACAGTTGTAAAACTCCTCCTCCTCAAATAACTTTCATGCACTTTTCATGAAAACTAAGAATTTGATTAGGATTTTTAAATTCCATTCAAGAAACTGGATGCTTAGGAGTTGCATTGCAACTAAGCATAGATAGAAACAAGTTCATCAGAAATGTTTTTAAAAGGCAACTGTCCCTGCTCAATGCCATCTTCAGCATCTGAATTGCACCTACTTTTTCTACTTTAGCAGAAAAAAAAACACCAACAAAGTAAACAAGCAGAAAAAGAAAACCCAAACAGAAACAAGTACAGTTAAAAACCTAGTAATATCGTATTTCGAATTAGAATTGAAATCAGTTCAATCACTTCCTTTTCCATTCCTTCTTAGCAAAGCTTGTTAGACAATTACAGAGCTAGTGAGAACCAGGCAACACAACTGAAAGCTAAGAACTAATCTCTATCTACAGAACCATGACAATATGCCACAGTGAAGTACATTGGTCTCAAAAAATCTGAAGTTGTTAAGCTAAGTTCTGTTAGATAAATTTATGCATACTCCTATGAATTCAAGTGGGAGCTTAGAAGACTTATTAAAGGAATCTAAAATCAAATGCTATCTGCATCCATTCATGGGCCTTAATTTCTTGACAGAAGTTTCCTGAGTAACTTATATACCACCCAAATAGTTTTTTAGCCAAGCCAGAGCTCAACAACAAAAAGTTCTGAAAGTTCACTTGTTTGATTCCAAGCCAAGTGGAAGATAAATGCCTCACAGACACAAACAAGAACAGAGACAAAGGAAAAGCTCCAGTCTCTCTCAACAACACAAAGAGCCAATAAAAGAACAATTATTCATCAAAATGATACAAGTAATGAAGCAAATAAGTACAAAGCACCCATGACATGTAACAATTAAAATACAGCTTAAAATAGATTGTTAAAAATGACATTTTTATCATTCCACCCATGGCACAATATCTAATGTTTTTCTTACATTACAGAAGGAAATTCAGTAAAAATAAGTGCTGTCATGATGGGGAAAAATTCTAATTAATATTCACAAGTAATTCTTATTCCTTCGTTTTCTCCAAATTGACAATATGAATATGTGATTTCAAAAGCATTCCTTGCATTCTAACAATTACCAGATAATATTTTATCTTCATTATTATATGGAATCACTATAAAATAGATGAAAAATCACATATTCACAGCTTTTTTCTTTGCTTGTTTTCTATGAACACAAGGCATAGATGTTTTGTCTTGCAGTGTTTAACCAGCATTCTACAAATTACGACTCCTTCAACACAACAATGCACAAATAAATCTCCCATAGCACCGATACTGATTTTCATTAAATCTGAAATGATTGATGTTGTAACTGCTTTAACTGCTTTGGAAACATTCAGTGAATAAATAATCAGGGTTCTCAATGTATTTATGATTTATTGATTCAGAAGTTTTTATCTGCATTACAACTCCCTATAAAATCAAGGATACAGTTTCTAATTGAAGGTTTTCAAGATACAGTAAACTCCTTAATAGTTATCTGCTTAGCAACTATTCCAGAATGCATGCTATTTTTATGAGAATTTTTATACCTTGACTTCCACAATTTGCTATTTTCCCTATTAAAAAAAAAAAAAAAAAAAGACTTTCAGACAAATAAATAAATAATGAGAGGCTAATCTAAAATGCAAGTAACAAATACACTTCATACAGCTCAGGTATCTGTACTACTCAACTATGCCAACATGAATTAGGTACCACATTAACCAAGAATAAAAAAAGAATTGAGAAAAGCTTTCATCAGTGACTCAGAATGTGCTTTGCTATTTAAAACTTTTTAGGCATTAGCACAGTTTATACAGTTTATAGTCAAATACATGAGAACTTTGTGAGATTCTCCGTGTGGCTGGAGAAGAGAATCACTTTAAAATATTTTAGATACATACTTTACATACAGGGTTTTGCTAAAATAAAATAAAAAACAGGCCGATATTTCCCTAGCAGGAGGAATAAGCAGTTTTTCTTTTACTTTTTTTTTTTTTTTTTTTTAACTGGGGGACTGCAAGGCGCTTGATTTACATAATAAACTTGCTACCTCAGAATTACTAGCAAGGAAATAATCTTAATAGAAGTAAAATCAGGATGGTTAAGTGGTACTCACTCTTCTGATAATTTATGTGCATGCACCTTCCATTATCCTGAGTATGCCCGACCCTTGGAATAATCTAATAGTCTGGTGTTTTAAAACGAGGACAACTATTTTTAGTATTGCAGAAATGGAGCGGAATGTTCAACAATGTACTATCACAAGGCTCTATCAACATCCTTCCCCTCGTAACAAGTACAGAGCGAGTCAAGAGTCACCAACAGGGTCAGACTTTTCCCTTTAATAAATGAACAATTCCACACCAATTATACTCCTTATATGTTCCTTAACCTACTGGAATATTTCCTTGTTTCTCTAAGCAGACTCATGTTAACGGTTGGAACCACCTGATAAAATATTAATTATTTAAAAACATACTCAGTTGATATATGCAGGAGTCACCCTGTGAAACTTCAGGGATGGTTACATCAGGAAGCTTGTGCTAAATATTATGACACCTTGGTTTCACTGCATCTACTGATCCTTTTGTTCCTGCTTGGCCCCTTCTGAACTAACAAATGCTAAGCACGGATAGGCTGCAAAGGCCCTAACGAAAGGCCCATTTTTCCTTCATGCAAACTGATTCCATGTGAACAAGTGTAAGATTCTCCCTTAAAATAATCTCATGAAGAAGGGGCTCAGACAACTCATTTCCTTTCCTCTGTTCTGCTTCCTCAGCAATTTCAGCATGTCAGGTACTCCACAGTTTGGCCAAGGGAGGGAGGGCTGGTCAGAGGGCTTGTGCATCCTTATCTTCCAGTGAGCAGGGCTCCTGTGGCTTTTCTATGCAGCTGCTCAAGAGATGGACAAATGAAAACAGCCCTATTAGAATGACATAACCTGAGGCATTAATTTTCCTCATTTCCAGCCCTTCCTGTCTTTGGGACAAGTCTGACATCTAGCCTTTCAGGCACCTAGAAGTTAACATACTGAAAATTAGAAATTTAAAATTTAGGCCTCAGTTTTTGGCACACAAGCTAATGAATGTGCAGGTAGAGGCAAGCTCAGAGCTCCAGAAAATATGATCATGGGGCTCCTTACACCAGACTGAACACTCAAGTTGGCCTTATTTCCTTTTTAATTTTCTATTAGCAAATGCTGACAGTATACAACTACCACAATCTCTATATTTAAATACACAAAGCACACATATTTTTCAAATAAATGGTCCAAGTCAGAGGTTTCTTTGCACCATAAATTGTTTTCACACACAAGAATTCTAAAAATATGGAGGCAAAAGGACTATCCCACTTATTTCAAAGCATCATAATGTAGGAAATAAATAGGCCTGTACATTGCCTTTCCTTTTCTTTAAGAAATTGATAAGAAACTGCCCAAAACCTATGTCAAGGAGAAGCTTTTATACCATCAACAGAAGTATCATCTGAAGCAAACTCAACTGTAGATGCCCATTATGCTTTTGACAAACACAAGTGATATTCACTACCATCACACGTCCTTAGAGAAATGACAGCTGCCTTTATCTTCTTGACATTCCCCATGAAGAACTGACTCCTCAGCCTTGAAGACAGGCTACCAGTCCCCATTCCTAAATGCCACTGATATCAGGGACAGAAATGGAATGCAAGGAACTTAACAATAAAATAGAGGAGAAAAATGAAGGTAGAATGCATTACCGGTACATAATCAGGACCTCGGTGGTTTACATTTAATTCCCAGCTGTGCCATGGTTCTGTACAACTTCCAACAGCTGATTTATGTCTTATTCTCCTTCCCTCTTTCCTACAGTATTTTTAGGATGAAATTCCTTGGTATCTGCAGTGCAGAGGTGATAGTGGAGCATTACAAATCAGTGGGAAGTTCCATGCAGTGTCAAAGAGCAGCAGAATAGGGCAGCTTCTCCTTATTCTGCCTCACTGTGTTCTAAATCCTGATGAGTTTTTACCATTTTTATTTATCTACTTTTCAGACTGCATCTAATGACCCAACTAGCACCTTTTTCAAAGGCCAATCACTATTACATTTCTTAGGTAAGAGGGGTCAAAAGCACGCTGTGATTTATGACTGATAAAAGTGGTTGATGTTCAATATATTTTCACATCGTTATTTAAAAATGCATGAATTGAACATGGTCTTGATAACAATCCAGCTCAGTTGACCTGTGACATCATATAGATAGCATGAAGAAATTGCAGATAAAAAACATGAAAAAATTTTCTGAGGAGTACTGAGAATAACAAAATGGGTTTCTGACTGTGGGAGGTTCTGAAAGATTCATAAGGTCTTACAGACAAACAGTTCAGATAATTAAGTCCAGGCTGCTAGATACTTCGATCATCTGAAACAAGACAATCGAAAAAAAGAAAAAAAGAAGTGATCTTATACTTGTGGACAACTGATTGATTTTATAACTACATTTTTTCCTTTACAGTGTGTCAGCCAAAAGAAAAATTGCCTGGACTTCCACAACAGCTATTGATTTATTGTTAACTCAGCCATAGCACAGCCTTAAAACAAATCTAAATCCTATTAAATTTTCAAAAGAACTGGAAATCCACCTAATTGACCTTGCTGAAGTAATATTTGAAATGCAATAATGTTAAGTGTCAGATAAAATGCATTCTCCAATATTAATGAATCACTGAGCTGTTTTTAAAGTAAAATTTATTATGACTATTATATTTACTATAATAACTGGTGCACTGAGTTTATATTAGGAAGGTAAACTACATTAGTCAACCTCTTAAATATCAGAGACTGTTTTTTACTGCAGGAAATTTAATACTCATTTCCATAACATGAAGATTCAGACGACAGATTCTGAGCAGGTACAAATGTCAGTCTACAGTTATTCAGGCCTATTTCACAGACCATGAACCACAATTAAGACTAACATCTAAAAATACAGCTATGAAATGCAAAATAGCAGCACAAAACTATGGATTTAAGAAGGATCAAAAATAAATAGCACATAGACTGAAATTTCTAATCTAGATTTTAACTCAGATCAGTGTTTGTTCTGAAAAAGAACGCTGGTGTGCCTTTGTAGCTACACACGTCCTGGCACTACTGACAAGTAAAGCAGTTCAAGTCACGCCTTCCATATTCCCACTTACACTTACAAGTGCAATATTTTGTTAAGAAATCTCTCCTCTTTTGACATTCAATATACTGTGGAGATGGACTGGTATTTGGACTAAGAGGTTTTACAGCCAATTTGGAATTTCAGCAGTTTGTTTACCCATCTGTTGATATCCATCCAGGTATCAACCAACCTAATTTCAGCATAGGAGCTCCAGGGAGTTGATTCCTAAAGATAAGTCCAGGTATGTCTTCCTGCTATCAGTTCTGTACATCTCTGTAGAATACAGCAGCATCTTAGCCTAGTAAAGTTGATGGTTCTCCTTCCAAAATGTTTTCTTGATTGCTGGGATGCTTATTAACAAAACTCTATGCCTAGGATGCACAACAGGAAGAATGTTGTCTGCCACTCAAGGGATATGAGTTCTTTGCATGAGGAGTTTTTAATCAATCCTTAGCTAAAACACTTGTTTATTTAGAGGACCAACATTACTCCAACAGTCATTTCTCCCGCTACATTCCTTCCCCATTCTTCTGAAGTTCAGAAGTACTGCCAGCACACAATAATCTACAATGTGATATTTCTCCTAGCTATTTCACAACACTGGCATTATAACCTCATCACTGCAAAGAGCCAGTATTTTTATATTTTTATTAACAATTCCTGAAGTTCCATCTTCCACAAGGATTGGATACTAGAAAAGAAAAATGCATGAAGAGAAATACAAGCAAAACAAACCACAACAAATTGGTCATAATCAATGTTACATTACACATCCTATTGTCTAAGATTCTGAGAGTTCACATAATCAAAAATGATTTATAATAGCTTCCTGATATTCTATTTCCTGTGTTGCTTTAGCTAGAAAAGCTGCTTGTTTATCAAGACAGCAATTAAAAAGTGTCACAAAGATCACCATTTCTTCCAGTAACTGTTATTAAAAAAAAAAATCAAAACACCATAAAGCAAATTAAAAACAACAACAAAATAATCCATTTCTTCTCAGTTACAGAGTCCTGTTATGTAGCTTATAATAAAAATAGATAAGAAATGGCATTGTACACTTTTTATTCCAATATGTTAAGTACTTTCTGACCTTTGCTCGTTCCTTAAAGTCTTGGTTGTCCCTCTCACTACTGTATGCCCTTCTAGATAAGGAATTTCTCTTACTCAAGGCTCATGCAACACTGTACAAGAAAGTCCCAAGGCTTTCTCATGTTAAGGGAAGAGACATAAACACAGCATGTAAGAGCCATGCTCTGCAAGTCTGGCATTCTTCTTTCATACCTTCTCTTTGACAGAATTTTCACTATAACAAATTGGGCAGCTAAATAAGCACTTTTGGAGATTTTATTGCCAATAGCTATAAAGAAAATGTGTACCTTCCACATGTAAATGTAGCAGGTTACAACTAATAAATTTAGCTTTCCCCCCATTTGGTTTCTGAGGCAGATGCCTACTTCTGATGAACTAATGCAGTACTACCATCATTTGCACAGAAGAACGGAACTGCCATTCAAAAAGACAGAACAGTGTAAGGGGCGTAAATTCTTAACAAAAAGCATCAGCTGACTAGATTCTCATGAAAAGTATCCATCCTGTGTGAGGTACTTGCTAAACACGAATCAAACACCTGTCAGCCAGCTGGGCTGCGTGTGTCACTGCTGAGCCAGCTGCAGAAACACACCCTGCGCCAGTTGCTTTACTTAGCACAGCCTGGGAACAAGAATCCATTAGCCAGAAAGTCAACAGTGGAATTAGCAGCACTTTTTCTTTTAGTGCCCTTCCACTTACTTGTTTGACTTCTTACGTTTCTATTTTTGGGAACCTCATGCCAGAGCAACAGTGCTGACTGCTGATTAGACACGACTTGGCGCAGCCTCAGCACGTCACGTTGATTTGATCAATTCAGACCTGAAACACGCAGCATGAATCTTGGGTGTTGATAAATATTGGCTAGCAATAGAATTTAAGAAGCACATCCTGTTCTCCTGTCCCCGCAAATGATTTTGCTCTATGAAGAGTTTACCATTCTCCAGCAGGGAATGAAAAAGAGCAACATACACTGAATCTGGAATACAAAACTTACATTGTAACTTCTATGTTTCTGGGGGGTAAGAATATCTGTTGATGTTAAAATTTCACATCTGAACTGGATTTAAAACAGTTATATGACTAATTTACCTCTCTCACAAAAAAAAATGTCAAAGAAGAGTTAATAGTCAGTCACTAGTTGTAATAGTAAACAACACTATCTGTAAGGATCGCTCTGAAAGTAATGCCTCCTATTTTATTACGTTGGTCCACCACATCAGAGGCAGATTATAGCAGCAGAGGTTGAATCTTCCCAACAATATTCCATTACATATTGTTGCCATGTGACAGATGGTGGCAGAGAGGCAGTCTGACAAAGTGGTGTCTGACACAGAAGTGCAAATGAAACAAAGGAGTCTCACTGAATTCCAGCATGCAGAAAAAATTGCACCTCTTGACATTCATTGATGTTTGCTTAAAATTTATGGAGACCAAACAGTGAGCGAGAGAACAGGGAGGTGGTGGGTGGTGTGGTTCAGCAGTGGGGACCGCAACACGAAAGACAAACTATGTTCCAGACAGCAATGCACAGCTGTCACCATGAAATGAAGAGCATCTCAATCAGCTCATCCGCACAAATTCACTAATAGTGGTGACTACATTGAAAAATAGTATTTTGTAGCTGAGAATTTTCTCTATCAAATAGTGTTATTGTGTTCTGTTGTAGTTGTCATAGAAGTGAATAGGAGGCATTATTTTTGGAACTACCTATGTATTATCTCCATAAAATTTGTACTACATATAAATTTTCTACTACATGAAATTACCAGTTTTTAGTTATGCTTTTAAATTTAATGCACTACTTGTAACAGCTGGTAATCAGGGAGATTATACTTTGATATTTAACTATACTAACAGAAGTTATTTGTTTCTAAGTTGTCCTAATTAATATAGACCAAAAATTCATTATGTTTAAAATGTTACATTTGGTGAACTTCACTAATTCCTCAAATGGAAATAAACAGAACCAAGTAACATGTGTCAGAAAAGTTGTACAGCACTGCAATTCAGAGGAAAGTTCTTTCCTGCCCAAGTAGTCTCCTATAATACTCTGCTGCCAATGTTTGTGAGTTTAGGTCATGAAATAACTGGTATTTGTCTTACAGTCTTAATTATTTATTTTTTATGAGATGTAAACAAACAACAGTAATAGTTCTACAAATTCAAATTTCTATGTGGATCTGAATGAAAAGAAAATCATGAAAATGTAACACCTTATGCTACAGAAACCTCACAAAAAGAACCCATTAAATATAATTTAAGAAACAATGGAAGAAAAATCCTCAAACCATCCCCCCATTTCAAGCCTACAACGCCCTGACTCAGGCTTTTCAAATGCAATTAATAATACCAGAGCCAAGAAGCCTCAAAGCTGCAGTATTCATGAATCTCTGATTAAGGCACAAAGAGCTGTATTTAATCACCGTGTTATTTAACAACTGCATTATTTTTTACTTCCATGTTATGTAACAAACTAACAAAAGCCTCTTCTACGTGGCAGCATGCCACAGGCCCTATTGCTCCCAGAAGCCCAGACCCCTACAAAATGGATGGTGACCTTTGGTTTCTTTGGCCACACCTCATGTAACAATAGCAGTCACTGCGTGCAGAGACCATGCAGCTGGCCGCATTTCTCTGCTTATAATCATTTCCCTTCAAATATCAGAAGGCCCCCTCACCCCTATCCTCTTATCTCACCACAGTGACGTGGGCCTATCGCTTTGATGCTAAGCAACGCAAGCATAAGCATCTGGTTTCCAAAATACATTTGTACTTTTGTCCTACTGAGACCAGCCTAATTCTGAGAGAAACTATGAGAGGGCAGAAGATAGAGGGCAGAAGGCTTAGCTAATGGACCAAAGCACCTTTCTTCTCCAGAAACAATTCTTCAATGATAAATGAAGTTTGTGCTCACTAAGGCTGCACACCTGAGTACAGTCTCTAGCACTGTTCCATCCAGAATGGAAGCAGCAATTGAGTAAGCAGGGAAGCTGCACCCTCCACCGAGATCCAGGCCGTGCCACTGCCTCTAAACTGCAGCAACTGAAGAACCAGGGAGCTCAACAGTTCCTGGAGCCGGGAACTGCAAAAATCACCTAATAAGGCAAAATCAGTCAGCACAGCAGACAGCGCTCTGGAATCAAATTTATGATCAAAGGCTATTCAAAACACATCCTTGTAATGTTAAAGACAGAGCAGAGCAGGCAAGAAAGAAACAGACGCTGAAGCAATGAAACAAATTCTGGAAAATAAAATAGTCTGAAATGCAATTTTTAGAGAACCTATTCATGCATCAGATATCTATAGAGAGCTACTCTTTTCACATATGTCCATGTCTTACAACCAGGTGTGCATTAAATGTAGACAAAGATATCAGTGAAATCACAAAAGGAACACATACCAAATTTGCTGTTTTGCAATACATGAGATTCAGTTGCCTGCTTTCTGGTGGCCAGCAGCTCTCAAAACTCAAAGCTTTAATATAGTGATAATAGAGTTTTGTTTTGTTTTTAACATTTCCCCATTAACTCATTTTATAAAATTGCCATCTTGTATTCTATCTAAACGTTGTTTCAGCTTTATGTATTATAGCTCATGAAACTCCTCCTATTTTGAAAATGTTCCTGTTTTCAGAAACTGCTTTCTATTGTAGTTATAATACTCTTCACTCTCTGTTGGAGACTGCAGAGTAAAGTAGCAAAAGGATTTTTCAAAGGCTAAATGGTAAAATTTGTCACCATACCTGATCTAAAAATTAACTGATCACCACCAAAAGGAGCTTAGAAATTAGATGACACTGAATAACTGAGAGACAAATTGAGTACGACTAAGTTTTCTCAGGGATGCTGACAAGCTACTTTGAAAATATCCTAACCTTGGTCAAGAATCTACACAGCACATGAACCGTGGAAGACCTTCTGTCTAGAGATTTTTCAAGACAGCTGCAAGGAAAAGATTGTTTTACTGAATGCTCAACACCAGTGTCTCTTTAGATTTGTATGCTTGCATGAGTGAGATGCTCTGGGAGCATATGCTGAAAAGGCATCATATCCATGACTCTTTTACAAAGTCAAAAGCCTTGGAAAAGTCTGGACAGAATCTAGGTGGAACAATGGGAAACACAGGTCACATGGATCTTCATGATGACAGAATCTGATTTGGATGTACATTTAACAAGGGTCCAGTATACAAGAGGAATTTTGTATAATGCCCTAATTAACACACTCCAAAAGGATGTTCAAGCAATTATTACAAAAAAATTTTTAAAAAATTGCAGGAATGAAATGACCAGTGTTTCATTTCAGGGTCAGTGAAAAGTGAAGATAGCACATTGTTAGTGAACTTCAGAAAACTGAAATCATGAACATGCAAATCCATTAAACGAGAAAAAAAAACTGCAAACATTGTATCTTCTGGTCTTGTTGTCTTCAAGCTCATAAAATATCTAAGTTTGTATATTACTGCTGATCATCATCATCACAAATACATGCAAGCGTAAAAAAATCCACAATTATTTTGTAGATACCTACTGCACTGTTTAACACGAATCAAATCTCATTTTCATGACCCTTACTTATACAGTTGGTGAAGCTCTTGAAATGTACTTTTAGTTCTTTTCTGTGGTCTGACTTTGAATATAAATCTAAGTTGTGTGATGATAAACATTGTTTTTATTCATATAAGCATTTCTTTCTCCTTTTAGTCTGTCTAAACTGTTTATTTTACTAGTATACTGTGGGAGTACCCACACAGTGCAGAAGCAAAGGCACGGCATATTGAATATTTCACTGCTTCTACAGGCTTAGTGTGCAAAACCAGCTGTTTTGAAGAGCTTACACAAAATATTAAATATTTTAGAATGTCTGTTTGTAAACTAGATTGGAAAAAATAGTGTCAAAGAAAAACCACCAAACAAAACCAAGCAACTACAATAACAAGAAACAACACAAAAGTAAAGATTAGCCATTGAAATGTCAGGTGTTAAAAATAAGTAGAGTCACATGTATGTAGTTTAACAAACATAGGTATAAAATCACCGACACCTATACCAAAAAAAAAAGCAATTACTATGGAAGCTTGGCAAAAGAGGAGCAGGCAAAAACATACTTTGGTTTGTTAAGTCATCTGAATGCCCTGAATTACATTTTTGGATACTAAAGTTTTATTCTTCAGAATGCAGTGTCTGAGAAAGAAGGAAAAGTATTTTCATAATAGAAATAGACAAGCAAATATGGAATGGTCAAGAATAGAGACAATTACTTATCTTCAGCAGCTTAAATCCTTTGTGACATGCTGCCATCAACACTTCTTAGAAATCTAAGAGTCTTTTGCCTAGCAGGAGCTATAACACACATACTTCCCAACGGAGACTGTCTCAGAGTACACTTCATGGTGGCAATCTCTCTCTCAGGACTGCTTCACTGCCTTTTTTTTTTAAGGCTTGAATACTTCATCTGCTGATCATGGTTCAAAGCGTACACCTCTTTAAGTTATCAGACTATTTGGACATGTATGACAGAAGATAAAAGGAGGATTCAACACACACAAATGTGCTCAGTGCAGTCTGCTCATCTGCTGAAATGGAAGAGGAGGGAGACTAAACCTGTTCTTTTCCAACACAAAAAAGTGTAGGAGTAAAGTTGATCATGCCTATCTCTATCCATCCCCCAGTACATGTTATGCAAAAATCCTGCCCAAATGCAATATGTTTGTAGGTAAGAAAAAAGCACCACTGAAGTTTAGGAGAAGCCTGTCAGTCTCACCAACAGGAAAGTTCTTTCACAATTTCAATATGACATGAACACTAGAAAAATAACCACTGCTGCTTTTTTTTTTTCGTTTGCTTGTTACTTGGATTATTTTCTAGAGCACATCAGCATTGCTCAGATTACATCGTGTGAACCAGCAAACACAGATGGTGCATAAAGACCATTCTTAACAGCAGAGCTAGTACTTCTTGTTTTAATGAGATTCGTCTAACTGCGAGATCGGGGTTGCTTAATTTGTGGAACATGATGTGAATCAGATAAACAATTGTCATCCAACATCTTACAGCACTCCAATCACCTCACAGGGACAGATTTAACTTCAGAACATTTACACTCAGGTCATGGAGCCAGCACTCTGGCTGCAATCCAATTGTACTTAATAGCTTCAGAACTATATCCAAAGAAAATTTCATTTGCTAATTGCCAAAGAATAAAGTACTCTAACACTTCTTCCCTGACATGTGTTTGTAGACTTTGTTGAACATCTTCAAACCAGATAAGGCGTAAGAGATTCACACACACACAATGATTCTGATTTACCACTACAATCCATTTCTTCTTATATCATGATCAGACAAATCCACTGAAGAATTTTCCCCAGGAGATCAAGCAGCAAATCAGTCCTGGCAGCAGGAAGGGGAGGTCACAGAAACATATTCCATACCTTCTGGTAGCCTACAAATTAAGCCATTTTCCATAGGAGGACTATTGCCCCCTTACTTTTTTAGGATTGTAAACTAACACCACAGAACTGCTATTTCAAGAATATATCTTTGGAAAAATGGACAGGGAAGAAGAAATGAGGTAGTTTCACATCAAAGAGCGAGTTGTATTTATGATGTCTGTGATCTACCGTGTTGTGATTTGGGGGACCTGAGGTAGGACTCTCCAGGGATTGCATTTGATCCTTGAGTCTCTAGGCTAGGCATCTTTCTTGTCAGGCTGTTTCTACCCTGAGGGCAGGTGACATGACAGGCATGTTGTGGTGTGGGATGCTGTCAGCCAAGGGGAAACCTGCTTTTCAATTTGGCAGCTTACAAAAAACTACAGTAGAAAAGCAACAAAATTGCAGAATTGCCTGAACAGACACCTGTTTTCTTCAGAAAAGAGGTGTTAATATTATTCTTACCCCACCCTGAAGTCATCCAGACTTAAGCTGTGTACTCTGTGCCAATCTCCAGCAGGTCCAACCTGTCAAATGGCAGAACCTCCTAGCAGTCTATGCCAGTTAGATTTGCAATTATTAACCAGTCCAACTTCTTCAAAACCACTACAGCATTCAGGAAATAGGAAATTGTTCTGGTTGTCTGAAGGGCCACCTGCAAATTATTGTCAGCTATAATCTGTTTTACAAATGACAAAGTCAAACATGGCATTAGAACAGAGACTGAAGATAAATGATTCTATTTTTGTGCCTCAGATCCTTTAAGGTTCAGGGCATGTACACAAAGAAAGTCTTACAGACTCACCTAGAAAATCTGCAAGCGTAGATTTTTTAAAGTGCAGCATATGAGCATGGTGCATTTCCCTAGCACGTAATAAAGTTCACTGAATTATACTAACTTCAGACAGTGCTACTATGATGGGTGGATTTGAGCTAATCATTTCTACCAAAATAGGCCTTCCAGTTTATATCAGTCTAAGGTAGATTTCCAAAATAGGACAAATGAATTAAGCAGCAAGATTAAGGTCTGCCATGCATTTATTCTCTGAACCTTTCCTTTGGGAAGGAAGTATGAACAATGCAATATTGCAATGGATAGTTCTGAGTGCCATTTTCTCTCTGAAGCATCAAACAGCATTTACATATAGAACAGCCATATAATTTTTTTTTTTCCCCCACAAACATAAAAATGGCTATAGTAAAACAAAATCACACCTCTGTCAACAGAGAACACATACTGAGGGGTGTACGAAAAGGGTAATCGGTGCTAATTCCTGAGAATGTTCCTTCAGCATTCCAAAATCTGTACCTCTACTTATAGAAACATAGGAGATGCCTCTGGACAGAAATCTCAGAGGGTATTTCTTCCTTTACTTTGCTTAGGTGTTTTTGAGTCTACATATATTCCTAGCATCCAGAACATCCCAGAAAAAAAGGAGCTAAAAAGTAACAGACAACAAATTCAAAAAGCTCTTAGTACATCAGCTGAGAGAGAGCATATGAACACCAGTCACAATGCCAGGGAAATGAAGTGATTCTACCTCCAGGAAGGAGTTAATAATAACATACTATATTACTCTGCATAGAGATCACAACTCAGGCTAACATAATCTGGTCATCTGTGTCTCAGTTTCTTTATCTAGCCGTGCATGTACAAAATAAATATACTTTTAAACAGCTTTTGGCCTTGTCAGTTCCAGATTCCACAGAAGTTCATTTCTGACTTGCAACAACAATATGGCTTTACTGTAATCTCGATTCAAACTATCATACTGTTCAAGAAAAAAAAAGTACACTGTCTCAGTATTAAACACAACCCAAGTGCTGAGCCTTATGTAAACTAACAGGAGCTTTTGGATTTGGCCTGACAGTGACTCTATAAGGTGCTAAGAAAGCAAAAACCCAAAACACCCAAACAGTATTAACCATGGAAACTGCAATAATAACTGTTCTATTTCAGTTGGACGGAGCTGATTTTTCTTCGTGGTATCTGGTATGATGCTATCTTTTGACTTCAGGAAAAAAAAAAATGAAGTTGAAAACACATTGATGTTCTAGCTGTTGCTGAGCAGTGGCTTCACAGAGCCAAGGATACTTCAGCCTCTCAGCTTCTAGTACTGTCTTGCCAGTGAGAAGGGATGAGGAGGCACAAGAAGGTGAGAGGGGGCAGAACCAGGACAGCTGACCTAAGGTGGGCAAAGGGAAATTCCATACGACTAAATGTGAAAAAACTTGAAAAGCTGTAGGGAGTTGGCTGGGCAGGTAGCTATTGCTTGGGGACTAGCTGGGCATCAGCTGTCAGGAGATAAGTAATTGCACTGCACATCACTTGTTTTGTATATGTATATTACTATTATCCATTACTATTAATTTTTCCCTTCCTTTTCTGTCTTAGTAAACAGTTTCAATCTCAACCCATGAGTTCTAGTTTGTTATTTTTTTCCCCCAGTTCTCTCTCCCATCTCACTGGGAGGGGGAAGTGAGAGAATGACTTTGTGGTGCTCAAGTGCCTGCCACGTTAAACCACAGCAATAACTTGTACTGCAAAAGCAATGTTGCTTGGTAATTTTAAAGAAAGACACCAAAGACGGAGCAACGGAAAGAGACGAGAAAAAACACAACTTCATTACAGATCAATCACAATCAATCTACTGTTTTACAATATCCCTTCCCACTATTTCACATGTGGGAGCACAGTAAAATAAAAGCTGTCTAGCTGGATCAAATCAAAAGTTTCTCTGTTCAAGTATGTGTCTGCAATTGTGGCAACAACAGAAGCCTATAGAAAAGTATAACAACATAGAGACTTCTCAAGGGAGTTTCCCAGACTTCAGCAATTTGAAGCCTAGAACTTTCAGAGAAGTAGTGGTGTCGGTTTGACATCCTCCAGGGATATTTATTTTATCAACTTTAATCGACTTTCAAATGATTTCAGTCCTGCTGCAGAGCTCCAACTTTAATCATGTTATATGAAGAAGAATCCCTTTCTATCCTTTCCAAATTTGCTACCAAGTAATTAAGTGTCCTAGTTCTCAAGCTGAAGAGGATGAAAAAAACCAACCTATTAATCTTTTCTGTTCCACCCATAATTTTACAGAGCATAAAACAGAGCAATTTTCACCTCAGTTGTACCTTTTTCAATCTGAAGTCATCATTCTCATGCCTTAATTAGAAGAAACCCAATGCTGTTGATCACTTTTGATGCCTCCTGTAAACATTTTCAGGGCTACTAAATCCACTTTGAGATGAGGACCATCACAGATTTATGTACATGGTTTTATTAATAGCAATGAATTTAAGATGTTTTTTTTTGTTCCTCAATCTCTTCCTAATCTTTACTAAATTCCATTTGTTTATTTGACTAGTATTTAACAGTGAGCTTATGTTTTCACTTTCATGACCAATAAAAGCCAGTACAGAGTCCAATATGAAATACATAAATTTTGTCTTGTTTTTCCTCCCCATCAGTTAGCTAATAATTTCACTGAGTTTTACATGCTGCATTATGACTCAGTTCCTCAACACTGCAAGGTTTTTTGAAGATCTTTGCAGCCTGCTCTCCACTTTTCTACCATGCTTAAAATAATGAATTTGCTGCTGATGCTAATTCATCTCTTTTCTAATATCATATATCTAGCTCTCATTTTTTAACAAAAATAAAGTTTAAAAAACCATGAAAGTAAAAGTGAGTTTCATAATTTTTTATCTTATCATTAACAGATTCAAAACCTCGCAGTTGCAGTGAAACTGTTACTTGTTTCAGTGCTTAGAAAACTGGATAATGGCTAAATGAACCAAATTAAGAGCATTGTTGAAATACTGGACTTATCATGGCAATTGCTGCCTTAAAGAGGAATATGTGTTTATAGCCCCGAAAGCACAGAAACTTGAAGTGCATGACAAACAAGAGCCTAAGTTGACAGAACCTAGGGATGAAGGCTAATCAAGGCTAATCAAGATGTTTGTTACCACTGGAAAACCAACAAGCAAACAAAACAAACACAAAGCCACCAGGGCAGTGAACTAAAACCTTTCTGGAAAACTTAATTTATTTATATATCGAGTGGCTTCCAGTTAATAACCAGAACAAAAATATCAACAAAAAATCACAAGAGGGCAAATCATTATCACCTCCAGCAACACTCTGTTTCCTTAATGTTCTTGAGGGCTGTCATGATGATAGAATGTTAGTCTAGTGGGCTTGATCTTAAGTCAGCAAATCTGTGTAGCTGCCTTGTATCAGACAAAGTGAATGGGTAACATCCTAAAGTGAAACCTACCCTCTTGAATACGCAGGAAGGCTGATAAGCTGTTTTAGCCACAGCTACTGCTAAGTCTCTGCTTGGAGGTCAGTGGTCTTTATCTCAAAGCTCCATCAAACAGTCTCTGCTCAGAGCACAACAGCTCTTTTCTGCACATCCACAGCGTGCACAAATTGTCAGGGAATGCAGGTAGCAGTCTGCTTTAATCTGCTTCCTCTCCAAGGCTGATGTGTTAAAGTAAGCGCAGGACAGGCTTATCTGAGAAGAGCAGCAGCAAGAGCTGGGGACCAGGTTTGGTCAGGTGTCCACCATGACACCCAGAGAGCAAAAAAACACCCCTTCTGTGGGGCAGCTAGGAGGAAGTTCAGCTCCTGGTATCACCACCTGTTGTGGACTGTGTGTTTTCACAGAGGCCAAGCGGGTCTATCTTCTCTACCTCTCTGTATGCTAGGTATGAGAGAACATCTCTTTTCTGTTCTGCCAGCTGGGTAGGCTACCATTAATTGTATATATTCCCCTTCCCATTTTCTAGAAAAAGGATGAGCACACCTGCAGAAAATACTATTAGCTAGGGCTGCTTTTTCAGTGTAAAACAAAAACATAGCAGCATACAAGACAGAAATGAGTTTTCAAAAAACAGAAATGTTCTGTCCTCACTCTTCTGTGAGTAACTACAGATGAGCCGCTGTCACAGTGAACACTTTCTGGTGAGTCAAACTGTATGTTTACACACAAAGACATACCTTTTCACCAGGAAGACCAGCAGCACCATCCTGTCCTTTTGCACCCATCTCACCCTACAAAATAAATTATTCAGTTAGAAGTTTTAAAGATCACTGACTCAGGTCATCTTATTCAACAGAAAAGTACCTCCTTCCACTGCAGACATGTTAAGTCATACTTAGTAATATAATGACTGCAAAGGAAGATGCCATACGTGTAACACTAAAGTCAGAAAAAATAATTACATTTTAAAATACTTACCATGTCAATTAAGACAAATACTTGCAAGTGTATGTTTCTAAAAAAAAAATAAAAATCTAACTGCTGATTTCAAGGGAATTCATTGCGACAGTAGACTTAGGCAAGGCAGGCACAAATTCACTAGATTGAGTACATTCAACTCTGAGAAAGCACATGGAACTAGGGAGTTACTTTGATCTAAAAGTCTTGTGCACACAATATTTTTAAAAGACATTTTGAACTCCGTTACCTTCTCCTTCCCTGTCATCCCCTCAAAGAAACCAAAACCCAAACTGTAAGCAGTCCATTAGTAAATGTTAGTTTTAAGACACTCTCCTGACTGATCAGGAGAGATATAGAAGGTTCCAGCAGCTGCAAATTGGACAGTGAATCTTAAAAATGATTGAAGAAAACACTGAACAAATAAATTTTGCTCAAGAATGTTAAGAATAAGGGCTACAAAGTTTAAAATCCAAATCAAGTGGAAAATATAGGATGACAGAGCAATGAAATCCTATAGTTTTTCATTCTAAAAAAAAAAAAATAAAAAAATGTAAGCTTTGTTTACTTGTACCAAGAAATGAAAATTCTCTAGTGAACGGAAAACACTACAGTCTTTTTTTGCAGTAAACTAGCTCTTCATGAAAAGAATGTCACTGATTTGAAAACAATTAATATAATTTTTTTCTTTGAGTTTAAGAAGTGCACAAAGAAGGACACGAGCTATAATTACACAAATAATTGCTTCTTATGAAAGGGTACAGAAATAAGTTGGATGCTCAAATTCAAAACTGAAAGCCTAGAAGTTCCTGCTGAGGAATGAAGTCCCATAACCTCTAAACCGACAAAATGTAGAAATTTTTTAAAAAGTGAGATCCTATGAACTTGCAATTCTGATATTCAGCATGAGCAGAAACTTACTTGTATTAGGAGTTCATCAACTTTATCAATAAACACACTCCATAGCAACAAACATCACTTTATCATTATCTTTACAAGTGGGATACACATACAGGGGATTCTTAATTCCAACAGAAAGGCTTTGGACCACAGCAGCAGTCCTGTGCCCTTTGCAGCCTATTGGAATGTTCAACCTGTGTGAGTGCTTTCACTGTTATGGGATGTACAGTTGTCCCAAAATTCATAAGTAAACCATACCCTAGCAGCCTGGTCTCTTTTCTAAGAGGAAGGAGAGCAGATGACCAAATTTTTTTTGTGAGACCATCACTGTGTAAAGTGCCCAACTGTTTCTTACCTGACAACCTATGTCTCTCCATTAGATTTAAAGTGACTTTAATTACAGGAGGCATGGTATAATTACATCAGCTAAGTATCTTAGAACTCAATGTCAGAACAACCACTGTTGTAAAGATTAAAGACAACACCACTATGTAGACATTAAAAAAAAAAAAAACCACTAAAAACAAAAACCTGAAAGCCTCAAAGAGAGAATACTGTAAGCACATTCATCTTTTCAGTGTAAATGCAGTACTTCTTTTACAAAATGATGAAGTTTAACCTTTCTGAAGTTAAGAAAGGAATACCAAGATTGGCAAGAAAACCCTAAAGCACGCAGCAACAGTGTTTGCTACATCCCAGACCAACCATTATTAACTGCTTACTTCATGTTAAAAGGAAAATTTATGGTACATGTTTTCCTCAGTATTCCCTTCAGGCTGCCCTCAGCAGCTGCTGACTCAGCACAGCATATTCTGAAGAGCTGAGCTCTCCCTCATGCTCTACGCAAAGCCACATCCAGCTTGGCCTTGAATGCTTTCAGAGAGGGGGCAATCACAACCTCACTGGGCAACCTGTTCCAGTGTCTCACCACCCTCACAATAAATAATTTCTTCCTGATATCCAGTGAAAATCTATCCTCTTCCATTTTAAAACCATTTCCTCTTGTCCTCATCCTGTCGACACCTGCCCTTATAAAAATTTCCTCCCCAGCTTTCCTGTAGACCCCCTTTAGTTACTGGAAGGTTGCTATAAGGCCCCCCAGAGCATTCTCCTCTCCAGGCTGCAGAGCCCCAGCTGTCTCAGACTGTGCTCACAAAGAAGTGCTTCAGTCCCTCATCATCTTCATGGCCCTCCTCTGGATTTGCTCCAACAGCTCCATGTCCTTCTTCTGTTGGGGCCCTAGAACCATTGAACAACTGTTGTTGTTACTTCTCAACTACCCATAACATTTCTCTATATTCCTTGTCTTCCATTTTAAATTTCTAAAATCTATTCACAGGAAACACCATAAAGCAACTACATCTGCACAGCCCAACTGAAAATTCCTCTGTTTATAATTGCAGCCCAGAAATCACGAAACTTGAGCTGAACGTGGTGAAGAGCACCACTCCACTCTCTGATTTGAAGACTCTGATCAGAAAGAGTCATGTTGGAGTCATGTTATGGAGGACTATACGAGCCATTTTTCACATCCTATTTTTTTTTCAAATATTGGTGTGGTCCTTAATATAGGTATGCTAAATTATTATTTCTCAAAAGTAGAACAAGGTGTTGAATGTGTATGTTGCTAGGAGCAGGACTGGTCCTTAGTTAGCTTGGCTTATCACCACAGAGTGACTGCCTTATCTATTCACACTCTGTTCCCTTAAGCCACTTGCAAGTATTTTAAGAAACCAGAACACTCAGTGGTGTATTTTTATATATGTGTAGGCAAAAATTACACAGCCTGGTACATGACAGGAAGACTTGAGCTGTATAGCTAACCACACTGTGTTTACATTTCTGTTTCATTAAATTCAAATGGATTCCTTGCCTTGACGACAATTACTTTCCATGGCAAATTAGATTATTAAGGTATGCCTATATCTTATAACCATGATTTTAATAATCACACTCTGTTTTTTCATGCTTTTGTTCAATGAGTTTAAAGATCACATACTGCATGTTGCATTGCTAACAAAAGAGTTCACACAGCAGACTGACAGAATTAAAAAAGGGCAAATGCATCTCTAAGAGATTTTGGCCTGTTTTTACATAATAGACTTTTATTTTGCTTCTGCAGATACTGAAGTCCTTTACGTGTGAACATGCATCATCTTTTCTTTCTCATATAAGAAATCCCAAAGATATAGAAATAAGAATTAAAAACAGGGTCCCAGACTACCACGCCTACATCTATCCCTAAATCAATCTCTTTTTATGGTTTAGCAAGGGCATACCAACACAATGCAATTAAGCTTTATAAGTTTATGTAATTAAACTATTAAGAAAGAACAAAAAATTACATTTGCTTAGAACTACCAAAATTAACAGAAATACAGGCTGGTAGCCACGCAAACTAATAGTGTAATGCAGGTATTATAGATTATGAAGTACTCTGTGCATAATAATGCAAGGGTAGTACAGTGAGCTGTAAATCTACAGTTAAGAATTTCTGTTAAGAGTAGCATTGAAAATTCTTTTCAGCAGAGCACAAAGTTACTTAGTGAATAAAATATTTAAGCCGTAGCACATTTTCCAGAATGTAACATTTTACAAACAATAGGCTGGCTATTATACTTTTGACAGGGTTTATTTTGGTGAACTCCAGCAGACAGTGGAAATTCAGCAGCCTCAGCCCAGCACACACACAAATGTTTCTGTTAGCCTTCCTTAAAGCCAAGCCAAGCCAAATTCTTAAAAAGAGATTGCAGTCTCTTTCTAATGATACCAGTCAGCTGTCTATCTGAAGTAGAACTAATTCAGCGCATCTGAGGCCATCTGCAGTACTAAAATTGTCATTATTTTATTACACCGATGATTGAGAGTTTCAAAAGCACTTGACCTTTACATCTTTTTACCATTCAGCCATTATTCAGTGTTTCCATTGTAGAACTCAAAATCACATGCTAGTATCAAACAGTACCTTTATCATATATTACTATAGAGTCTTGTACAGCAAAGATACAAAAACAAACAGAAAAAAACAACAAGCAGAGCTATAGAGAGAATTACAGAGATAATTAACAAATTACGGTCCTTTCCCCTTTCCCACATACAAACCCAAAAGCTTTAAGACATCATTTTATGTAAAGATATACATTTGTAATTTAAGAGACCAAATAATTTCAAATACATTTACACTGTGACATGGAGTGGAATTAACTTTACACTTTGATATTGAATCTAGAAAAGAAAGTCTACAAGAAACTTTGAAAGGAGGAAAATATTCTCAACAGTGTTCTGATCTAACCAGGTTGTGATTTTATTACTCAAATAAAAGCAACTGCATTTAATAACTAGAAAGAATGACACAGACACGGCCTAGAGCAAATAATGCTACAGTACTGCTCTTGTCAACAAAAAGGACATATTAGTTCAGGTTAAATGAAGAACCTATATCAGTTCTCAAAAGACTCCTTAGCCAAAGTTTTATAAGACTTGATAAGGAAAATTAGCTTTCCTGGATTTCATCTCTGCATAAAGAATACATGCCAGTAGCATCAGAAACATCCAGATAAGAAAATATATATCATTATCAAGAAAGAAAGATCCAAGAGAGTTGTTACCAGTAGACAGTGTAGACAGTTACTTACAAAAATGATATAGAGAAATGCAAAGGGTGTAACAAAGAATGGAACTTTTATACTCCATCTGCTACCTGTGTAATTAAAATCAGAGGTAGTCCCTATAAGAAATTACATAAAATAGAAAGTATTAAAATGTGGTTGCAGAGACAGATTAATAATAATTTGACAGATAATAATAAATTGTTATAGAAGTATAGGGACTTGGAAAGTGCCAACTTAGGAACTTTTTGTTGATGTGTAGAATCAGCTCAAATTCAGAGATGCTGACAAAGATGAGAAAGAAAATTAATCCCTAAGACTAGCTTGAGCAGAGATACTGAACCAGGTGATGTCTAAAGGTCCCTTCTAACCTCAATAATTCTGTGAATGAACTGGGAATGTTCTCTTTCTGTGGCATCACTTTAGTGTTTCCCTGGCATTGATGTAGAAGCTAGATTCCTCACAGAAATTCCTGGCTGCATGCTGACCTGGCAGTGGGGCTTAAACCCTGTTTTTCTGGTTATCCCCTGCAATGGGGCCCGCTGACTGCTGCTATTCTGTGTTAGCATCAGCTCTGGGGAGATTACAGTGCTCAACTCTGAGCACCTCAGAGTGTTGAGCACTCATTACCACTTCTCCACATTTCTTGAGAAACACTTGAACTGCCATTTTTAATCCTAATCAGATGACTACTAGAATGATGTACAAAATAACAAAGAGGTGAATATTTAAGACTTTTTGTAAGAAAATTTTCATATCTGTTAGATAATCTGGACTATTAGACAGTTAAAACATTAAGTGGAACTGCCAAAAGATTCCATTCTCTGTGGATGTGAAGTATTTTCTTCTGCCCATTAAAAGATTAAAATTTAGTAAGTACTCTGACTTTGGGAAATTCGCTTTGTTATCACTGACAGCCAGTCATATTTTGCCCAAGAAATTTTTCTTTTTCATGCATTTCTGCCTCACGCTCCCTGAGTCTATCAATAACCTCTGCAATGAAAATCAAATCAGAAATGAACTATACTGAAGACTGTAATGCAATAGGTATGTCTTAGATGGAAATAAATAAACCTAGGTTATGAGGAGTGATAGAAGCTGAAGAAAGGAAAACTAGTGAAGAAAACAGGCAGAAAGAGCAGTGAGATGCCTTATTTGTTCTCCAAAAGTTCTTTTTTTCTAATCACTGTTACAAGTATTTTCATATGCATAAATTTATTGCATAAATCTATTTCTATCAAGCCCAAAATAGCATTTTAAACATCTTTTTCTTTAATTAAAATACAAATTAATGAACCACACTTCAACAGCAATGTGCACGCATCAATAGGTACTTTAATGTTTGAAAGCACTCTGACTCTGATTTTTTGCTCCCTACTGTACTTACAGCATTAACCAATGACCTATTAACACAGCTTGGAATGGATTATTATTATAATCAAAGTTTTAATTCTCTTTGGGTTTCTATTTAAAATCTTCAGGGGGTGGAGGCAAAGATTACTTAATATACAATTAACTCCATAGCCTCCTCAAAAGAGAAAAATGGTCTCTACATTCTGTATAATTATTTCAATTACTACCATCCATATTCCAACTTTCTGAAGATTTTCTCCATATGGAGGATAAAACAGAACATTGACATTATGATTAAGTGACTTTCACTAGCAATGAATATATTTTTAAGTAGCTATACACTGTGCTACAGTAGTAGAAAACAAATGAACAGAAAATATGGTTCACTTCTCACCTGACTCAGCAGCAGTGGAAGCATACCTCTACAAAACATATATCTAAATGTATTAAATCACAGGATGGTTCCAGCTGACTTTTAAGCACTTCAAACTTGTGAAGTACACTGTGCTGAGAATTAAGCCACTGTGAGAGTAACAGACAATGCTGTTCAAGGATAACCTAGTGTACACTTGACAAGTGTTGCCTCTCAGTTTTACCTGAAGGAAAAAGCTGAAATATGCGTTTTAAGGGCTTACACAAATAAACTGCAAAGTTGGTCCTTGTGACTTTCTAAGTCTCAATTATTCAGATATCACAGATCAGGAGGGTTGTCCCCTGCTGCGGATAGCTGGGAAATACAGATCTCCAGGCAAATAAAGTCCTGTGGAGCAAAAATTGATAAATTCAAGCTTGCACAGGAAATAAAAGGGAGAGGAACTGCTCTACTTCCTTAGAAGCTTTTTGTTTGTTTGTTTTAAATATGAAGTAAATGGTGTGGTAGCAAACAGTCTGATTTTTCAGCAGACAGACTTTAAATAGAGCAGTTTCTCCACCTCAGAAGCACTTTTTCAAAGCCTGTGGGAATATCTGTACAGTTAAGAGTTGTCTTCATGATGTCCCAATGATTCATAGTGCTAGAATCATGGAATGTCTTGGGTTGGAAAGGACCTTAAAGATCATGTAATTCCAACTCCTCTGTTGTGAGCAGTGTTGTCAACCAACAGATAAGTCTGAATAAAGCCATAATGAAAGGTGAGATTCAAATAGGACAGTCTTTTAAACAACTGGAATAATTTTGATCAGTGATGCTGCTAGAAATAGCTTGTAACTTATGCTAGAGGTGCATAAGAATTTGCATAAATGCAAATTCTAGTCTTTGTCTCTGATCTGTTCAAGAGTATAAAGATGAAATTTGTAAAGTGTATGGGAATGTAGGATAATAAACTCAAAATGACTAAACGGTGTCTTGTCAGATATTATGCTTTGTCCTGGTGATAACCTAGATACTCCCGACCAGGAAAAACAGAGTCTGATCTGAAGGAATGTTTATGATAGACTGAAGCGCGATTTGAGGGGGGCTCAAATACAGCTTAACACCATTTTGAGTCTGTAGAAACTTGCTTACAAATCCCATAACAGAAAAAAGACATGTAAATTTAGCCACACCTATGGTGGGTGGGAAATTGGAATGAGATAAAATAAAAGAGCAAGAAATGTTAGTCTGATTGAGAGATTCCATCAATAAAACAGTAATTTATCCTTGTCATAACAGCATCCAAGTAAGAATATTTAAATATAGCTGGTTGGATATTAATAATATGATCTAGAAGCAAAAAAGAAGAAAGTGAGGAACAAAGTCTGAAGAACTACCGGTGAACTTAGAGAAATCCCTTTCACTTTCCAATTGGTCTGGCCATCAAAATCCTCAGTAAGCTCCTATTTCATGTGGAACACATTACAAAACATCTAACCACAAACTGTTACTCTCCTGTACATAATAATTCCTCTTGAATATCTGGAAAAGACTATAGTACTGCCTGTCCATCTCTAATTATTGATGCCACTATCAAGAGTGTTACTGAAAACCTGCACAAACGTAGAAGCAAAAAAACGCAAATCAAACCAAACCAAAAACCAACCCCACATATATTTGTTTAAATCTTGAAAGGTTTATTTTTCATTAATCTCATATTTAACAGTTTTCAGTTTTATATCAGTTTATAAATAATTTGTACTTCATACTTCATGTCAGACATGGTCTAATGCACTTTGCTATCAATGATGGATGCACAACAGTTGAAGGGTTTCATTGCTTTTCAGATCAATGCAGTGTGGTTTGGTAACCGACACTGGCTAGCTTTAACGTAACTGTGCTATATATGCAGACCTAGGATCAGCAAAAACCTGTGCTTAAGTTTGGAGGCTATCAAGAATCCTTCTAGGCTCAGCTTAGCTACGGAAACATATTTGAATTTTCTTCAAATGTACAAGTAGTATCAAAATAAACGTACTGGAGGGGAGTGAAGGAGATGGGAAGGGAAGATATCAAGGCATTTATTCCGCATTTACTGCTGTGCAGATAAGCCCTTTCTGAACTGGACCTGTTTCAGTCACGTACTGCAGTCTTAGGAACAGTGCTGAATGTCTTCACAAGTTATTTCAGATCAAATATTAAACAGCATGCTGTAACGCGGGAAGGTGGATAGGACAACTCCATCCTAACAGCTAGATTAACACTCTTGCGGTATTGCATGTACTTCTTGCTGACTTGCAGCAGTTTATTCATGTTAGCACTTCTGGTAGTGCAATAAAAACACATTTCCAGACATTTCCCATCCAAAACATTTCAGACAATTTTAGGCAATGGAGTATAAAGGGAAAACTGTATGATAGACTGACTTTCATTACTAGGAAACCCTCAAGCTAAGCAGCACAGGAATGTCACAGTGAGCACTACAGTGCAAAAACAGGGAATATGCCCAAGGAAGATGTATCAACTGGACTGTTCTAGAGTTTGCCAATGTCACCTTCCTCTCTTTTGACAAGAAAGTTTCAGTAATTAGGAGTGATGACAAAGAACATACAGTGCTGAGGCCATATTAATGAATTCTCAGCCTCCTACCGATCACTGAAATAATCAGTCCACTGCATAGGATTCTGGCCACTGACAGTGCTATACAAATACATACATATCATAGGGAAATCCTTGTTGTGAATAACATACATGACTTCTCTGTGTTTGGATAAGAGGAAGAGGAAGAAAATATACTATCAGTGTTTTATCTGTGCTTGTTTCATGGCCACTGTGTTCCATGGAGTTCTTGAATGGTAGTGGACCTCAGCATGGAACAGATCTGGGCTATGTGGCAGAGAGGGCACACTCAGAATGAGGCACCAACTGATGAAGGATTTAACCTCTATAAAAATGGATACCTTTCAGGAATAACTAAATCTGGAAAGTTTCTGTCCAGTAAAGAGAAAGAAAGCCACAGAAAAACAGAATGCAATCATTATTTACCTTTTCACCTTTATGCCCTTTCTGGCCTGGCAAACCAGGAACTCCTGGCAATCCTGCTTCGCCCTGATTTTAAAAGAAAACAAGACAAAACAAAAATAATCAACAAAGAAGCATATCCAAAATACATAATTGGTTTGAATACTTTGTCTTAATTACGAAAGCCTAACAAAATAAATGGGTTAGAATAAATATAGCACCACATTCAAGAAGATTTAAAACAAGCAGTACGTAGAAAGCAATCTATTCTGAAGTAAAAATGTTTACACTATCTTTAATACACTAGTTGTAATTCTCATTGATCCTTGCTTTTTGTGTTCATTCTACAAAATCTTACAGCCCCCTGAAACTGTAATTTAAAAATTAAATCTAAAATGTACTGTTTCTTAACTGTAAAATACAAACACACGTGCATTATAATAGTCTAAGATTGAAACATTTTTTCGTAACTACAGAAAGAAACTCAAGTGCTTTCTATTTTTCTATTATTATTATTTTTTAAATATCTAGCAGAGTTAAGTAGAATGATGAACTAAAAAGCAATGGGAGAATGTCATACTTTAGTTGGAAAGCAGTGGCATCTGTCTCTAGATTCTTGCTGTGTTCCTGGAAGAGTGTATATTTTGCTGGCATGAACAGGCACTGGTGATGAAGTAGTAGCAAGTAATCTGTCCTCATGTGGGCACTAAAATAAAAACAAGATTTTTCTGATTTTTGGTCCACTTTTGTTAATAGATAAATACCAGCCAAATGCTATTTTAACTTAGTTTGTTTTAATATTACTGCGCATAGCATGCTACAGAAAAGCCACAACTGCCAAACAAAGGAAAAAGCTGTAGCAAAATGAAGTGTAGACATTATGATCCTTCTGTATTGAAAACAGTACTGGTCAAAACAGAACTTTCTCTGTTTCTTTGTCCCTAAGAAGCCAAACATAGGAAGAAAACTTCCAGGAACTATAAAAAGTGAAAGCAAAAGATGAGGGGAGAAAAAAATATTCAGAGGCCCTCATTAAGACATAATAAAGTCTCCTGTGACCCTTCTTGTCAAAGAAATTCTGACATGACTTACTTCTTAGTGTAGAAATTAGTGATTCAGGAATAATTCCTTTCTCAAAATTACTGTCAATTTAGCTCCTATGATTGGTAAGGGAGGTAATAAAAAAGAATAAAAAAATGTGATGCTGAATTCAATATGAAAGTCATTAACAAGGACTCCATTATTTTTATACCTTCAATAAAAGACGTGATTGAAACAAAGTGCTTTTATCTTCATAGCTGAAGGAACATTTAGGATGCTATCAATAACACATATCCTTCATCTTTTTCTCTGTGTTCATGTATAGTTAGGGTTTATTTTTTCTTTTCTGTTTGTTTGTCATAACAGCAATTTTTTTTTCCACGTACAAAGTGAAACTTACAGAAAAAAATCATTCTTTTCAATTAGCCATGAGCCTACAAATTCAAAAGAAAACCTGTACATATTTTGAAACATATTTGAAGAAGTCTCAGTCTCTCAAACATCTTCCACATTTGAACAAGAAGTTATTACTTAAAATTGAGATCAAAATAATTTAGATTCAGTCTCTTTTATGCTTCTGATCACCAATCAGTTGTCAGTTCCCACAAATTATTCTCAATGAGTGAAGATCATAGTGCTCATGGTCTCAGAGAAGCCTTTTCTGAGAGACTGGTCATAACTAACAAACCAATCTTTTAACCTGTTCAGTGTTTTGTTTTGTTTTTTTTTTTCCCCGAGGGATTTGTTTTTCTTCCCCCTCCCTTCCCCCCAAGCTCCCTCCAAACAGACTTAATTTTGCAAAATAATCACATATACAACTACTAGCATTTCTGTAGACTAAATGAACATCTTCCATTATGTACTATAATGAAGTTTTTGCCAATCCCAAAACATGCATTTTCCCGTGTTATTATATAGAAATAAGGGATATGCCCTTAACACCATCCTATTTTTCTTCTCTTCCACTGTCACGTGGAGTCTTTTATGGGCTTTCTTTGTTTGCCAGTTATAATGCTAAAGTAGATAAAATAGTTATGAAACTAGCCTAAATTACGTGAAAGTGATGGCAGTGAATTTGTTTCCTGCTCTCTGAGACTTCCTCAATTACCAATTAAACACTAATCGAAGTTAAGATAGGCATTTAAAAAGCACTAGCAGCACCTAGTGCCTTTTACTGAAGTTCCACTAAGCCATTTGTTTCAGTGACAAGAAACAATACACCATGAGTCCAGGTACGTTCGTTTTCAGAGGTTGAACACTTGAGTTGGACACTTCCACTGAAATTTCTTTATAACACTTTAGTAAGAGAAATTTGAACATTTTATTTTATAATACCATTTTTAGTTTAACAAATAACTTACCAGGTCTGCAGATATTTCACAGCACGTATCTTCTGTTGCAACTTTTGGATTACAATAAACTGTTATGCGGTAAAGTTCAATCTATTAATAAATAGAAGAGAAGACATTAACATACAATATAAAAAATGTGTTATGGCATGTATTTCCAAATTTTTGCACAAGAAACTGTCTCTCTGAAACAGTGCATACTTCTGAAATACTGGAGAAACTGAAAAATCCCACACAAATGCTTAATCCTCACTTAAGGAACAAACTACACAAACTTACTTTCAACTGAAGCACACTTTAGATTTCATTTTTCTTCATGTAAATTGCAGCCCTTTGTGCTGCTCTTACTATGACTATATGGGTATTTTAGCCCAATGGATCTTCTCTCCAAATGTTCTTTTCAGAAGTGTAATGCAAAAGTTTGACAAGTTCTACATAATATATAACTCCCATCAACTTGGACAGACCACCTAGACCTTGCCACTAAACCATCCTAAGAGAAAAGATTCCGAGCGTAAGATTTCTATTTTACAGATTCACAGTGGATGAATAGTATCTAATTTTAACTAAATTATTAATTTAGGTTTAAATTAAATTAAATTAACCTAAATTAATTTAATTTAGATTAATCTTGCACTTTTATATGTCCAGTTTTTACACAAGTATGTAAATATTAGAGGCTGAACCAACTTATTCACAGGAAAGTGTTGGAAAAGCCTAATGCCAGAGAATAGTTTTGCTACAATACGCCTCCTGCAATTCTCTTATTTTGTCACTTGCACTTGGCATTGAGAAAAATGACTATCAGTGCAGGATTTGCTTTGCTGTCTTCATCATCTTTATGCCTGCAATGTTTTTCCTGCAAGCCTGGAAAACTCTGCTTCCAACTTTTACTTGGGATTATCCAGCCTCTGCCATTAAATAATACAAGCTAAAAAGCATTTGTTTCTTTTCCTCCATGCTACTAGGAAATAAGGAGATGGTACATACATTTGGAAAAATTTGAACTCAATTTTACAAAATAAATAGTAGTATGAGCTTGGCCTGAGCTCTGATAAGTCCAGGTCAAAGTGGTCAGCACCTCGCAGAACTGATTCCTCTTACAGCGGTAGCTTGTAGCCGCCATGTACTGTTTCCATCTCAAACTGTATAATGTACATAATATAACTGAAGCATTCAAATGGCCACTATAAACTTCAAGCCAAATGCCTGTATCTTGGTAATGGAATGTCAGTATACTTGAATCAAGCTGTCATTTCCTGGAACTTTCCAATCACTTGTTCTGATCTCTCGATTCAAGGAAACGGGAATATTTATGGAACGGAAAAAAGCCCATAATATTAAGGGACTGTCTTGAGTAATTCTACATTGCCCCATTTATCTGCAAATGAGGCAACAGCTTGCTTTCTTCAGGAATACCCTGTAACAGCCTACTTTCCTTGCATTTTCATTTCATTCTGCAGATCTTGTCCACTGTCTTTTGATAGGAGGGAGTGGAGGAGTTACTTGTAGCAAAGGCTGCAGGAAATGCACCTTCATCCACTTCCTCAGAACGTTTGTCTTAGCAGATAATACGGCATTAAATATTGTTTAGAAAAAAAGATCAAAGGACTCTAAATTAAGAATTCCCATTGAAAATTAATAACCTGTTTAGAATCCTTCCACCCCTCCCCTCCAACCCCCTGCATAATTCTTTGCAATTGTTTCAGAAAAAGTATGGATAAAACATGACTTGAATTTTTGAGTTTTTCTTTCATACTACTCACATCCACAGGCTTATCATCTGCAGCACGAGAAGCAATCAGAGTCCTTCCCTGAAAGTCAATGGTGAATTTTTCATCAGTCTGCTTTCTCTCAATTAAATTACAATCCAAATAGAGGGAAATGATCCCCGACTGCACGCTAATACCAAGTTTATGCCACTGCCGATCGAACAATGGATAAATTTCTCGACTCTTAAAAGTGTAATGTAGTATATTCCCCTGAGCAGATTTGGTCATATACTCCACAACCTTTTTTGAACCATCCAGAAGCACAGAGATCTGAAAGCAAGATGAAATAGAAAAAATTGTCATTTAAAAGTTAGAATAGGAGAGTTAAACACATTTACAAACTACATATAATAAAAATACTCCTATTAAACAGATTGAGAAGGAAATATGAAGCTTTCTTTTATGTAACTTTGTAAAAATATCAGCTATAAATCAAGCATGCCTTCTACCGTAGTTTGCAGTCTTGACAGAATAAATGTCCTTATTTTTTTGTCATTCCTACCATTAATTATCAACTATTTCAGAGTAGTTTGTCTATTCTGTGTAAACTATAGCAAAACTCAATGGTAAAACATCTAGTCAGTTATATTTGTCATATTACATGCAGGAAAAAAAACTGTACACAAACTAAATAAAGGATAAATAAATCAAAGACAGTTCCAACCTCGGGAGTATCACGCCGATTTACGATTTGCCATATATACCAACGCTCTTTTTTGGTATTTCGTCGTATCCGGAATGTAGCAACTAGAGAGTACTCTTCAGGTAGCCCATTTGGAAATACTTGCCTAAAATAAAAAGAAGAAGGGGGGGGAGGGAGAAGAAGAAAAAAAGAATCTTCATTATTCTTATGTACACATAAATATTCTTTAAGAGGAATGAACAGAAGTAATACCTGGTGAAGTCCATGCTCACTCACAGTCAAAGAATTTCACTGGCTTCAGTATTCAGAAACGTCACCTCCTACTTCCTCGTGATCAAAAATACAATTCAGTTTATAACTGAAAAATTACCCAATGATTTCTCTTTTTGTTATTCTTTTTGAAATCTTAAGATACTATAAATGAATGTCGTAAAAGAACTGCTGCATAGTCAGCGCCACACATAAACAAACTTTAAAACACTACTTTTCCAAATTTTTTTTGGGGGGGTACACTGCAATAAGTTTCCCAGAGAATTTGTGGAATAATTTGTGAAAGATCACTGGAGTAATCTCTATCCTTGGATGCTTGTGAAACTCAGCAGGAGATGGCTCATAATAATCATAACAACATATTCAAACTTGTTGGTCCTGCTTTAAATAGCAGATTAGATCCTGTGACCCATTGTCAATGACTTGGATGTTTTGAATATTAGAACAACTGGAGCAAAAATAAGGAATATCTTTCTGAATGTATGTCCTGCTATTCTCAATTTCATCATCCCATTTTTACTTGAGATATGCCTCTAAAAAGAGGTCTGACTTGCTACCCACATCACAGAATGTGGCAGAATACCACTTCTGTGAATTTCTGGAAAAGTTTGCATTTCAAAAACATGTCATTGAAAGTATTCTGTAACTCACCTGTACAGATCGGTGATTATTAAATACATACTAATTCTGAAGTAAACAAATTAAGATGGTGTCATCAATTTTTTTTAATTTGTTTTTTGTTTGTCCTATTTATTTTCTAAAATTGAGGTGAAACAAAACTACATAAAGTGTTAACACTGAAATTTTTTTTACACCTGGAACAATTAACAGCAACACTCTGTGTTGCCCAACTAACTACACTGCAAAAGATATGCCATGGATCAGAATGGAGAAAACCTGAGGGCACCACTCAGAAAAAAGAAAAAAAATTACTCTGGTTTTCATCCCCTAGTCATTTGAAGTAAATAAAACTACAAATGGGATTATAATCACACAGTAATGTGCTACAGAGGAAGGAGAAAAGCACCAGCTGACAAGACAATAACTGCACCACCCCCCTGGAAGGCAGTGCATTTCAGTTCACTTAGGATCTCAGGAAAAATGCCTTCTGTCAAGAGAGGCCTGCTGTACATCCTCCCAAAGAACTTCTTTATTGACTAACACCTCCTTAAAGTCCTTTATCCTGAAATCACATTTCTTTGGCATGTTTCCATCACCTGATTCCTGTTTTGATCCCAGGACCAATTGGCTGCTCTCCCACATTGTCAGCAGACCCATATGCATTGTTGCACAGTTACAGATGTTTCATTGTCAAAAGGTAAGGCAGAAGTGAGCAGGATTTGCAGTACTTAAATCTGGATTTCATCCTACTCCATACTTTCTTCATGATATGAGAAATAACTATGATTTCTTACAGAGTATACCTTGATTGAACATTACTGAAACACAAGTGCATCTCAGTAAACTATCTGGGCAGGCTGAGGACACGGCAGCTCAGGTTTACAGCTGTAATTTACACAGGACATCTGGCTGTAGAAGCATCTGTTTAGCTCTCCAAAAGCAATTAGCATTCCCAGTTAAGTTCTTTATTAAGAGACACGTGGGAGTTCATATTAATGGGCAAAGGGCAAACAACTGCGGGAGGGAAAAAAACAAAAGTCTTCATCAAATGAAAGAAGGAGAAACCAGGATTGGCATGACATGTCTATAAAACAGACGGAAGTAATTTCTGGACTTGCTAGGTATTCTAGTAAATATGGAACACACATCTTTTCCCTTGTCTCCTATTACTGCAAGCCTCCCTGATACTTGAAGTGTTATCTAAACAAGTAATGGTATTAATCTTCTAAAATTGTGTTTCTTTTACAATATTCTCAAAAAATGTGCGAGTGCTAATAATACAAAGTAATCTATGTGAAATTTTTATCAGATTATTTGAAAGTAGAAAAGTTCTCAGGTACAGATCAGCACTATTAAGAAAGAGTAGGAGTTGATTCACCATTAGAGCTGATAGAGAAATTTGCTTTGGGAAAGATGAAAAAATTACAAAAGGTTTAAATAATTCTCAGTGGCACTACGCTAATTTCAGTGAAGACAACTGAAGAAAGTAGGAAATAAGTGGAAATAGACCAAGGATAAATTTAGATAGATTAACAAAATAATTCACTAGCTCAGGAGGCCAATGGATCCAGTCACCTGCTCCGTGCAGGGCAACTTGAAAATTTGCTCCAGTTACTATGACCTCTGTCTAGATGAGCTTTGGAAGCTCATCTCCATTGACGTAGATTACTTTACTCATCCTCTGGGAAACTTGTTCCAGTGCCTAGCCATGCACATAGTGAATTTATCTTATTTTAACCAATACCTAGTTGGAATTTCACTTGCTATATCTTGTGCCTATTCCCTCTTGACCTTTTACTATGAACCTTTGATGGGAGCCTGTTTCTGGCCTCTCCATAACATAGATGTAGGGAGCAATGAGGATCCCTGAGGCTCCTCTCCCCCAGACCAGACAAGGCCAGCTCTCCTGGCCTCTCCTCACATACCATGGGTTCCAGTCCTGCAAAAATCTTGGGCCTCCCACTGGATTCATCCCATTGAGCTCTTCTCTGCTTTCCTCTCCAGGGAAGAACTAAATTGGACTCCAAACTTCTGATGCAGTCTCACAAGTGACACTGATCTCTTTCCCTGACCTACCAGACCTAATCTGGAGGTGTTAGTCGACAGCTGGCTGAACATGAGCCAGCAGTGTGCCCAGGTGGCCAGAAAGGCCAATGGCAGCAATACTAGGGAAGTAACCATCACCCAGTACTGTTAAGGCCACACACTGAGTACTGTGTTCAGTTTTGGGCTCCTCACTCCAGGAAAGACTGCCAGGCCCTGGAGCATATCCATTGAAGGGCAACAAAGCTGGTGAAGGGTCTGAAGCACAGGTGTTAAGCGAAGCAGCTGAAAGAACTGGAACTATTTAATCTGGAGAAGAGGAAGCTCAGGGGAGACCTTATATATCTCTACAATTACCTGAAAGAAAGTTGTGGTGAGATAGGTGTGAAACTAGTGAACTAGTGAAAGGACAAGAGATAATGGCCTCAAGTTCTGCCAGGGAAGGTTCAGGTTGGATATTGGGAAAAAATTCTTCTCCAAAAGACTGATAATGCATTGGAACAGGCTTCCCAGGGAAGGGGTGGAGTCACTACCCTGGAGGTGTTCAAGAAATGTGTAGATATTGCACTTAGATTTCAGTAGGCGTGGTGGTGATGGATTGATGGTTGGATGTGATGATCTTGGAGGTCTTATCCAACCTTAATGATTCTATGATCCTATCATCCTAGGATAGCTGAAAATGTAGTTAGCCTTTTCACCACGAGAGCACTCAGCACAGGCTGCAGCTCTTGTTCTGTAGGGCCACCATCTGAGCGGACATTAATTCAGCATGTAACGTCGTATGGAGAGGGTCCTTCATAGGCACTGGACTTTGTGTTTGCTTCTGCTGAACTTCATGAGGTCTCCACTAGCCTATTTCTCCAGTTTGCCAAGATCTTTCTGAATGGCTGCGTTGTCATCAACGCACTCACTATTTTCAGTTTAGATTCCATGAAATGTTGCAAAGAACTTTAGACTACTAAATGAAATTATTACAGCATGGTTAGCAGTAATGTAAACAAATAGCAAGTCAATACCGTTAAATAAACCTACGCTACAGGATATGTGCTTTACATTCAGCCTTCCAGTCAGAATGCTATGAGGTAAAAAACCAAATGGTAAAATACTCAGAAAGCAAGCATACTATCTACTACTATATGCAGTTTCCTCTAGGTTCTTCTTCCTTGAATGACTTGAATGTAATAATACAAAAAATCATCTATCTAGCTTTGACATTACATAGGTACAGATGATCAGTAAAGTAGTATAGAAAAATTTCAGTATTCCTCCCATTATATCTTCTACTCTGTAATGCTCAGTTATAGACTTTTCAGAAATACAAACAGAATGTATATGTTCTAAACAATAAACATAAAATTACAACTGATAACAGGGGAAAAAAAGCTGGAACAGAAACATCAATATAGAACCTCTTCCTCAAATATGAGAAAAGCAAAAAAAAAAAAAAAATCTCAGAATATTGAATTTTAACTTCAGTCTTTGAATGTTTAATATCCTGTTTCACCTGGTTGCATCTGTCAACATTTAAAAAGGATTGCCATGAAAAACTAATAAGGCATCGCATGCAGGGTGAAAATGATAAAGAGTAGCATTAAACATTAATGAAAAAGACAAAATCAAGTTGTTCCACATATCCACAGATGAACAGGCATTTCCTCAGAGTACTTACTCTATTCTATTTGGCACAGGGAAAAGAGCAACAGAAAAAAGGAGAGAATAAGGGTGAAAGAAACCTGAACCAAACTCACCTCAGAGTCTAGAGATATAAAGCACAGATATAGAGACCACTAACTTAGGTTAACACTCCCTGTTATCTAAGCCAAAAGCAGTAAGGGAAATAACCGGTCTTAAGTAAGATTCAACACGTGCTTCAACGTTGCAGAAACATGAGTAGTATAGAAAATATCTAAAATAATCTATGAAGAAGAGGGCAAAAGAGAATTTACAGGTTAAAACAAACATGTAAATATGATCATCAATCCGGTGGATGCTTATAGGGTTTTTTTTGGGTGCAAGCACTTTAAGTATCTGCATTATCAAACTTGAGAGAAAAACTTTCACAGGAAACATCCTTAACACTGAGACAAGAATCAAGTTTCCCATTCCTATTGGTGTTTCTCAGCTCAGGACAACCCGAATCACGTATTAGTCCTGGATGATCTGGACTACTTTAACCTTCAAGAATGCTCAGTGGACCTACTCACCCTCTACTACACTGAAGCTGATTATGACCACTGAGACTGTTGAATTCAGTGCTGTCCAAGTTCATTATGTGTGATTTAAGCATAGACAATGGCTTAGGCACCTCTGGGATTACAGGCATAGCCAAAGCATCTCCATGCACTTCCAAGCTAGAATGAAATTTGGGTGGGAGCTAAATGCCTGGCTGCTTCAGCCATGATGCTTCTGAGCTTTACTGCAGCTTATGTCCAGATGCCTAGGAAAATTTTGTTCCCAAATGATTCATTTTAGGTGCCACCAGGGGATAGGTGGTGCTTCAGAACAGACATTTTGAATCATTCCCTGAAACTCAGGCGCCTGAAGTCTGACTAAATTATATGTTGGGTGGAATTTAGGCAGTTTTAATTTCTCTCTCAGTCTGTATTGTCAGTAGTATATAATAAAAATAGGAAAGTTAATGAATGGAGCACTCTGTTCTCAAAGCAAAGCACACCCTTGGTGGAAATTGCTGAAAACAATTGCAGGAATTACAGCACATGAACTGAACTCATGAACTGAATTTCTACCACCCTAGCTTGCTGGATTGAGGTGTACTGTAAATTATAGACAATCCAGCTGACAGACTGGGGAGGCAAAAGAAAACAAGGAAAATTGCTAATAATACAATAATGTAGATATGTTGCAAATTCAGGTAGCCAGATTTATCATGATATTCCATAGGCTGAAGCATCAAATAGATACATCCCGAGCAGTAATAAATACAGTGATGTCACAGCACCATCCATGTGCTGCTCTATCAAAGAGTTTGTATATTCTTAGTCGCAAAGAGTTTTGTTGTATTCTCCCCTTTTAAACTGAGTAAATTTAGCTATAATTTTCCCTAAAAACCAGTTCTGTGGTGAAAGTACAGCACAGACATAAATTATTAGGTTATTAGAAAAGTGTTTTACGTGAATTTAGCAATCATTTTTGTGCATACCCTCTAATGTTTGTCATAGTCAAGTATTGATAGATTTTTGGCAAAAAAAAAATTGTTCATTCGTTTCCTCAAAAGTTCTGAAAATCTCTGAAATCACCTGGTTTTCCTACTGCTACCATACTAAATGAAGTAATTATGAATGAATTAACTCTGTATTCACTGTGCTATAAACAGTTTTAGTTCTATCTTTGTAAAGCAGCATTGAGTTACCCATATCAAATTTAGTAAGGCAATCCTTTATTTACCTTTTGTTTTTATTTTTAAAAAAGCACTAATGGAAAAGTAGCATCTATTTTTAAATCTCATGAACTCTAATTGTTCCGTATCGAATGAGAATATACTACAGTATACGACAAACTTCCGTATTTACAAGTATCAATGAAACCTCCAGCCTGCTGAATATCTTCCAGGAAGAGAAAGATGAGCCAACTTACATTTCCTGAGATTGAAGTGAGAGATGTTTAGAGTTTATGGGAAGGCATATCTTTTCCAGCTGACATATACCATTACGTGGTATATGTCACATGTAACATGACAATGTTACAATAATTTGGAGACCAGAACTCAAGGAGTTAGTTTAAACAACTTTCCTATCATGAGTGATGATTTATCTAGCACCACGTTCTCTGAGATGTTGAAATCTTAACCTTTTTGTGTTCACTAAAGGAACTCAAGCTGAGAACAGTTATGAAGAAAAACGCAAAGTAATCCAATAAAAAAAAAAAATCCATATTATTCTCTGTATTTTTACATCAAATTACTACATTCTTGATTCTTTTTTTTTTTTTTGCCTAACTTCACTAGTACAATAGAAAGTGGAAATAACTCCTAAAAAAATTTACCAATCTGCCTAGAAAGGGTAGTATAAATTCTTCAAAAATAAAAGTTAAGAACAGCTGTTTGCCACCCTAAATAAGAAATAATTTCCCTCCCATCCATCTTCCTCAAATCACACTAAGATGTGCTATACAGTTTCATGTTACATTAGGCCTCAAGTTGTTTTCATATGACACGTTATATGATGCAACTTAAGGGAAACTATTCAGACAGCTTAAGAGTTATTAATTACTTAGGCAGAGGACAACCTACTCAGAAAACACACCACTGAATGCAAAGCTGCAAATTATTTTAACATTGAGAAAACAGATTTACGTAAAATTTTATAAACTTTAGCATGTTTCTGTTTTTCTGTTTTTGTCTTCTGAACACGTAGATCAACTGCCACTTCTAAAACGTTTAGATTTATGTATTTATTCTGATGAAAGTCCATGTTGTTATTAAGTAAAATTTTGAAGGACAATTAAAAAAAGCAAAAAAAAAAGTTTGCAATAGAAATAGAAATATAAGACCTATTAGGCCTACTCAGAAAAGGTTTTCCCCAGTCTTCCCAGCAGTATTCTGTAACCTTATTTATATGAACTATCAGCGAATTCCTAGTTTGAGTCAAAAGCTACTCTTCCAGCGATTTTAAAGAAGTCGTGCTAACTACATCTGCTTTCAAGTTGGGTCAATTTTTCAACATTTTAATTTGTCTGGAAAAACATCCAGAAGTAGTAATAGCTACAGCCTTAGAAGTGGTAACATGGAACAATGAAAAAGCAAAATACAACATTTTTTTTCTTCTCATTTTCACAAGTAGAATTCTGCAAACTGAAAACGATTTCAGACTATTCAAATCAACATTTTTCTTTTGCAGCTTCTAGAAAGCAACTTTCAACACTTCTAATGCAGTTATCAATACATCTGCCTTGCTCACTTTGGATATATATTTTAAGAATCAAATAGATCTGGGAGTAATACAGCGAACTTTCCTTTTATCTGGAAAACAAAAATAACCTCATACAGCAAATATAACATCTTATTAATAAATGCTAAGAAATTAAAAATATGATTAAATATGGTCAGAAACTATACAATATACTTTTTTTTTTTTTGAAACAGCATGCTTCCATTTCAAAAATATAATACCTTTTTGAATACTGCACACTAAATTAGGCTGCTCTAATCAGCAGTAAACATCTTTCCGTGTTAGAGGAACACAGGATCACAAAGAATGACAACCAGTGAACATGGTGATGAGAGATGAAGATGATAAAGGATGAAAGCCAGAGCCTGACTAGTTGAACAAGCTAAAATTTTACTCAGAAGACCTCATAGCCTGAAGTATCCTTCTACATCTGGACTGGCATAGACTCAAGAAAAGCCAATGCAACAGAATGGATCCAATGCATATACTGCAGTAAGTTATCTTATGTGCAAAGCCATAATATATATATGTTTCCATAAAGGAAACATATATCATGCAGGCATCGAGACACTTCTCTAGACACTTCTGAGCTAATAGAACATTGAACAGCATAGTTACTCATGATTCAGAAACACTGAAGTCAATCTATATGATTTGCTCAGGTCTTATATTGACTATTTTTCTTGGGATATGATCAGAGACAAATAAACATACTGCAGTTGGTGTCTGAGGAATTGAAAATTCCCCAAAATCTGCTTTCTCCTATTCATGCAATTACATGACTCTTTCTCGTATCCCTCTGCCTCATGCTGCTCAAATCAGACTGGCTTTCAATCTGTCAGCATCACTTACTGACAAAGAAATATGCAGGGACTTTCTAATGTTGGTAGCAGAAAGCAACCAAACCCACTCTCTGTTGTTCCAGTTTGTTTTTCCATCCCGATGCCTTACATATATATGCTCACAGCTGCAGAAGTGTGGTGACACCCCTAGAGCTGATACTGATGCATCAGTAATTTATATCTTCGGTTCCACCTGCCCCTTCTCACAAGGATGTTTCATTAAGAAGTTACATGCATCCTACACTTTTAGAGTCTTGACAGTAATTTTACAAATACAAAGTGCCCTTTCATGAAACATTTCCCTGTACCCCAAAGATGCTAAATCTGTTCACATATAAAAATTAAAAAAGTTAGGTACAGATTCCTCCAATACCAGCATCAATCTCCCTACCACTGTGAAGCCACATGGAAAATATAAAGTAATTCAAAAGAAAACTGTTCTTATGCACTCTTATCTTTACCTGTCAGGAATAATGTTCTTTTTAGGTACAAATCTCATTCTTCTTTCCTTTCAGTAGCTAAATGTTGGGGAAAAAAAAAATTCTAACTGGTTCATAGATAGGAACACAGTCTTTTTGTCCACTATGAATGTCTCAGAAATCTTAAGTGTTTTCCTTATTCAGAGCCACATTTGTAAACTGATAGCGTCTATAAGAGAAGCACTCAGAGCCTGACATATTTTTTGCAAGCGATACACACAAACTGAACAAAGCCTTCATTTCTCAAGGTAAATATGAATGGTTGAATTTGTAGAAATGTAATGAACTGTCCATTACCTAGGTGGATTCTGTGCAAAATTTAAAACTAAGACTTACCTAAAAAAATGGCAGAGATTCCTCAAGTCATTCAAGACATTCTAACATTTTTACATGATCTCTCAAGGTTGTTTTGTTATGCCAAATATTCTAAAATCCAGTTCTGGTAAACTTCCTCCCCCACCCCTTCAGTTATGGTAACATTCAAGAGAAGAGTATGTGAACATGAGTACTTCTCAAGGAACTTTACATACTTCTTTTAACATCTATCCATCTCTTTATTTACGCATTTCATGAGTAGCTCTATAACTAATTTAGTCCTGCTAGTTTACTCCCAGAAATGGAAGAAAGACAACAGATCTAGTTATTAGAAAAGTCTATTACTTGGCAGTCTTTGAATTGAATGAGAGATTAACTTTTTAATGTTAAATATGATTATCTATGGTGGACTTCAGTTATTCAACTGAGCAAGAAACCCACTGAAGATGTCACAAAAAATAATAATTACTGTAGCCTCTGAGAGTCAACTGGCAGCAAAAATTTTTCTGCATGCATTGTTATATGCTTCCCACACTGAATCTAAAGAGATGATGCACATCATATGCTGGAGTAGAATGAGGAAAAAAGGAACAATGTTCCTTTTTTCTTGGCCTGGACATATTTATATATTTTTCACTAGAGGACATAGCTAACCATCCATTTTTCCTTGAATGTTTTTACAGCCAATTTACCAGGACTGTACGGATATTTCCATTGGTATCTAGAGATACTGATTCCAGAAATAGAATGGTCTTTCTACTTTTGTAGGGTTAATCTGCTCAAGAAAAGCTTTACTCCGAGAACCTTGCATTCTACCTAGCATTCACATGCTAGGACTGTGAGAGCTACCTCATATTTCTGCATGACCTTGTGCTATCTAACCTAAAGGTGTTGTTTCTTTATAACTCTCAATTTCTAGCTGTTTAGTCTCCCTCACTTCCATCCCAAACTTGTGCCAGTTTTTAGCAGTGAATTGGTGCAGTAAGTGCTAGTGAAGTGAGTTACTGATTACACTTGAAATAGGTTCACCTCTTCCTTTCCTAGTACATGCTGCCAGGTCCTAGAAAACCTGGGAGAGGAGGTAAGACAAACCATCTAATCTAACAGGCTAGGGTCAATAATATGAAAATTGTGGGTAGTGGTCGCAGTTAACATAATATGTTGGTTGGTGGTGGAAAGGGAGAGCTGAAAGGAATTCTGTGTGAAATTAAGCTGAGTGAAACTAAGGGATGTTCTTTTTCCTAACCACTTCAAATAATTTCTTGGATAACTATTCTCCTCCTCCTCAGCACTCAGTAATGTCTACTAATAAATTCAGTCCAGGCTGCAGCCACAAGCAGCCCATGCTAAAGCATTTTTGAAAAAGACACAGGCAACACTGAAGATACTGCAGCCTATGACAATGTTTTAGATGGATACGCCTGTCCATCAGAATTCTCCCCAAAAAAAGAAAGTGTAAGGGGTGAAGATTATATTACCAACAGAAGAGATTGGAATAGGAAAGGTTAATGATACCAGATACCAGAGGACTGACCCGAAATAAGAAGCTCTGTCAGCTGCAAGTGTGAAGGTACAGAGACAGAACATGCCTTTGCTTTAACACCCCCTACATACAACATGTCTAGTCTATGAATATTTAAACCTAGTGTTCAGCTTATAATTTGAAGGATAAATAGGTAATGAGTTTTTTTTACAGTCTGTAAAAAAACAGTAATATTCATGGATTTTAAGTGAATGAAACTGAAAATAAAAATCAATAAGAATCTGTATCACATAGAAAGACCTAACAGAATTTTAATAAACTGGAGATTAATACTTCTCTGAAGTCCCAGGACTGAATGAAATCAAATAAATTAAAAACAATGACCAAAATAAAGTACATACAATTTGTCCTACAACTCACACTTTCTGTAACAATGAGATTTTGGCAACTTGAAGATTAAATGGGGTTAAAATATATCAAGGTAAATAAAATCAACATTGCATTGCTATCTGCTGAGTCATAATTATATTTAACGGGATGGGCTGAGGACTCGCGACTTGCCAACCCTGTGACTATCTGACCCAGCTGGGAAATGGCCAGGTATTCTCTTTAAAGGACTAGGAGAGAAACCAAAAAAGCTTAAACAGTGACAGGGTCTTGCATTAGACCTGATACAGAAGTGTTGAAAGGAGACTTCATTATCCACAGCCACTGTGGATAAACAAAGCAGGTTCACTCTCTCCTTTGTTTAGGTTTTTCTTAAGCATCACATTAAAAAAAGCCAACACCAAACACACATTGAAAGAACACTGGATGTTACAAGGAGCCCTTCTCAGGCTGGGGACACAGGCCAGATGCCTTATATCCAAATAACTAAGCTTGAGATACTGTGTATTTACAAGCTTCTCAAAACAGTGCAGGCTCCACTCTGCAAAAAAAACAATTAAAAAAAAAAAACCCTTTTATTAAAACTATGCATGTTATTCCATTAACTATAGCTTTATTTCATATTGAATCATCTATGCCACATCTTTATAAAGTTAACAGAACTAAAATAAAAGCTAATTTTTTTTTTAGTAGAAGGTCGAGACTGAAATCTGTGCTGCTGATTAAAATTCCATAAACACTAAATTATCTACTACAAACCACAGTTTAAAATGTTAAAGACATATAATAGTAAAGAAAATATCACTAATATTTCACACGGTAAAAAAACTATATCGTCTAAGCATTTTCCAATAATGTTTTCCTAATTTTAAAAAGGAAATAACTTGCTCATAATTTTATGACAAAATTATATACATATTATCACTATTAAATTACTTGGTTGACAATGGAATTAAGCATCCAATGTTATGAGAATCTGGAGGCATTCAAGGGCAGAATACATGGGACCCTGGGCAGCCTGATCTAGCTGTTAGCAACCTTGCCCATGGCAGGGGGGCTGCAACTAGATTGTCTTTAATGTCTCTTTCAAGTCAAGTCATTCTATAACTGCATGAGTACAAAAATCAAACTATTCACAGAAGTTGCAATTAATTGCAATAATAACCAGTAGGATACTGTTAAAAAAAATAATGTAATCTTACTTATTATATGGATTCATATTAGTAATGAGAACTGAAGCAATGAAGTAAGGCTGTGTTTTAACTCTCCAGAACTATCAAGAACTCTAACCAGTTAATGAGTCATTACTTTCCATAAAATCATATCAGCTATCTTTAATCACAAAGTGTTTTTTGTATTCCTCTTAATATTTTCACAACAAACCAGTCTTAAGCTTATGTAATTTCCTGGCAGCATAGCCTGCTTTCACACACTAATGCAGTCATTTAACACTTCCTAAATTTAAAGAAACTTCTGTGGAAAGGGAATTAAGTTGTAAAAAATAAGAAATCATGCCCCTTTTTGAGTTAAAATGCCCCCTATGTCCCTTTTTGAGTAAAAACAATTGTCTGATAGCATTTCTTGTATTTAACATTTTCAGACATTAATCATATGCAATTTCATTACTGAACTACCCCTACATTGTATCTTCTATTTATTTTTGGACCTGTTGTGGTATATTTTCTACCAATGTCTCTGTCCACATGATGATTCTTATGAGCTATCACCTTTATCATACGTCGTTCACATAGTAATCAAGCTTCCTACATTTTCCTCCTATTGTCAGTTCCCAGTAACTAAACTCCAAAAACCATACTTCCATACTCAAATAAATAAATAAATAAATAAAAGCTACCTTTCACAAAAGATATGTTTCCATGTAGTACCTTTACCCACAAAGTATGAAACATTATCTATCAACCCTGCAGATGTCAGCTGCTAAATGTCTATCTTCCACATCAATAACTTAATGCAGCAACTGCAGGTGCTACACTCCAGCAAAAGTACATCCAGCACGACTAACGCCTCAATACAAGGTTGGACATGGAAGTACGCTTCCCACTTCACATTTTGACCAGCAATTCCTCTTATAATATGCACCAGGAGCATATCATAGAATCATACAATCCTTAGAGTGAGAACGGATCCTAAAAGGCTGTCTAGTTCAACTCCCCTGCAGTGAACAGGGACACCACAGCTAGATCAGGTTGCCCAGGGCCTGATCCTTCCTTGCCTTGAAAGTCCCCAGGGATGGGGCATCCACCACATCTCTGGATAACCTGTTCTTGCGCCTCACCACACTCACTGTAAAAGATTTTTTCCTTATATCCAACCTAAGCCTACCCTCTTTAAGCTTGAAAACATTTCTCCTTGTTCTAGCACCAAAGACCCTGCTGAAGTGTCTGTCCCCTTCTTTCCTCTATCTAACTCCCCTTTAGATACTGAAAGGCTGCTATCAGGTCAGCTCTCTGGGAGAGGCATTCCATTCCTTGGATCATTTTTTCATCCCTCTTCTGGACATGCTCCAGCAGGTATACATCTTTTCTGTACTGAGGACTCGACATCTGGATGCAGTACTCCAGGTGGGGTCCCACAAGAGCAGAGTAGAGGAGCAGGATCACAGGATTACAGAATCACAAAATTGTAGGGGTTGGAAGGGACCTCCAGGGATCATCGAGTCCAACCCCCCTGCCAAAGCAGGTTCCCTACACCAGGTCACACAAATAGGTGTTCGGGCAGGTCTTGAACTTGAATCAGGCAGGTCTTCTCCAGAGAAGGAGACTCCACAACTTCCCTGGGCAGCCTGTTCCAGTGCTCCGTCACCCTCACCATAAAGAAGTTCTTGCGCACATTTGTGTGGAACTTCCTATGCTGCAGTTTCTGGCTGTTTCCCCTTGTCTTGTCTCCACACACTGCTGAAAAGAATCCAGCTTCACCACTCTGCCCCCCACACCTTAGATATTTATAGACCTGGATCAGGTCCCCTCTCAGTCTTCTTTTCTTGAGGCTAAACAGACCCAGCTCACTTAGCCTTTCTTCACAGGGGAGATGCTCCAGGCCCTTCACAATCTTTGTGGCCCTCCGCTGGACTCTTTCCAAGAGATCCCTATCTTTTTCGTACTGGGGAGCCCAGAACTGGACACAGTACTCCAGATGAAGCCTTACCAGGGCAGAGTAGAGGGGGAGGATCACCTCCCTTGACCTGTTGGCCATGCTCTTTCTAATGCAACCCATAATGCCACTGGCCTTTTTAGCCACAAGGGCACACTGCTGGATCACCTCCCTTGCCCTACTGGACATGCTTCTTTTGATGCAGCCCAGGATACAGTTGGTTTTCTAGGCTGCAAGGGCATATTGCTGGCTCATGTCCAGCTTCCCATCCACCAGTACCCCCAGGTTTTTTTTTCTGGCAGGGCTGTTGTCATGGTTTTATGATTTTTGGTCATCAGTATTCTACACCATAACATCATGTAATGCATTGGGGGTGGGGTTTGATATCTGCCGAATGTTCGTCCGTTGGAGAAGAGCTACATTTCCCCAGGAGACTTTGCGGTCAGCAAGGGGATATAACTCCAAGTGAGGTCACCTGATCTTTCTTCTTTGCCTGCGCTTCGCTGCAGATCCCTCCGCCCTGCTGGTCACGGAACTGGGCCGGACCAGCCCATAAACCGTTGACAGCTGTGCTCAATCTTTTCATCCCCCAGCTTTCACTGCTAGTGAGGGTTGCCTTGGCTCAGATGCAGGAGTTTGCATTCAGACTTGTTGAACCTCAGGAGGTTCACCCAGTCCCACTGCTCAAGCCTCCCTATATGTCCATACATGTATACATGAATATGTATACTGGCTATATACAATTCCCTTTTTTATTTAGGTTCATAGATCAGTTTAAGTTGGCACTCATTTAACCTTCTGAAGTGCTTACTTAGAGATAGAGACAGATTCTGTAACACAGAAGTAGGGCAAGTGGAGATGCTATCTATATGGTCACTTCTCAAGACTAACCCAAGGCTGCAAAGGACTCTGTACATATACAACTAAACTCCAGTTGATATCCAGGTCTCCAAGTGAAAAATCCATGGCATCAATCAGAGTTCATGCAAAATTAAAATACTATTTGTAAATATTTGGTTATTTATTTCTCCATCTGTATGTTTTATGATTAGAAACTGCAAAGAGCTAAGCACACAGAAATGCTAGAGGGCAAAAGTCTTTCACAACCAACTGGAAATAAATGAAAATCAGTGTAATGATAAAAATCACTAGGGAGCTTTACATGAGCCCATAAGCTATTTTTAGATAAGAAAGCTAAAAATTGAGGAGCGAAGTGGGGGAAGGGGATGATACTTTTTATGACATCTTTAAACACCAAAGCACCAGTGTAGACACAGCTGTATCAGCACAAATATCTTTCTGTAGGTACAATTTTAGTCACTGGGAGAAATGTCTGAGAGCATAGCTTATGCAAACTACATTTCTCAAAGCGTTAAATCATACAAGCCACAGAATATGCTCTGATTTATTACAGCTTTTTTTTCAGTCTGCTGATAAATGACTTATGAAGCACATGGCACCACTGCTTCTGCTGAAGAAATTATATGCATTTGACAAAGGCACTTGAATTCTCTCAGTACAATCAGCCAAACCAATAAATTATCTTTCAATCTCTACTGCTTTCATACAACATAAAGGAGAAATAATCTATCATCAGCTGCATGCATTATAGATAGTGTATTTCATTCAGTTTCGCATGGTTGCTTATAACATTGCTGTATATGCCGATATTATTCTTGGTGCCAACGAAACTTTAAATTATATTGATTTTGCAACTGTATTTTTGGTGTAAGACTATCCTTATTGGAATTCTTATAAATCACAGTTCTCTTTATACTTAATCTTCAGCCTCCTTGTTAGTCCATACTATTACCTTGCCCTAGACTTTGGAGACTGTTTAAAAAAAAAAAAATCCAAAGAAAAAAAAACAAAACCACAAAGCAACATCACAAAGGCTTTACAAGTCAACTTGTCTAGCAGGGAGAAAAAGATGAACTCTTTGAAGAGTTCCCCACAGTAAAGCTTCACTTAAGGTTCTCTTTAGCTAGCACACCACTAAGTTAAACTGCATCCAATTTTTTTTTTTTTTTTTAAACAGAGGTCATGTGGAAGTGTCCAGGTAAATTGCTTTTGTTGAATCTGAAAACTAATACCACAATAACTTTGTCTAGCAATTGCATCTATGACCATATGCTTTAATCTTCTCTATCTGATCCAATAAGGAACATTAAATGCAGTTTCAGCACTCATAGCGGATGAAAATAAAGCAGAATTCCGTACAGAGGTATATAGGACAAGTAAAATTGCCATGGAGTCCCTCTGTGCCCCTCTCCAGCACTGCATTCCCACTCCTTCCCATGTGACTGACTGAGATCTCACAGCCACTGTGACAGCTGATGGCTTCATGGACCAGTGTGACTGATGATGATGTAGAAGAAGTAAGACAGGCGCAGAAGAGAAGAGCCGTAATGATGAACTAAGTTTATTTTCTGGCAAATAATCTTGGCCGGACAGATCTTAGAAGAAAAAAATATATATATAACACTAATTCAAACTGAAATACATGTTTTTCAAATTAAGGAAAGCTCTTCATGTAAGGAAATTAAACTGCTTTGGCTATTTGGTCACTCAGTGCTCCTGTGATTTCCTTATTGCTTGTCTGAAGTCTCATCCTGAATTGTGAGGCACACAGGTTGAGTGGATCCACAAAAAAATAACAACAAAAAAAAAACAAAACAACAACAACAACAAAACAAAAAAAAACCACTAGTTGATCTCCAGTACCCACACTGTAGACAAATCCCCTTGAGATCCACATTTTCCAAAGACTCCCTCCCTTCATCTCTAAGAGCTTTCTGGCCTGAACAATATTGCCAGGAGATTTAAAAAACAAACAAACAAACAACAAAAAGACAGAAAAAAACACAAAAAATCCAATCAGAACAGTCTGCTTTATCCATCACTGCCTTACTAACTCAGCTGGTAAGATGTTCTTCTGCCTGGGGAATTTGCCAAAGGTTAAAAAATTCAGATTTTCTACAGTTAGTGGTATAATTAAAATAGCTTTGCTGAACTTTGTTCCCTCACAATCTGCTTTTAATGTAAGTATTAAACATTTTTGTATATATTCTTCTCCTTTGCCTGTATCTGTCTTTATTTTTGCCTTCCTGACTCTTCCTGCGTAACAAATCACGTGTTAAATTATATGATTCAAACTCAGCTCAGCATTTAAAATCAATTAGTATCTGAAATTTAGTTTGGGGTTTGGTTTTTTTTTTTAATTATTATTTTTTAAAGCTATTGGCAGAGAACTTAGAAATTGTCAGGTAGAAACAAGCCCAAATATGGGGAAAAAGAAAAGACATTGTGTTTTTGTTCTTTAAAAGAAGCACAGCCCTATCTTTTTTCATCTCAAGAGGCAACAGTTTTCTTCTTAGATATGAAAAGAAGGAACTGGTGTTTATATGATAGGAAAAGCTCCAATATGTTTTTTTTTCAATTCAATTTACAAAATGCAGTAAGTTTTCATGTTTCTAGAAATAGTTACAAAATATGTTATTTCAGTACCCTTAAGCAGACCTGGAGGGGAAAAAAAGAAGAAAAATAAGTTCTGTCACCACAGCTTCTGACCCACTACTTCGGAAGACCCGAAGAAAGCATCAGGATTGGTACTAAATTCAGGCTCCCACACTTGGGAAGTAAATTCCAGAGACAAGGCCCTTTTCCTGAAAACACCCTGCAACCAAAATACCAGACATTGCAATCTTAGCATTGTTGGCTCAAACAGCTCTAATGACCCCCAAATAAATATACAATATAGGAACAGAGAGGTGGCTCTTCTTAAATAGCTATTTAATATTTAAATAGACTGAAGGCTAACAGGACTTCAAATAAGTACAGATAAAAGCTAGTTAGCATAACTATAATTACTGCCACCAAACAGAGGTGCCCGTCGCCATTTTCACTAATGCTTAACTGGATTATTATAGAAGTGTCTGATGAAACCTTTTAAAAACGGTCAAGTTGCATAACTATCCAGTCTGTATCATATTTAAGAAAAACATACTAAAAAAGTAGTGTACATATATATATAGATATTTTTCAAGAAGATGGCTGAACCTGGCTCCACTGCCCAAAACATGCACCATACGCAAAGCAAATCAGAAGTCATACCCATGTAGATGTTCACTGATGGCTAAATTCTATTGTGAATCACTGGGCCTTTTTTTTTTTTTTTTTTTTGAGACGGAAGTCATAGAATCACAGAACAGCTTGGGTTGGAAGGAACCTCAAAGATCATCCACAGTTCCAACCACACTATGGGATGCAGAGCTGCCACTCACTAGTTCAGACAGTCACTCAGAGATATGTGCCTTTGGGAGCAGAGTGCTAGCTATTGTAAGTCTTCTATGAGTGAGCACAGAAACTGACTTGCTACATGCTAGCTGGGTTCAGGAAATGTAATTCTGTATTACAGATACTGCAATTTTAAAAGTTTCCATTGAAACCAAACAAAATACATTCATAGATACTCTTCCATCCTTGATTTCTGTTTTTAGCCTGGAGAGGACTGACAAAAGTGGTAACAGTATTTCTACACGTGGTAACTAGACATCACTAAAGGGTGAAAACACTTTGAAATACAGCCCAAGCTACAGTCACTGATCTTTCAGCAGAATAAGCAACAGCAGTGCTGATAGTGTGCAGTAGTGCAAATACAGCCAAAATCCAAGATCTTTTCATTATCTTAGACCAAATGTGGAAGGATTCCTAAAAAAGTCATGAGCAATTAAATTGCTGTAAATCTGAGAACATTCTATCAGCCAGCTCTGGCAATCACACTAGTAAATTAATATGATTTAATCAAACCAAAATATAAAATTAGAAAACAATGACGCCATTAAGATTTCATACACAAGTGAAACCTGTTTTAAAAGCATTCCGAAACTTAGATGAAAGCAATTTACCACTTCCCTTTTTGGCTTTGCACAGAAATTGCAGAGCAGAAGTGGGAACAACCAACACCTGAAGAACTTTCAGAGAAGGGCAGTGAAACTACTTTAGCACCTTGCTAATCCTCTAAGACAACTAAAGAGCAAAGCCCAGTCCAAGAGGTCTCACTCCAGAAGTCCTGAAGATTGCCAGCAAATCTGTGAGTTGCTATCTGCATAGAGCCTTGCATGGCTGTCAGCAAGCACAAAGCCAAGCTAACATTTACTGCATATGCAGCATGCATTAACCTCTAGCTTACAAAATGTGACTCCGTAATGTATTTATTGAGATGAAATAAAAACATTTAGTATCATTTTTATTGCATAACTAGATTGTTTGCATTTCTGTATTTCAGAGTTAATTTCTTTAGGATTCAGAGGCTCACTTACATTACTTCAGTCAGGAATAGTGCATACTAATGTTCACATAACAATAACAATATATAACTAACAGTATTTTAATAAAAAAGTCACTCACACTGAAAATATTCACAGCTTACAATTAGTTACATACATGGATCATAAAAAAGTTACCCACCTCCTACCTCAAGGCAAAACATGTACAGAATTTCCTTTCCAGAAGAGATAAAGAAATTAAAGTAAAATTCAGCATAAATAGACATAATCGTTTTCTCAAGCTGACACTTCATTGAAAGTTATTTACAACATATAAATAGGTGCAACACTACTCCAGGTCCATTGAGAAAAAAATTAAAATGGCATCACACAAGAAAAATGGCACAGCATAGCTTTCTATTACCCACACTACGACTGAATGAATGAAATGCAAGAGGAGACATGCCAAGTTACTTGATACTTGCTAGTCAGCTTAATCAGATACTCTGAGTTTCCTGCAAGACGGATAACAAACACTGCCCTGCTACTTACTGCACACCACGTCTACTAACATATTTTCTGAGACAGAATGATCCTAAAAACCTCTGAACATCTAACAACAACAGGCCTGGAACTACACAATCTGAAAAGAACTAAGAGAGGATTTAAATAAAATAATATGTTTGAAGATATTGGACATGGATATTGGAGATAAAGTAAATTATAAAATTCTGACAAGAGGTGTTTGAGTTCTTGCTTCATTGTAAACCTACAACGTAAAAGACTGACTTTGTACTCCTAACTGCCCTATTTAAAAAAACAACAACAACAAAACAATGTCTAAGCTCAGAAGAGAATCAGAAGTACTTTGAAGAAATACTTAAAAAAAAAAGTCTGAATTCTTACCTCAGTAACAAAAACCTGTTACATATACAACATTTTAAATAAAAAAGTAAATTCTTAATTATGAAATGCATTTCCCTCTGAGAACAGGTTTGAAAAAGCAAAAGCAAGGCTATGCCATTAAGAAATAAGATTTAGTGCAAATTCTGTAATATTTTTAGCAATGCTAAAACACTTTAGCTCTTTTATTTTTTGTTCAAGGTAATATGTATAAAAGGTGCCATTTCAAGGGAGCTGACAGAATAGCTCATGTTGTGTCTTATTAGTGTCAGTAACACAATATTGTTTTTTAGTCTAACTACATTCAAACATCAACACTTATGTTCATTTCAGCTTCATTCAACTTTCAATTATCATTTCAGCTTCTATTGGATACTAATTTTTAGGGGAAAATGGAAAGACTTCCACTTCAGTTTTTCTCAAAATATATGCACAGAAGAAAACAATGGAGAGGAAGAGGACTATGAGAAGCACAATAGGCAGTAGTGAGGCCAACCCACCTGCCCTGCAGGCATTCCTTTAGCTTGGGTAGGGAACAAAGAATTCTGGTAGTTGGGAAATAAAGGAAAACTAGCCATTTCCATTTTCCCTACTTCTGTTTCAAAGAGTCATCCTACTGTCCAAAAGATGAACAGATAAACAACAACAAAAAATAAGCTGTTAAATTCTTCTCCCACTCATAAGGAAAGTAAAAATAGAAGCATTCTTGCTTTCTAGAGTATTTCCTTCCAACTTTTGGGAGTTAAGGCTTTGCTAAGCAGCAGCTATCAACCATAATATGACTTCACCATTTTTTCATTGCTTTCATTAATAATCACTTTTGAAAGATGAAATAAAATAACACAGACATCGGTATTCGGGCTTATTAATAATAGCAAGTCAAGAACTTCACATTTTTCAGTCTTAACATCATGGATCAGACGGCTTCAAAAAAATACCAAATTCTTAGAAATGACTTTCCTCCAAAGAGTAACATGAATTAAAAATAAATTTCTTTAATCCATTCTCTTAATTTTTACTTTATTCCAGTTTTGTTATTTTCCTGCAGTTTCAGAAAGAAAAATATATATATATCAGCTTGCAGTATGCATTTTTTGATTATACACTTATCTCTACTCAGTTCCCTATTTCTAAAGAAGAAAAATTGTCCCAAATTTTTTGTTACTGGCTTGATTTTCTACTCTCCTATATTCTTATTTTTATCTCAAATAATAGTCCCAAAATAAATCTGTAAAAATCTGGAAGAGAGGAAGATGCTAATAAGAGTAGAGCTCTGTCTGCATCAATTTTATGTAATCATTTTTCCTCCAGTAGAAAGCAAAATATACTAGAAAATGCAGTTCTTATATAATTTTAAAGAATTACACAACCTACAAATTTAATATTTACAGAATCCAATACCTTAAAAAAAAATAAATGACCACAGTAAACTAGAAAAGAAAAAGTTATATTTCTTTAACCATTCTTCTCTCCCGAGGATTACTTTAGTGTCTGGGCCTCTCCAATTCTTTTGACTTTCTCTTTCAGTTCCTGACCTCATGGTGCCCACATTGCTTTTCCCAGGATCTAACCAAAGGGGAATTCTGAGGGCTCGGGTGTATTTTTTCTTACACAACCAAGAGCCAGAACTCTTGCACAAGAGAATACCCAATACTCAACACAGTTGCTTCCCACATTATCCCAGGAACACGCTGTACTGAAACTGCAGTACCATGACTCAGAGCACATCGCAACCATGAAGCTCTAAAAAGATTCTCTTTCTCTTCACTGTCCAAGGATGTGGAACTCGAAACTATATTCCTAACTGTATCTCACCATTTCCCTGTCCCAATGAAATCGTAGATCTTTCCAGTTCCATTGTACCTTGTCCCTCTGCACCCTCCTTTTGACTTTCCATGCAGTTTCAGTTTTTCATCCTATTCTGTCAGAATAGCACACTACCAAGTTTCATCTCTACACTGAGTACCAGCCATTCTGTCAAAGATGTAGGAAAGATGTCAAAGTCACTGAAAGGACACAACCATAAAAACAGCATTTAAGGAAACAGTGACTCCTTTTTTACCCTGCAAGCATCAAATTTCATAAAGGGAAGACTAGTAAACGCTTCATGTCATATTATGAAAGGTATCTGTTTCTTTTGTTTTTGAAGACCTTTAATTATAAACAGTAGAGTTTTCTGTATTCGAATCACAAGTTGAGAACAAGACACCTCCATTTGACTCTCTACTAGATACACCTAGTTTTCAGAAAAGAAAACTTCTGAATCAGACTGCTTCCCAAATTAAAAACTATAATGGATGCAAATGCCTAAAAATTGACATACTTATCTTTCTGTGGTATCCTTTGATATATTGCTCAGTGTTTCAGAAGGTAAGTAGTACCCAGTTTAAGCTCCATCTATTAAAGACTCTAGGATGAAAGCAATACCTTACTTACTTCGTTTCTCTGATGAGAGGAGCGCTTCCGAGTTTAAAGCAGACTTTTACCCCTCCACAAGATGTTTGTCGCAAAGAAAAGCTTTCTGTGAGCTCAAACCCTGCAAAGCATGATACACTGATTTAGTTTATTTTTGTTTTAATCACGGGAGAAACTATCACTGCAAAATTCACACAGGAGTTGACACTAACTTTGCTACCTAATGAATGATTAGTTATTTCCTTTTATTATTTGCACTGACATTAACAAAGACCATTAGGAAAAAAAATGGAACTAAGCATGTCTATAGAACTTCAACCAGTAGTTTCCAATTTTAATCTCACTTTCCTAACAACAACTGTTTTTGGAGCATGATGATAACAAGTTGTATGATGTTTTTTAAGCCAGCAACACTCTCTTTATTTGCTCTCCTAGTCAATGGATTTAGGTATTTTGCTCTTGATATTAACTCAAGCCATTTACCTGAAATACCAAGACTGTCTCTGTCGTTTTGCTTGAGATGATGGATAGCTGTTTTCAATAAAGGACACCCAGAACCTTGAAGAGAACACAATTTAAAATCATAAAATTCCATCAAATAAAAATGAATCAGAGCAAACCACCATGACAGCGACAGTCATGGTAACAAGAAAGATTACCTGGTTTCTTTATCTATTGAACACAGAAAATAAATTACAAAATTTAAATCACAGCAGTAATATTTCAGGTTTCATGCTGTACTTCCATTAATATAAGCAGACATAAATTTTACCGTTTTAATTTAACTGTTTAGGATCAATGCTCACATGAATGAAAGAAGCAGAAGTAAAATACAAAGTTCTTAATAAGCTCTTTCCATCCTCAGTACCCTATATAAGTAGAAACATCTAAGTTTTTTTCTTGTTTTTTCCTCCTTGTTATATTATTAGAAAAATTCTTTTTCATTTAATATTTTCTCAATCAAGAAACAGGCAACAGTAAAGAATAAATGCATGGTTACCACGGCAATAATCAACTGTTACTTGAACATTAATTTCAAAATGTGGATTAAGGATATGAACCTATCATATAATGAACAATGCAAGCAACATTTAGACTTTGAAAAAAAGTGGTTGAAAATTAAGCAGCTTTGCAGGGGATTAAGTCTGAACCAAAGTATTTAGGTAAACAATCATAATGTTCTATAAATTTAGAACACAGTTAATTCTAAGGTTATCTCCAGCCAAATGCTTAGAATAAACAATGTGTTATTATACTGCATTCAATTTGCTCAAAGAGTTTTTTTTTTTTTAATATTCAGTGAAATACACACTTTTAAGAAACATTCCTTTAACGTATCAGTCAAAAATAGGGCTTTTTCTTCAAACTTTTTAAACAACACAACTAAATTCCAAGTATAAAACAAACAGGATTTGGCCTATACGCTTATTAAGCTCAGATCTCTGTGAAGACATTTTATGCAAGATGAATCAAGTGCCACTTGATACCACATCCTTGACGTCTACACTACAACCTACAATTACAAGAAACATCACTTATAATTTGATTTATTTCAAAGACACTAAGGCAATTTATTCTTTCCTTCCTTCATGCATATATGTACTTACAGAAGCATTTTACTTATACAGATATATATATACACATATGAAGAAACTTTTATGAGAAATAAGAAACATACATGTTGAAAATAACGGTAACTCCCACCATAAGTTCCCTTCCCCAAGCAAAGGATGAAGAAACACTAAAAATATTAATGCCAAAGTCTCAGAAACTGAAATGAAATCTTTCATCACTTTTGGATTGTAGGGAGCTTTATGTAGCGTGAAATGCATTCACGCTGGAATTACATACTAGCATAGCAATCTGAATACACCACTTACTATACACATGCTAAGGGTACAGAAACAGGTTCACCTTAAATACTCCGCAATATACCAATCTGATATTTCAATCATTCATAAAGATTATTAAGCTAATATTTTTCATCTACAGATACTCTAGAACAATGAACATTGTTCCTGTGGATTTACAGAAGTATAGCTACAATAACAATGTTGGTGTAAAGAAAGCCTGTTACAGCAGAAGGCAGAGTAGCATGCATACTCTAACAACCATCTTGACGTGGCTTTTTTTGTTGTTTTATTTTTTTAAATTAATATGAAGACTATAGGCAGAATCTGTTTTCAGCCGAATTACTCTACAGTATTTACAAGAAAAGCAGCCAGATACAACCTGTTTTAGATTTTACTTCAAACTGCGATAAAATGTGCTCTTTTTCCTCCACCATTAGCTTTCATGAGGGATGAGTGGCTAAGGACTACAGAATTTATTTTATTCCCACCAGCCACTTTCCTGCAACTCCAAATAAAGAATCAAAGCCTTAATTTCTATGTTATCCAGATGATAGCAATGATTCCTTACATGCCACAGACTGGACTGTGGACCTATTTTTATCAGTAGCATAACAGTCCATAGACAGGCCATGTAAATGTTATTTATTTGGTTGTTTTCCATATCCCCAGAAAAACTGAAAGAGTCACTATCATTTTTCTTCGAGTTTAAGCCGCCGGTACACTCCTTTTGCCAAATATTATTTTACCAAATAGTTAAGACAAAGACAGAAAATAATAAAATCCAAAAAGCTCTCCCTATCAAAACTCATAACTGTAATTGCTATAGATTGATGAAAATTCTTTCTACAGTTTGTGCAGTCAAAAAGTTAGCCTCTTCCAAGATTTTTAGTACTGTTGGCAGACTCTTAAATTCTTTGGCCTGAGACAAAGCAGTCAGTTTACACATTCAGCCTGTGGGTTACCGAATTAGAAGATTCACATGAAAGCATTTAGGAAAAAAAAAGAACAAGACAAACCCCTTATCGGGCATACAAACCACACACAACTACCACCTCCATTATAATACATGACTGCAAAACTAAGGTAATAGTAAAAATAACAAGCTTATATTTATACAGTAAACTCCTCTACATGTGATAGAACTAGCCTATACCAAATCATGGATAAGTCCACGATTCATATTATGAGAATGGTGAAACTGAAGTTGAAGTTAACATACCTATAAAATAACTAGATCTTCTTTCCATACAATATATTACAATAAATTGCAGACCTTCGTTCTTAGAAGTCACTGAAGTCTACATAAAAAGTTATTATAAAATCAACATAATCGTTTCAAAAATCTGTGTGGATCAGGCAGGTCTATCACAAATTATTGTGATCATCTTTCTCTCCAGTGAGAAGCTAACAAGGAAAACATTTTTCTAATAGCTTATTGGGAAGAAAAAAAACACACAACAACAACAGCAACAACAAAACACCAAACAAACCTAAGTTCGAAGTAACAGGGTTACATCTACATTTCTCTTCTGTAGCATGCTCATCATATTCTGAGTTCTTGTTATGATCAGAGCCCTTACTGAAGCTCAGGATAGCTTCCCCCCAGGGCCCATGCCAAACACTGATTTCTGTGAAAACTGGGACACTGGAGACTCTGGTACATGCTTCACACTCGCTCTGACCGAAAGCATGCACTTCTGACTGGGAACTGTAGCTTCCAATAGGCACTCTCGTCTTCCCTAGGTCAGCAGTAATCTGAAATATCTAGATTTGCTTTATGATTAACCTAGCAGGTAAACTCTTATCAAGTTCATGTTTAAGTGAAGTTTTCAGCTGCTAACACCACCTACATGCACATTCTGAGGGCACTGATGTTTCTATCAGAAAGTAGAACTGACTAAATAAATGTGGCTCAGCAGCAAAAGCCCCAACTAGCTTACATACCTTTAGCCTTACATGAAGAGCTATCAGAAAATGAAATGTTATTTTTTTCTTCTTTTTCTATACTGTAAGCCACTTACTACTTATTGCTTGACAATAGAAGTATTAATTAAACCAAAGGTGGGAAAAGGACAATGAGAGACTGAATATACAATTTTGTTGATACAGGAAAGAAGTCCAAGTCCTGGTGACTATTTAGACACTAATGTAAATAGCATCACAACTTTGGTAGCAGGACTTAAGAAATCTGAGTTCAAGTATTAGGATGCACACACTATACCTTGGAAAACTATTCTGCCATGAGGAATGGAAGGTAGTAGAAAAACAAGACTATATTTAGGTGGATATCTTGGCTAAAGGAGTTATTTTTCCTTTTTCTTGCTTTCCATGAAAAAAATGGGCTGATCTAGTAGTGTACAGGCTTTTCTCTGAGGGAATGTGTAGTTGTTTCCCTTTATGGTTTCAGTTTCTCTGTACTACTTACTCACTAGCTGAAGTGTCTTTCCACAGTATGCAGGCTTTCAGGAGCCACATCTTTACTGATACCTACAGCTCCTTCTTCACTGCCAAAGAAAGCTTGCTACCTTACCCATGAGTTAAGGAATCCAAGCGTGGCATAGTCATTTAAACTCTGCAACGCTGACAATAGGTTGTGAATCAAACTTTAAACATTCAGTCTAAGGGTTTAAACACTCATGGTATTAAGAATATGAATACATTTCCTATGAGAGTGACTATAGAGACTTTAACTCGATTTTGAGAATTATCTAGCTGCACTAAAATATGAAAACTCAAGAGCTGAAACCAATTTGCATGCCTGAAACCATTCACTGTATTTGGGTTAAATTGCCTATCTGAAATTATGATCTAGAGCCAATACTTCTGACAACACATTCCATGTCAAAAGGCAATGGAAATTCACCATGACTGGCAGTCCCAAGACTTTATTTATGCTACATTTTTCATGGGTTAGCAAGTGACTTTAAAAAGGATTGATTATAAAAGAAAGCTGAAAAAGCAACGATAATCTGGGAATGAGGCAGAGCATTAATATTCTCAATATGGAGCATTTAGGAATGATCAGATTCATGTGTCATACCAAAAAGAGCTCAAGCCAAGAAATCCCAACAATAAAAACTTAAGTTTATGTTATGAAAATACTCCTGAAGTCAGTTAACAAACCAGACTGTGGAATCCTTTACCTTCAGTTCACCATATTCTATCATTGGAGTGTATTAAGTGCTTCCTTCTGATGAATGATTAGCGCACCAAAGCTTCTGAAAAGTGAGAACTGACAGAAATCCTTGCTTAGAGCCTAAGGAGAACTGCTCCAAGAAGGCCCACTGTGACATTTTTTTTCCAATAATAGTGTTTATTTAACAAAGTATCAAATCAACAAGTCCAATAGTAGATTCAGAATGCCTGCTCAGCAATCTCTTTCCTATGCGTATATACAAATTGATCCATTCTCTTGCAGGAGAAATATTTTTTTCCTCTCATCAAATCAAGGTTAGCTTTTCCTTATTCTGAAGACTATCTACTAGATTCAGGATGATCCAGAAAGAAATTTTAGAATGCAAACAATAATCCAAATATCTAAATGAGCTTTGCCAGAAAAAAAAAAAACATTCACATTAGCCTCGTGAGTAACAAACATTATGCATACACTGCAGGAAAAAGAAGAAACCTGGGCAGGTCCTGAAGGACAGAAGCAAATCCATTCAGAACTGGTACATGGGAGAGAATGAAGGCCCAAGAGTTGGTTAATGAGTGAAATAAAGAAATAGAGGAGACTGGATATTTCTCTATTCCTCAAACATGCACACAACCAATTTGTAGGATTCAAAAGTTTTGCAGCACAGAATACTGAGTCCCACTGAATAAGGCAGATTTAACGACTGCAAATGCACCAACTCCCTTTACCACTGATTTTGCAAAGGCTGTTCTTTCTCAACTCCTGCTTTCTGGTCTATAGCTTACATTTCATTTTGTGTGTTTTCTACACTTTTCAGTCTCTAGCAAAGTTTTTTTTTTCCTGTTATCACCTTAAAGCTTCACTCAAAGTCTATTCCCCGCTGTTGGCAGACCCACACATGCTGGCAGCTATCTACTCGTTATTCTTCACCATCTGCACATATCACCTCATCCTGCAGAAGCCTCTCTCAGTTGTACACAATTAGTTGTTCTCAGAAGAGGTTCAACCCCTCCTATTCACCTCAGCAGTTCTATTGGACCCATACTTGATCAATTTCTAGCCATCAGGTTAGGCTAAATTTACACGTCCCTTCTGGCTATACAAAAACAAACTTAGAACCTAGTTCAGATTTACTGTTCACAAGTTTATCTGTCTCACTTTGTATGAAAGGCTTATTTTTTCCTGAGATATCTTTTCATTAGAAAATAAACATTGCAAATTTATCTATTTACATCATTAGGGAGCACTGTATGCTCATTTTCTTCTACTCTTACGTAAAATTTCCCTCTGTAATGCACTAGGTAGGAACAAAAGAGAAGACAACCTATTTTGACCCTTCTAGATGATCAAAGACGATAATCATGTGGCCATTCTCACTCTCTCAAAGGGGTTAAGAATAACTTATTGCTGAAAAATCTAAACACAGAAGGCAAAAAGTGACTCTAAATTATATTCAGATTCTTCACAATGCATTACTGCAGTCCCAAAGCCTACATATTACATTTAATAGTTAATAAGTGTTAGTATTTATTGTTTAGTGGATGAATAATGTGATTATTACACTAGAAATAGACTTTTACATTTCTGGGGTATGAGTTTCAAAGGTGTTCCAGAGATTCAAAGCTACTGTATGTATACAGATCCTATTATCTTCCATCAGCATTACTACAAATACATTTCATCTTCTTCAAAAGAAACAATAACTTTTAATCTCAGTCTAAATAGTAACTAATATGTTCTCCTTCCCAGTAACTAAAGGAAAATTCTAGAAAGTTAAGGTATATGTTACACTGAGCACTTCTAGAAAACTGACAGTTCCACACACAATGTGCTTTTCAAACAGAATTTGACACTCTTAAGTGTGGTGAAGTAGGAGTTTAGCAGAACAAGGTAACATGGACAGGGAGAGAGAGAGAGAGAGAGAGAGAGAGAGGAAAGTGGAGAAGCATGAGAGTATTTGCAGAAGATGGGCAACAGCTTTTACAGTAAATAATTTAATTATATTCTTCTTCTCTACTGTTCCCTTTCTTAGGCACAAGATCCTGTCTCAGTGTATGTCTGTGAAGCATATGACATGGCTTGAGGGTTAACTTTAGGTTAGGTTAATGTGAGCATTAGGCTGTTTAGATCACTGCAACCACCTATCTACAATAAAGCCATGTGATTTTGTTCACAGAAGTTTTGCAAGCCCTGATTCAGAATCTTGCTTTGCATAGTAAGTTGAGAAGTTACAAAACAAAACTCTTAGGAAGTACAACTGCTTCCAAATGTGAATCTTTCAAGCATCCAAACAGAAAGACTGCTTTTGAACTGCTTCAAATTTAGACACTGTCATAAAGAGGTTAGAAAAATGTATCTTTTCTAGTTTTGTTTCCTTGTATTTATTTCCTATGTATTGTTTTTTTTTTGTCTACAGGCTGAGTATCAGGATTTATGCCTTTGGGCAGTGATGTGAAAGAAAAAATGGGAGTACCTGTCTGGTCATTGACAGCCACAGCAGTAGAAGCAGGGAGGAGCAGGATGACTGCCATGCAAAGCCAAACTGTGCTGGATCCAGTGCACTTCATCTCCCCCCGGACACATGTGAACAATCAGCTACAAATCTGGAACAGAAGATAATCATATTCAGAACAATTTCTGCTTCAAGAATTTCTCAACTGTAAGGAAAAGGGTAAACCGCTAGTCATATACGAAGTGTATAATTTATCTATTTTGAGGAGCTATAAAAATAGACCAAAGTAAATTTGGAAAGATTCCTTCAGTTCTCGCTGTGAAGCCAATCATTATTTATTTCATTAGTAATGACCAGTTTAACTTTTCCCCCAAGATCTCAGTTTTAAATACCGTAACGTAACCGGTGTCACTGTGCTGCCAAGAGCTGCTGAGCACCCAACCATCACGCTGAACAAGGACAACGTGTTACACCTGTATGTGCAAACAAACAGAAATACGACGCTTCTCCTTGGCGCAGAGCACCCAGGTGCCTGGCACCACCTGTGCTGAGTTCACAGCTTAAACAGCACAGAAGCACAATCCAGCTTTAATAACTCGTCCTTCAGCCCCTATGCATATCAGCTTTTCTCCTAAGCCAACTAACTTCTAGAAACACGTGAATCCAGTGAAACACAGAAAGTGACAAGTACTCTTCTAACCACAACTTGTGTTAAGAAAAGCAAATCCTATGCCTATACTTCAGAATTATCTTTGCGAGACCCCTCAGCAGAGCCACATTCAGTCACACGCACTGACAATGACCACACCACCATTAACTTTCCCAGCCTCCCCAACAGCACACGTTCAAGCACCATCATCAGTTTATTTCCCGCACCTGCTTGACGAGCACGGAGCTGCGGTGCCAGCCCTCGTTCTTCGGAGGGCTCCTGCAGGTTCGCTACCTCACGCTCTCACCCCCCCGCAGCTCCGCGCTTGGCCGCCCGCTCTCTCCCGAGCACACCTGAGGCTGCAGGACGAGCTTCCAGCAGCTCAAACTGCAACGCGACGGCGATTCGGTTTCTCTTGGACGAAGTTGGGTCCGGCTGAAGGAGTATCTGAACGCCCCGCGAACGGGCGGGCATCGGGGGCGTGCGGCCAGGGGTTGACTGACGCCGCGGCGAGGCGAGGCGAGCCCGGCGCAGCACCGGGCGGCCTCCACCCGCCCCCTTCACCGTCCCTCCTTCAGCTCCGCCGGTGCTCGGCCCGGAATCTGCCCGTTCGCCCGGCCCGAGCAGCGACGGGGCAGGCATCCGCCGACGCTTCCTCCCCGGAGCGCTGCCAGCAGCACGCTCGGGCCGCCGGAGAAGGTGGCGCGGCGCCCCCGCTGCGCGAGGGAGCCCTCTGCCGCCGGGCCCCCAGCCCCGCCAGGTGCGAGCGGCGCACGGCGCCGGGTGCCGGCATGCGAGCGCCGGCTCTCGCTCGCCCC